>KZ452040.1:333114-540562 GCA_002786265.1 Apostasia shenzhenica | reverse complement strand
CACATCACACATAAAATTTAATATTAAAAATTAAATTTATTTCACATCCTACACATATTATTAAAATAATAACTAACTTATATCACATCCCTCACATATTCCAACATAATAACTAACTTTATATCACATCCCACACATATCCCAACATAATAACTAATTTTATATCACATCCCTCACATATCCCAACATAATAACTAACTTTATTTCACATCATTGACAACTTTCAATAAAAAAATATCTCCATCCAAATTTAATTTTAACCTTCTTAAATTTAACCTTACAAACAAACACACTAAAAGTTAGAATCATAAACTCAAATATCTAAATTACTTTAACACTATGCTCTGAATCCTAAGCTTTATACATTAAAAGATAAGCCCTAAAAATAAAAGCATTAACTATTGTTAATTAAGCTTATGTAATTTACTTTAAATTTAATTTAATGATATGAAAGTTTTTATTATACAGTTGTGAACTATACATAATTGGATAACAATTATTTGAAGATTTTTAGTAAGATCTTCACCTTTGTGTTCAAACTTTAGTGCGAAACTTGTAATTTTTCAAAAATTTTGTTTTTTCTGTTAATGTTCCCAAAGATAAATATGAAGTAGAGAATTTTTTTATGTCTAACACACTATTAACCCTTTCAAGAATAATCAAGTTTTTCCTGGATTATTTGGAGCCGCATCAAAATTTATAAAAATAAGAAATGAAGAAAAAATTCATCACATATATTTAATATAAATGGAGATTGTACCTTAATGAGAAAAGGTGCTTAATTGCAGTACATTTAATTTATATTGCGGAATGTGTGATAAAAATAACTACTATTCATTATTATGTAGTGTCCAGCAATTTCAAATTCATCTTATAGGTGTATGTAAATTATTACTGTATATATCTTTCTTTATTGGTATGGCATCATATGATCAAAATTTTGTGCTTTGTCTCCTTCTTTTGGCAAATTCCACTATTCTGAATGCTTTTGTACTAATTAAACAGTTGAAATTTTGGAGCCAACTTTTTACGATAATGGGCTTAGTAGAACGTAAGTGGAAAAGTATTTCTCATTTTTGTTTAAGTGAAATTAGTAATTATTAACAATATAGCATCCCGAACTGTGATGTCTTACTACATATTTTATCATTTATATAAAACAACGTTGGTTTATACTAGGATTGGTGTCTTCGATATACAGTTTTACATCTTTTTTATTTAACGTTTAAAGACCTCTATTTCATGTGGATCCAATTATTATTATTTTTTGTTTTTGAAAGTTATATGGATCCAATTATTGGTAATAAGGAAAAACTTGATTATTACAGGCTGGTTTGCACAAGTTGCCATGAATGTTGGCAATGGTGGATATGATGTGAAGGGTAGGGATATTGGGAACTTAGGAGTAGCTCTTGTTAGAGATAAAATTGCTGTAGTTAGATTTATGTTGTTTGGGCATCAGCAATTGAGCTGAAGATGCTCCAATAAGGCAAAAACATTAAACTAACAGTCAAGTTTTCTGGAATTTGGTTGTAATTCATTCCAGTACAGTTTTCCAAGTAATCTTTTGAATTCAGGAATGCTTACAACATGGTGCTGCACAAATATGGTGAAAAGCTGTACTCTGGACTTGTGACTACCATGACGTGGCATCTAAAAGAGATGTCAAAATCTATTGAAGCTGCTCAAGGTGGTTTCTTTCTGGAAGAGCTGAACAGAAAATGGGGAGATCACAACAAGGCATTGCAGATGATTCGTGACATATTGATGTACATGGACAGAACTTTTGTACCCAGTTCTCATAAGACACCTGTACATGAGCTTGGACTGAATTTATGGAGGGACAATATTATACATTCTAGTAAGATCCAAACTAGGTTGGTCAGCACACTTCTTGACCTCATTCAGAAAGAGCGTACTGGTGAGGTTATAAACCGTGGACTGATGAGGAATGTAACAAAGATGTTAATGGATCTGGGGTCTTCTGTATATGAAAATGATTTTGAGAAGCCTTTTCTGGAGGTTTCAGCTAGCTTTTACAGCTGTGAGTCCCAGCAGTTCATTGAATGCTGTGATTGTGGGGAATATCTGATGAAAGCTGAGAGGCGACTTAATGAAGAGATGGAGAGGGTTAACCAATACCTAGATGCAAAGACAGAACCAAAAATAACATTTGTGGTCGAGAAGGAGATGATTGCAAATCATATGCAGAGATTAGTGCACATGGAGAACTCAGGTCTTGTGAATATGCTTGTAGATGACAAATATGATGATCTGAGCAGAATGTATAACTTGTTTCGACGAGTTCCAGAAGGCCTCTCAACAATACGAGAGGTTATGACCTGTCACCTTCGAGAAACTGGAAAGCAGTTAGTGACTGACCCTGATAGGTTGAGGGATCCAGTTGACTTTGTTCAGCGTCTTCTTAATGAGAAAGACAAGCATGATACAATCATCACCACTGCATTTACCAATGATAAAACTTTCCAAAATGCTCTTAACTCCTCGTTTGAGTATTTCATCAATCTTAATAACCGGTCTCCTGAATTCATATCTCTATATGTTGATGACAAGCTCAGGAGAGGCCTGAAAGGGGTAAGCGAAGAGGATGTTGAGAATGTTCTTGACAAAGTTATGATGTTGTTCAGGTACTTGCAAGAGAAGGATGTTTTTGAGAAATACTACAAGCAGCACTTAGCAAAGAGACTGCTGTCTGGCAAAACTATTTCTGATGATGCTGAGAGAAGCCTTATAGTCAAACTTAAGACTGAGTGTGGCTATCAGTTTACTTCCAAATTGGAAGGTATGTTTACAGATATGAAAACTTCCCAGGATACAATGCAAGGGTTTTATGCTAGCCAATCTGCATCAGATGCTACTGATGTTCCAACCCTAGCTGTCCAAATCCTTACGACTGGATCCTGGCCAACCCAGCCTATCGCACCTTGCAACCTTCCTTCTGAGATTCTTGGTGTGTGTGAGACGTTTAGAGCATATTATCTAGGCACTCACACAGGCCGGAGGCTAACATGGCAGACAAACATGGGCACTGCAGACCTGAAAGCAACCTTTGGGAAGAATCAGAAGCATGAGCTTAATGTCTCTACCTATCAGATGTGCATTTTGATGCTATTCAATTCTTCAGATAGATTGACATATAAAGAGATAGAGCTGGCCACTGAGATCCCAGCACCTGATCTGAAACGCTGCCTTCAGTCATTGGCATGTGTCAAAGGTAAGAATGTGCTCTGGAAGGATCCCATGAGCAAAGATATTGCACATGATGATGCCTTCTCCGTCAATGACAATTTCTCCAGCAAGTTTTTCAAGGTGAAGATTGGTACAGTCGTGGCTCAGAAGGAAACAGAGCCAGAGAAGCAGGAGACTCGACAAAGGGTGGAGGAGGATAGAAAGCCACAGATTGAAGCTGCCATAGTAAGGATAATGAAGTCCAGGCGGGTTCTCGACCACAACAATATTGTGGCGGAGGTGACAAAGCAGTTGCAGTCCCGTTTCCTGCCCAACCCAGTTGTTATCAAGAAAAGAATTGAATCCCTGATTGAGCGGGAGTTCTTGGAAAGGGACAAGGCAGATCGTAAGTTGTACCGATATCTTGCCTAGGTCTTGCTAATAGCCTTTTCAAGGCATGGTTTATTCTCCGGGAATTAGGCCAGTTTGTATGTCGTGAATATTCCTTAATGTATTTTCTCATTGCTTGCTCGCCCTTCGCGTCCTCTCTTTCCTTCACTCCATGTGACATGTTTCCATTAGATGGTAAAGTGAAAGAACTGCAATTTCCAGTGGCTTTTCAGTTTCCTTCTTCATTATCCCACATTCTATGGGCCTGTTTCAGTTGGTCCATCAGTTTTAATGAAAATTTTGGCAAATTCTGGATGTTGTACTGCTTGGCCTTTTAGTTTGGTCATAGCATATGCCTGTTAGTGGAACAGGAATTTATGCCAGATCTTTCTTTTTTGGTGTTCGGTCCGCATTTCTGAAGCCTGTGGTAACTACTTATCAGCACATGTTAGGGTTTTATAATGTATAATTTCTAAACCCGCTGGGCATTATTTGTTTTCTGTGACTTGTCTTGGCATCACTGCTGTTTAATATAAACGTTTCATCTGTTAGTTTTGTTGCCGAGGAGCCGTAAATTGAAGTAATTGATATACTTCGGAAGCGATAGTCAATGGCTTGCATACTCGGTTGCAAAAATAGCTTAAAAGTTCTCACGGTTAAAGTTCAGATCAACTTGTGGCTTAAATTACTTCCGTTTGAGTTATATGACCAGCACCCAAAGCAAAGTGGATATTTTAGTATACTACGAAGAACAACTGAAATATCTCAAAAAAAATATGAACCTGCCGCAAAATCTATTTTTTCTTTTCGTTTCTTTTTTGGACAGGGCCACAAAATCTATGTTTATCCAGTTGGAAAGCAGATTCGAAAATGGCTGAAACCCAGAGCGAATCGAAGAAAATTTACCACTAATTCGATCGGATGAGCCCCTTGACATCATTTTTGCGTTTTAATTTTTGATGGCAAGGGGCTTCATGACAATTTTTGGATATTGATCAGTTAAAAATGATTAGTGTAGAAAGGTTAAAGTAGATACCTAAAGCACATCCAGTTTCAGAATAGCCTAGCAATGCCAATGAAGTCCTAGAGGTGCGTACGGGTCCTATGAAATGTCCTAGAAGGATTAAAAAACTTTAACGGAAAAATTCTAGAAATTTATGAATCATCATCGAATGTAATATATAGAGAAGTTATACCACTAAAAAAATATATTGAAAGTCATGAAGTTATAGGATGACTATAAATAGGGCCTACTATCTCGCTAATCAATCTTCTAACATGCAATGAGTTTTCAAATTCATGCTCCATTGTGTTCCACCAAATGTGACTTAATTAGCTAGTTTGCGAGAGTTTTCAAGAGTTGGGGTTGAGAAGTTATGACCACGTGGCTTAAAAGAGTTGAGTATATTAAAGATAAGTTGACCTTTATATCGGGCAATGTGGATGTCTCAATGGTGAACAAAGATCGGCAAGTGATAGCAGCAAGATCAAAGCAAGGTTCGTGAGGGTAATTCTTGGATGCAATGCTTTGGGGAGTTGGGAGACTGCCTAGAGAAAGCCAAGCATGACTTTGAGATGTTGGAGACCTATGCCTCAAGTGAGCTCACTTTCCTTCAAAGAGGAAGCTCAAACCTTCTACAACACAATTTGTGAGAAAGATCATCGTATTTCTCTATTAGAGGAGGCTATTCAAGGCTAGCATTGAGGGGATGTAGGAGGTTCTAGCCTTGCAAAAATAGGCAACAATTAATGGGGTTGCCAAGCGCAATAGCACTAGTTCCACAAAATTGGAACACCCTAAAACTAAATCGTTCGATAGTAAGAAGAATACCCAAGATGCTGAAAATTTTATTTGACAAATGGAAACTGAATATCACTGAGGAACACACCAAGGTACATATTACCATCCTTTACCTTATTGATATAACTACATTATGGCAGAGAAGGCAGCATGTCAACATGAAGAAGTGGCTTTGCACAATTAATACTGGGAAGACTTCAAGAAAAATAACTTAAACAATATTTCTAACCAGAAAATGTCGTACACGAACTAAGGAAGAAACTCAGAGAGTTGAAGCAAAGATCTATTATCCCCGACTTTGTGAAAGAGTCCGCAACTCTCAGGATTCCCAACATGTTTTAAGAAGCTTTTCTCTTCTACATCATAGATAAGCTATAATATTGGGCTAAACAACAGCTACAAAGCCATTGGAGCAATGTAAACTTTGACTAAGTTTCTGCATTTCAATAAAGACCAGAAGGGAAAATCGAGCATGACCAATTGGGGCAAAAGTGGGGGGGAGTGGAAGGGCAATCACAAGGTTCCTCCTTGAAAAAGTGAAGATAACAAGTCCAAGTTGTAAAGAGTACAAGGATAAGAAGCATGCCTTCATACACAGAATGTTTCATGTGCAATAGGCCATACACCATAAGCAAGTGCCCTATGCTTAACTCAATATCTATAGTCATACAAGAACTGAAGGCTGCTCCAAGCGCAAAGCAAGGAGATGGCCACACAAGGTCCTTGCATATCCTTGGCGCCATAAATGCCAAATGTGTGCCTAATACATCTTAATAAGAGATAATGTATGTCACATCACTGATCGACAAGAAGATGACATAAGTGAAGGTGGATATCGGGGATACCCAAAATTTCATCATAAAATATGAAGAAAGAAGATTAATCTTCAGGTTATTAAGAGGAAAGATGGATGAAGATGGTGGATTTATCCGCTAAACGCCTAGACAGCACAGTACAATGCATGTAGTTTCATTAGGTACTCGAAAGGGCCATGCTGACCTATTAGTGGGAGCTATTGATAGCTTCAACTATTTCTAGACATGGACTTCTTGCGGAGGAAACTGCAATCCCAATGCCTTACATAGACATGATTTGCCTTTTGGAGTAAGAGACTCTGTACACGATTTCTGCCATGAGGCCAAGTAGCTTTCAGCCATTAAGCTGGCCAAAAGGGTGAAGAAGGGAGAACTGTCAGCTACCTTGAAGATGCATGATAGAACACCAAACCTTATAGAGGATGACTTGCCAACATTAATCAAGACTACCTTGAGGAGACTAAGGATATGGATGCTAATTGAACTAGCAAAGAAGCTTCTACTAATATGGGAGGTAGATGACAAATTAAGTTAGAACTTGGTGCCAAACCACACACAAAAGCACCATACAGGTTAGCATTGCTTGAGTTTGAGGAACTTTGAAGGAAACTTACAAATCAACTAGAAGCGAGAAGACCTGCAAACCCCTACCTTTTTGAGAAAAAAAATATAATAGATCCCTTAGGATGTGCGTTTGGCGCTTAACAAGGGATCATCAAGAACAAATACCAAATTCTTTTGATAGTCAATTTATTTGATTGACTTGGGAAAGCTAAGTTCTATAGCAAGATAGAACTCAGAAAAGGAGACTATCAAGTTAGGATTGCTGAGGGAGATGAACATAACACTACAATGGTATAGGGCATCAATGACAGCCCAAATTGGTCGTTCAGTGATAAAATCAGTTGCTAATAAAGGCTAGCGACTAATTTATGTCATCACTAAAACAATCACTGAAAGTTTGGTTATTAAATTTTCGAGCGACCGATTAAATTCAGTCACTAAAGTTTGGTTATTAAATTCAGTGGCAGATAAAAAGTAGTCACTAATTTGCAACCAAAAGTCTATCCCTAAAGAGTCACAAACTTGCATAACAATTATTGGCGATCGGTTGCTAACGGATTCATCAACAAACAAAAAAATATACAGGACCTAGATTGCTATTCAAATACAAAAATCTGCACAAAATATATATACATATTCACAACAGTAATACCTATAGTTATATGCACTGTTCAAACCACAGATTTATAGCATATCTTTAACTATTCAAAACACAAATATATACTGTACAGGTCACATTCAAAATAATATGGCCCACATCTAAAGAGACGGTCAATATCACAATCGAATTTAAAGTCAAAGTCACAATTACCCATCATTATAATCAACAAAAATAGACAAATATCTAATATTCATCACACAAAAAGTAGAAAAAAATGCTAATAATCTAACGATTCTCGCCTGATGAATCTTGCTTAGGTGGATCATCTAGACGCCCACTTCCACTAGGTCCAGGAGGAGGGAACTATTCCATAATTTGCTTCACACTCAGCTCCAACTCATGGAACTACTAATGCAGGTGCTAGAGTAGGAGTTCCAACTACTATTGCTAGTGGTACTGCAACTACTCCAAGGTTTGTTGTTGTTGTTGTAATTATTGCAACACCTTTTGTTCTTGCTACATTTGGTCCATGAAAGTAGGCTCCAGAGTCTGTTATGCAATCTCTATCACAAAATGAAGGAGCTCCTCCGAATATGGCTATTGCTGTGATCGACCATAGAACTCAATATATCAAAAACATGAGCATATATGGAAAAACCATACCGCGTGCTCTTCCTCAGCACCCCTGCAACTGCATGCAATGCATCAACATCAAGATGTAGCGAGTACATGATTTTCGTGGCACTGTGTTATCTCATCCTCATTGCGATCCTGCACATATATATGACATTTCAAATTATTACTTATTTATATAATCTTTTTTGATATTTATTTAAAAAATAAACTTATGGGAACCAAGAGATCACTTGTCAATGAAGGGCTCCATCCTAGCATTTTGTCTGTGAGTGTCCTCAAATAGTTCTAGGTGTAAAGGCTTTCTACCTAGATACACAGCCTGCCAATGTTAGTACATTTAAAATAAAAATATTTTTCTTAAAGTTTACATATGCAAAATTTGCTTATCAGCCTCCTCCTGTGCTCCTCAAATGGTATAGAACTACCAATATGCTGGACTATCGATCCCTTGTAATGCAATTGGCTTTAGATTTAATGGGATTTATTCATCTACTTCTCATCCTTAATCCAACAACACATCACCATGTCACCACCACACCATAGCAGAGAATCACTAAAGATCAAGGAAAACTCTTAAGAACCACATCGAGTTTTTTATGTTTGTGTCTCATGTTTTCCAAAGGGTCTCCTTATAACGATTCAAGCCCACCTTATCCCACGTGTTCTTAATGAGGGACTCATGGGCCAAATCCTACTTTATTTTTTTGCAAACACAAACATAAATTAATAATTATAATTACTATAATATTTGAAAATTTAAATAATAAAATCATGCCCCAAACTAAGTAAATGAGAAGTAGTGATGGGAAGTAAGCAACTTCCTCCATGAGAGCCATGGATGGGTCATGAAGTTTTTAAAAATAGTGACTACATCTTGTGTGGCCTACTGATCACTTCATCTGCAACAAAAATAAAAGTAAACGCTTTCTGATGCTTGATTGGAAAAAGTTGGATGTGCTGCAATGACTCAGCCACTAGATCGGTACCTCTATTTGGTCCCCTGGTCATATAGGAACCTGTGAAGGCAACAGCCTCCTCCTTTTTCTCATCTTCATCAACATCCATGTCTTCGTCTTGTTGCTCATATCTCTCTGTTTTCTTTTCTCTGTCACTCCTAGTTGCGAATTAAGACGATGGGCAATCGCTGGCTAGACACGAGAAAGATGATGGCAAATCGTCTCCTCCAGATGCGAATGGTTGAATCGTCACCTGCTTCAGATGAGTATACACAACTGTTGGATCCCTCGTCCAAATATCGCAATCTCTCATTAGAGCTTGACCTATTCCCAAAAAAAAATAACGAATAAAGGATCCCTTGCCTCCCGGCATTGCAATCTTACAAAATGAATCATTGTAGTTAATTACCTATTATATATATATATATATATATATATATATATATATATATGCACGCGCACAATGTGTACCATGAATCATAATTAAGTATCATCATCAGAATCTGTGTTTTCATCTTCGTCGATATCATCTTGCGCATCTAAATCTGGGTCCTCGTCGGTATCTACTTTGATTATCATCATGGATAGGTGATTTCTTGCTTATTTGATCTACTCCTCTACAGTATCTGCCAAACATTTCTTCCATCACCAATTTGTCACTAAATAGTGTCTGAATCATTCAATCGCTAAAAATAAGCCATTGATGTCCTACATTCTTGTGGTGCAAGGATAACTTGACTCAGTATGTATGGTATGTTTGATGGTTAGACACTTTCTTGCATCTTTCATCCACTTTTTTTTTGCCTTTCTTGAGGATGTTGTGTCACCCACAATAAACTTTTTCTTCTTGAATTCACTGCCCAATATCACATTCTTGTTCTTCCCTTCACTAAGACCTACATCCAGCATGTTACATTCCTTTGGCAAAGGTGACTAATTGTAAGTTGAGTCACTAATTTCATATATAGAAGAATGTGAAGTTGTTCTTAGTTTATCATGTGACTTCTGACCATATGGCATAATCAGAGAAAAATGTGGCATAGAGAGAAATCTAGATGTCTACCAATTACTATCCTTACTGCAAACTAACTCCATCTTATTGAAGAGTGAGAACTCTCATGGGCCTATTAGGGGCTAAATTATTTTAAAGTAATTTAGCACCTATTTTTATAATTAAATTTTTCTTAATTATAATAATTTTAAAGATAAATATCGTTCAGATTTCTGAGATTAGGGAATAATATTAAGTAGGTCCACACTTTAAAGGATCTTTCATTAAAGTCCCTGAAATTTCTATTTTCTTTTAGTAAGCCTTAGTTTGGATTGATGTAGGGTTAATCAACCAAGGTATATTAACCTTATAGTAATTCAAAGCCAGCCAAGTTAAATTTAACCCTGAATTGCATTTAGCTACTAACTCAGTTTAAGCAAATATCTTGTTGAGAAAAGATGCTTGCTCAGAGAAAACATGAGGTTTCTTTTTGCTTGCATTGCTGTCGCAGTTTTTCCATTCCATCTAGCTCGATGTTTTAGTACTCTGATGTTTCCTCTTGTTCTTTTCCTCAGTTTTAGGCTTGGTAACATCGGGGGGGGCTGCTTTCCTCGTCCTCTAGGAGTACAAACTGGCTAGCCCTAGTGACCAACTCAAGATAGCTTCTGGGCTTCACTAACTGAAGAGACTTGTACAAATCTTCGTTCTTCAGCCCCCTGCGATAATTATGAATGGCGACGGTGGGGTCGATGTCTTCGGTTTCTGCGGCGGCAACGAAGAATCAGTTGGTGTAGTCTCGCAGGCTTTGCTGCTCTCCTTGCTTGATGTTGGCTTGCACAATAAAGTGGGCGATTAGCTCCTATTTCATGTGTTCATAGGAGCTGATGTGACCTCTAGGTAACTTGATGAACCAGTCGAACGCGGCTCCCTTCAGCGTGGTGGCAAGAAGGTGACATCTTGTTGTCTCGTCTGGTTGGCGGTAACAGAGGGCTGTCTCAAACTCTTGGATGTGCTCACGAGGGTCTGTGGTGCCTTTATAGACTTTGAAAGGAGGGGGCCAGAAGTCTTCTAGAGCTGGTGCTTGACGAATAGCATCGCAGAAGGGGGCATTACTATCAAGGGGTACGGAAAAGGCCTCATGCCCGCATTGAGGAGCTTGAGTGCCAGGAAGAGAAGGGTTTCCCCCAGGTAGGAATGGGGGAAAAGCCGGGGAGAAAAGGATAAGTTGAGGATGAGATGAACAAGAAGGAAAAGGTGGAAGGTTGCATCTAGCCTCTTGATAGATAAAAACCCGCCTAGGAGCATGGGAGGAGCTAGAAAACTAGGCAGAGGGAGCACCTAGAAGAACGGGGACTCCCTTTTGCTCCTGCCAGAATGGTGAGAGCATCGCCACAACTGGCTGGGGATTGTAGACTAAGACCGCTGCGTTCAGCGAAGGACTGAGGATGGGGCCTGTAGCGATCGGCGGGGAAGGAGCATGTAATGACGGCGAGGGAAGAGGGGCCATCGCGATCAGAGGAAGGGCCGGATTGGCGGCAGCATTGGCTATACAGTCCTATCGAAGGGCCGCAACTCGTAGAATGGCATGTTCAGTGATAAGGTTGATGAGGTTCGCCAGCATTTCATGCAGCTCTGCCACACGGGTCCCCTGAGAGAAGTTGGTCTAGTGCTGCGTCTGGAGGTGGGGGATGTTCCCCTGTCTTCAGGAGCCATCACAGAACGTTCACCAGCAGTCTAGGCATTCCGAGTTACGGAGTTGGTTCTACATGTCTTGGCCACCATTCTCTGGGTCTCAATGAAAGCACCGAAATGTTGACGAAAAGAAGTGGAAGTCCCAAAAATCAACTGCATGCAATGTTTCTAGCCCAGAATCAATGTTAGAGAAATAGCAATCATCCAGAAAAACACACAGGAATTTAAGGTGGTTCAGGGAGGAATTTTTCTATGTCCACTGGGGCGTCAGTGAGAGAGATTTCACTAGTAATAACGGGTTTGAATAGAAGATCAGTACAAGGCGAGATTACAAATATCATCTCCGAGGATTCGCAGGGAGATTCAAGTTACATGTATCTCTAGCTCCTATGTGTGCCTCTTGATCTCTCATTTTTGTTTCTGTTAGGAGGTATTTATAGGCGAGAGATAGTGGAGTTCAGCAGAATCTCCGGGATACTGAATACTTTTGTTGAGCCCATACCGGAGGTCCCACCTCTGTCGGCCTCCGGAGAAACTGTCAATAGTGGGAGGAGCACGCGGCTTCTTGATCTACGCAACTCATGGGAATCTGTAGCGGCTGGCGTCTTAATTTTCGCGATATATGAGAATTGGAAACTGTGCTGATAGGGCACTCTAATAGCGACAGCCGAAGCCAAACAATATCGGGAATGAGGTTATGGGGATGCTGCTCAAGCATTGTGCTCGATGTTGAGAGAAATGCGGTAGCTAAATCCTCATTCCCGATGTTTTGGAAGATGCTTTAGCTTAAAATATGTTGCCGGGAAATGCTTTAGCTTAAATCCTCATAGCCGATGTTACTCGGAATTCTGTAGCTTTAAGCATCGTCTTCGTTGTTACTGAGGTTGCAGATGCCCAAACATCATGGGCGGGATTAGTGATCTGCAAAACAGACTTTATCAGTTAAATATCATGAACGATGATAAGTAGAGTGAGCCTTCAATTATTACGTGTACTGCTGAAATTTAATGCTGAATCCAGGTGTTAACGAAATCTTATTTTTTTCTCCCACACTTTGATTTTGTTTTTTTTTTTTTTAATGTCATTTTGTTTTTTTTTTTTTTAATGTCATTTTGTTTTTTTTTTTTTTAATGTCATTTTGTTTTCTACCTCTTCTATTCTGATAGGTCAATTTATCTACGATATTTGATGAGTTAGCTGCGTGCTTCACGAAGCACGACGTGCTAGCGATTAATTGCAAGGAACGATGACGCATCCCACTGGTATCCCAAGACCCGGACTCCACAGTTTGCAGGCAAGCTTCCTTTTTTTTAATAATTATCTTTCAAAAATTTTAATACTACTTATATATTATTTTTTTATAAAACTTAAGCTACAACATAGTATGTATTTAATTAAAATTATAATACCTAAACTTTTATGTGATATATATATATACATGTAAATTCAATTTTTTTAAATTAAGGAATAAACTTTCGAGATATATATTTCATTAGAAAAATCTTTCAAAGATATAACTAAGGCTCTGGCGCAAGGACCAAAACAGGATCAAAATAGTACTAATTTAAAAAATAACAATAATAATAATAAATAATTTATTTTAATTATTCTACACAAATTTTAATATAAAAATAATATTTTACTTCACATACTCAATATTTTTTAATAAAAATATAAACTTTATTTCACATCTTAGATCAAAATACTCGATTTGAATATTTTGGTCTAGAATGTGAAATAAAGTTGATATTTTTATTTTAAATTATTGAGTATGTAAAATAATATTTTTTATATTTAAATTTGTGTAGAAAGATTTAAAAAATTTATTTATTATTATTATTGTTATTTTTTAAATTAGTACTATTTTGGTCCTGTTTTAGTCCTGTTTTGGTCCTCGCGCCAAACAGGAATAGTATATAAAATATTTGTAAATTAGGAAAACAGAAAATGATGTAATATTC
This sequence comes from Apostasia shenzhenica, assembly GCA_002786265.1. Lineage (NCBI taxonomy): Eukaryota > Viridiplantae > Streptophyta > Magnoliopsida > Asparagales > Orchidaceae > Apostasia > Apostasia shenzhenica. The sequence goes on along the minus strand of KZ452040.1, from coordinate 526,966 downwards.
ATAACTGACCTGCAATATTATATGCATGTAAATTAAGGATTTAATATTTGACAATTAAATTTGATTTAATAATTAAAAAATAAACATTGATACATAAAAATTTATATATTAATCTAGAATTTTGCTGTACAGTTTTAATAAATGGTTAATATATTTATGTATAAGAATTTAATTTACTAAATTATTTCATAAATTAATAATAATCTAATTTATGAAATAATTTATTGGATTAGACCTAAAACTACTTTTGTTGGGACTGCTCCTGAGGGCTGAAAAGCTTTTTAAATTAACCAATCCAAATTATGCTAAATTTCTAAGGCACTAATTCACCATGCAGCTCATAAAAAATTTGCTTAAAAAATACTTGGAATAATTTATTTAAAAATAACTTTTGAATTATTTAAGATAATTTTAAGACTAAGAATTTGTTTGATGAGAGAAAAAGAAAGGCTACTTAATTTAATGTTGTTTTAATATTTTATTGTCAAAATATTATGACATTAAAAAGGGAATATTTGGTTCAATATTATCTTAATATTATGTCATATTAAATACTCCTAATTAAGTTTAAGTGGTCAAAATAGGTATAATTATGTTAAAAGGATGCGTATGAATAAATAAAAATAAATGTTTACGTCAAGATTTTTAAAACTCAATTGAAATCAATGGGTTTTAATTTTTTTGAGTTGATTTCGATGGAAATAGATCTGTGAAAGCTACCGAATTTTGATTTCAGTCAAAACTTAGTAGTTTTGACAAAACTCGTCTCCCTCAAAAAAAATAATATTTAATAATAATTATTAATAATATTTTTTTTGAATTTACAAAGTTTAAATAATTTATAGAAAAAATCAAAACTATTGATACTGAAGCTATTAAAATTGTCGAACGGTTGAAATCAATATTTTCATCTTGTGACTGAAAATAAAACTGAAATCGAAATCGAGTTTTAAAATCTCGGTTTATATTAGAATTTTATGTAAAATATAAAATTAAAATATTATTTATTATTTAAGTATTATATTAGATGTAAATGTATAAAATTACGATATTTTTTAAGCTGTTAAACAATGTTTCATTTAAAATAAAAAAAAAAAAAACTTTGATTCTAGTTAGGGCCGACCTTTTTTTTGATAGTCAAACTGACCAGCTCTAATTACAAGGAAAAGTGCAATTAAGGGCGACCTATAATAAAACGTGGATGGCCGGAAGTCCGTAACGAAACCGACCACCACTGTATTACTACTCTCTCCCTTTCCTTAAAAGCTTTGCTGCTTTTCTAGACAAAAACTAGAGGGATCGGAAGACTCGCTACTCGCAAAGAGAGAAAGAGAGAGGCGCCCAGGGTAGAGCAAAGAGGGCAGGCAATTCAAGCAAGAGGAGGCTGCGGCAGAAGGCAGTGCTTCATGACGAACAAGAAACTGCAACCCACTGTGCTGGCCGTGCCAACGTTCGTAATCGCGAAGGCAGCCGCCGCAGCCGCCGCCGCCGCCGCTGCCAGCACTCTCACTCCTCAACGTCAGCTCCTTCGTCACTCGCCTTCTTCTCAATATCCGCAGTCTCCTTCCATCCTTCTTCTGCCGGCGGAATCTGTCGATACAAGTACGCTACTACTTTTCTCTCTTCTCCTTTTTATTTTATTTTATTTTTTGAATACTCAAAACACAAATACAGCAGCATTTAGTCTCTCATGACTCTGCTCTATGTAGTTCGTCGTTACTGTAAACTTGTTTCCGTGTTTGTTGATTATACTGCAAAATGTACTCCACCATGCATTCGTTACATTTCTTCCATTTGGCTGGGATCAGCCTCAGCTATCTTTGCCGAGTGGGCTCACGCTCTCGGCCTCTCCGTCTCCCGAGGCCTTGAGCTGATCTTCGAGTCCGCCGCCGACGCCCTCCCCGAGCAATTTTTCTCTGTGTGGACGGCGGTGCGGACAAAGGCCGTGGCTCCCCTGTTGAGGATTCTGGTGGTCGCCTGTCTCGTCATGTCGGCAATGCTGATGGTGGAGGTCACCTCCATGGCAGCCGTGAGCCTCCTTGTTAAGCTTTTCCGTCGCAAGCCGGAGAAGCGCTACAAGTGGGAGCCCATCAGGGCCGACGAAGAGAGAGGCAGCTTGGCCTATCCCATGGTCCTCGTGCAGATACCCATGTACAACGAGAAAGAGGTTCAATCATTCACCTCACTCATTTTCTCTCTACGGCAAATCATCTAATACCTTTAGTGCACCACTTCTCCAACAACAAAAAAAAACCCTTTGTTCGCAGGTCTACAAGTTATCAATCGGAGCCGCGTGCGCGCTCACATGGCCGGTGGATCGGATCATAATACAAGTCCTGGACGACTCGACGGACCCAGTAATTAAGGTGCGAGTATCGGCAAGCAGATCATAAATGCAATTTAAACTTACCAAAATAATGCATTCACTCGTCTTGTAGTACGAATATATACTGTATACAGCCACCCGTACCCTCTGTTGCTTACCGGCTACCATATAATGTCCATACTTTCACATTATATTGAAGACCCTGAGAGGGCGGGTGGTTTCTTCCTGGAAATTTCCCACCAACCACTTACAGAACCTCACTTGACTTGCTAAACATTGGCCACACAGTACTTGATACAACACTTTCTCAAATTTACTCTATGTATTCTCAATTGTCAATGGTAAAATCTTAGCACAAAATAAATTTTGTTTGTGGTTATCTATCATTATTTGTAAAGCAGTGTTTTATAAAAACGTGGTTCAATGAAGATGCAACAAAAGAACTGAGCGTGGCCCATGCAAGGAAGAAAAGAGAAAGAGGAAACCAAGCCGGCTAGAGACAAGGCAAGAAAGTAAAGGAGACAAGGGATTTAGGACGTGTTTTGGAGAAGTCCTCCTTTATCCACCGACGAAGCCAAGCTAGAAGATGATTCTACTACCAAAGGAGGGCATATGTCCATGGTTGTTACAGCTAGAATAGAATATTACAATAATGGATCATACGAGAATTCTCACTAACATCTTCACTCAAGCTCCATCGAAGATCTTTGTACTTGAATGAGATCTCTAGTTAGAGCTAAGTAGTGTTATTCATCAGATAGCTAGATGGATTGGTGGCTTGATTAGTTACAACAAAACACCTGGAATGCCAAGGTGGTGGCGAAAATTCCAAGGGGAAGATTCCTTTAAGTAGGAAATGAAATTCAAAAGTAGGCTTGGATCACAATGTGATATTTGTGATCATACATACAATCAAGTAGTTTGTAGGCTAATTGTTAATGCAAAAAATTGCCCAAAATAGAATAAAATAAGACAATAATTTTTACATGGAATCCCGAGTATTTGGGGGAAAAACCACGACGCTGTCTTGACGGTTTAAATTCTCTAATCGAATCCGACATTCTATAAAGCTTGAGGGTCTCTAAGTGCAGACCAAATAAGGAAATAAGTATAACAGAGAAAGAGAGACGGAGTCCTCACAGCTCCTGGTTCATCTTCTGCTCCCATTTATAGCTTGGAGAGGAGATATAATGGGTACAATCTGTCACATCCGTTGCATTAAAGGTATAGCACCTAATCCTGTAAAGAACTATCATGTAGTGGCCCTCAATGCCCTCTTGGATACTGAGTTGACATAGTGGTATAGAGGGTATGGTCCAAAGATGTCTTCTTGAAAAGCTATTAAAGGAGAGTTGTTCGACTAGGGGTGTTAGAGAAGAGGTTTATCCCTGTAGAGTCATCAACTCATCATAGTTGAACTGCTTTGTAGAAGTTATTAGAGAAGGGTTGTTCTAACACTAATGATATAATTAACTCTTCTGTGAGTATGTGACGAAGTTGGGGCAGTAAAGTCTTACAAAATGAGGTTCTACTGTTGAGCAACTCTAAACTAGAGTTGAAGCGATCCCAATGCAACGTCATTGAGCTAGCAGGCTTCGTTGGGATGAAGGTCCGTGGACACCAAGAAACTGGGCTTGTGACTGTTGAGATCATTTAGAATTATGCACAAAATATGCAGATTTTAAGAATGGCAGTTGCAGTTGCAACTGACTTGACATACAGCTGTAACATTCTTCTGGGACGCACTAAACAAATTCCACTTTAATGGGTTTAGATCTTTCGTCTAAAGCATAATAGAGTTATATGCAATCTGAAAGTTAACATGGCTTATTAGCTTAGCATGTTCATAAACAAATATATGTTTACAGTATTTTTATTCCATACAATGTTGAACATTTTCGAGCAAACGCAGTAAATGAATGGTCCATATTCTTTACCCAAAATGAACAAGCAATAGCAACTGTGGCAAAAGTCTCATCTTTACTCGTTTCAGATACCTGCCTTTATATTCTTAAACTACCTCGCATGGCTGTTAGAAACATAAATACCTTAGCCTTTAATCTTTGAGATCCCAATGCAACATTTATTAAATTTATATAATATTGATACCTTCTTTCTGATAATATCTGAATTCTATTCGAGCCGTAGGAATACGAACTGAACCTCTATAAGGATCAAATGCTATTGTACTTGGAAATTTATGACATAACGTTGTTGCAAATTACTTCAGATATTGTTATGATTATAGGATCTGGTATCCCTCGAATGTAAGATTTGGGCAAGCAAAGGCATGAACGTTGCATACGAGGTCAGGGACAACAGAAAAGGGTATAAAGCAGGGGCGTTAAAAAATGGCATGGAACATAGATATGCCCAACAATGTGAATTCGTGGCCATATTTGATGCTGATTTCCAGCCAGAAGCTGACTTTCTCCTAAGAACAATTCCTTATCTTGTATCCAATTCACAAATTGCTCTTGTTCAAGCTCGTTGGGAGTTTGGTAAGCATTAATTTCCATTTTAGCTGCAATCAACTTGCATGTCCTGAAGTATAAAATGACAGTCTTATTTGCTATACTTCATAAATTAACTTCCAAACTTTAATTGAACTTCTGCTGCATGCATCTGAACATGAAATTTCAATAGTCTTTCCCCTATTCTTAACTCAAGTTATTTACCGGTTATCTACCTGCATATAGCCATATTTTACCTTTCAATTTATGATTTTCCTTTAATCTTTACCTGCCAAAATATCCTCTCCATAAAATCCTGTTTTAAATTTCTACTCCGTATGTTTATTATTGGCAAATCAACAATTTGGATAAACTGTGCGAACATAATGTCATTTTCACGGTGAAAGAAGGGTATATTAGTTCTGATTTATTTACCCCTCAATTGACAGGAAGTTGCTGACTGTCGCATTTGCCGGGCGATTTTGCAGTTAATTATAGTGAGTGCTTGATGACAAGGATACAAAGGATATCTCTAGATTATCATTTTAAAGTGGAGCAAGAAGCAGGTTCATCAACCTTTGCCTTCTTCGGTTTCAATGGTAAAGCACACTAATCACACTGCAAATACCAATTGTTTAAAGGAATGAACTTATCATCCTAGGTAGCAGGAGGTTTCTAATTTACTGGAACAATGTTTTTCGTAATATTAGCAGGTATGCAGCACTCTAACCCTGTGAAGATGGCTGAAAAAATTACCAATTTGGCAGCTATCAATAATGTGAATGATACATTTGAAACCAATGTCTGCTTTCTCATCAAAAATGCAAAAGAAAAAAGATAATAATCTGCATGAATGATGTTATTCTATTAGACAAGGAACTTGTTATTCCTTCCATATTATGATTATAATGATAAATATTTTGTAACTGATGCTGCAGCAGTGGCAGCCTCTGATATAGCTTTTCCCGGTTGCAGGGACTGCTGGTGTATGGAGGACATCTGCTATCGAAGAAGCAGGTGGTTGGAAAGACAGAACTACCGTGGAAGACATGGACTTGGCTGTGAGAGCGGGTCTCAAAGGTTGGAAATTCTTATATGTTGGTGACATCAAGGTATAATACTATTCTTGACCAAGGAGTGAATAAATGACCTCTTAGCAACCTCCATAAATGTCATATAAAAAGCTATATGTTCTTGCTATGCGGCCATTAAATGTGGTTGGTTCCCCCATTTACTTCATGTAACTTTGACATCCATACTATTGATTATAGCTTGAAGCTATTGTTCATGGGATAAAATCACTTGATTTATGCTTATATGAAAAACAATAACCCTTTCGAATTTCATGAAAAACAATAACCCTTTCGAATTTCAAGAAAAAACAATAGCCCTTTGTCAGATTCGTTTCTAGTACTTTAGGAAGGCAGAGACTTTGGTTCTTGTAGTGTCCGCTATCTTTATTATACAATGACACTTGGTACAAGCATTTTTTTTTTGATTCTCTGGTATAAGCATTTTGAGATGTAGACACATGGATTATTATAGTTATATCTGTTAACCGTTAGCTTAATCAAGCAGTTGTAACTAATGCAATCCTGTATTTCTATGAATCTCATAATGGGTGATCATTTCTCCTTCTTATAATAACTACATTTAACACCCGTTATTACCATGAATATTGTTAAAATGTATTTTACCAAGTACTACTCCATTAGTTAATTTAGAAGTAGCTGACTAAGAAAAATATTATTTTTAATTTAGAAATAGCTGACTAAGAAAAATGTTATTTTTCTGCTTGCAAACATATTTGAAGAATTGAGTACTATGAATTAGTGAAACAGAAAAGAATTTGAGTACTTTTGTGGCATGCATATATTTTGTTATTATGTTTTTTATAAGTATTCAAATATGATAAATAGTACTTTTCTTCCTTTTCATATTTCAATTAATTATGTGTACTATTTCACGTTATTGAAATTGCATGGTACTTGATTACCCTTTGTAATTTGTACTCTATAATTGCTATTTTATATATGTATTTGATTGCAAATATTAGTATTTTATTCCTTACTGCACTTTGTTTAATCATGAATACTATGGAATAGTTTCACGAAAATCATATCGGAGTACTTTCACAATATATATGTTGTTACTGGTTTCATATGTATTCAAATACGTTGAATATTATTTTAATGTATAATACCTTATTTGAATATGCTTACTATTAATCAGTAATACTGAAGAGTACTTGAGTGCCTTTAAGGAATGTATTTTATGCGTACCCTAAGTATTTGTTTATTATTTCATACATTTGAATCGATTACCATCAAACTGTGATGCTCTACGAGCTATTTTTATGTCTCAAGATTTTTATTAATCCAATCTTCAATCAGCATAGGGTCAGATTGTGCTAGCTCAAAATTTAATTGATTAAAAAAATAAATTATTGGTAAATATTTACGCACACTCATACATATATATATGTATAACTTGCTTTAGTCTGTTTAATGAGTAATAATATTATAATTTCCTTCATAATCTTTGTTCAAACTATGTTGAGTGTATATTTAATTTTTTGCTTATATTTCTAATGATTAAATCAAGGTGGACAAAAAAAATTTAAATTGATTGAATAAAAAAGATTGAGTAAAAGATCGATAAGTAATCAAAAGGCTGATCAACTTTGGCTTGGATCTAGCGTGAATCGATAATAAACAGGCCAAGTCTCACTTGGATTGAGATTGAATCAAAGTCTTGTTCATATTTTTGATCAAATCGAGATCGATTTGCAAATTTTCTATTCAATCTTGAGCCAAAGTTAGATCGGCTTGAAATCTAATCATTAACAACCCTACACATACTTGCTTCTCAGGCATGCTTCATAAATATAGTTCCGTTAAGCTTGACTTGTTTATTTCTTGTAGGTCAAAAGTGAACTTCCAAGTACTCTCAGGGCCTACCGGCACCAGCAGCATCGATGGACATGTGGAGCTACAAACTTATTTAGAAAAGTGGCATTTGATATCTTGATGACTAAGGTGATACATTTTCCTACTTAAAGAGAGTATTATTTAAAGGAACAATGGTGAAGCATAAATTATTCAATATTCTTCTTACGAATCTCACTGTGCAGAATGTTTCTACATGGAAGAAGCTTTACGTGCTCTACAGCTTTTTCTTTGTGCGCAAGATTGTAACCCACATCGTCACATTTTTGTTCTACTCAGTAGTGGTTCCAGCTTCTGTGCTTGTCCCAGAGGTCACTATTCCCTTATGGGGTGTGATGTACATTCCAACAACCATCACAATCCTCAATGCCATCAGAAATCCTCGGTACCAAACATTCTGCAAATTCATCTGGCTTATATTATTTAACTTAAAAATGCATTAAAGGCAAAAAATTTGATTTTTGACCTCTTTCTGATCAGAAATCTACTTAAAGTTATAGTTGTTTTGTTGCAGCTTCATTCATATAATGCCCTTCTGGGTTCTTTTTGAGAATGTTATGTCGTTGCATCGTATGAAGGCAACTTTAGTTGGCCTGCTGGAAACAGGAAATGTTAATGAATGGGTTGTGACTGAGAAGATAGGTGAAGCTTTCAAGACAAAGCCAGAGACTAATGCACCTGAAACAACTTCAACCAAATTTAAAGATAGGTAAAATGAATCCACGTGAGCTACGTATCTTGTTTTAAGATGAATAGAAGAAATCCTGCTCAGTTTTGTGGCAACTTGTTGCTTAATTTTCAGGATCAACTTCACGGAACTCGGGTTTGCAGTGTACCTACTTTTCTGCGCTTCCTTTGATGTTGTCTTTGGGAAGAATTACTACTACATATATCTTTATCTCCAAGCCTTTGCTTTTGTTGTCATAGGCCTTGGTTACGCTGGAGCTGCACTGTCCAGAACGTAGCATTTCCCTGCACCTTAAAAAGTTTTCTTTTCTAGTTCTTTTTAACGCAACTACAGACTATTCTTTTCGCAGCTTCTGAGATCGTTGAAGAAATATCCAGGTGATCATCAAAAAAGAGCATGCAGAATCGTCACTGAAACATGACAAATGGTACTCTCAACTAATGAATGTCGGCCAGGATGAATTTTTTTTTTTGTTTGGAGGAAGTCGTACTAGAAAGCACGCACGTCCAACTCATGAAATCGTAAAATGACATCCAAAAGAATGTCAGCTTTTGGATGTATAAAGTTTGTCTTCGACTCTCTGATGTATAAAGTTTGTCTCCTATCGTTGCTGCTTAATTTCCTTATCTATTTTTAAGGGCTTCCTTATCTATTTTTAAGGGCTTGCCGGCCGGGGCTACCTTCAGATTGTTCTCTTTATTATTCATAGCCGGACCATCTCTGCTTCACAAAAATTAAACATTAATGGTGTGTTTGTTTGTAAGATTAAATTTAAGAAGGTTAAAATTAAATTTGGATAGAGATATTTTTTTATTGAAAGTTGTGAATGATGTGAAATAAAGTTAGTTATTATGTTGGGATATGTGAAGGATGTCATATAAAGTTAGTTATTATGTTAGAATATGTGAAAGATGTGATATAAATTAGTTATTATTTTAGTAATATGTGTAGGATGTGAAATAAATTTAATTTTTAATATTAAATTTTATGTGTGATATGATATGCTTGATTAAAATTAAACCAAATGGAGCCTAAGACCAAATTATAATGCATTAACATAGTTTTTTACACGTTTAGTTACTACTGAGAATCACTTAGCTAGTTTAGTTCAAAAAAAAAAAAAGAATCATATTTGTTATGATTGCCTTTTAGTTATCACGAATATAATATATTTAAATCTTTATGTTTAATATTTATCATTCAAATTTTCTGAAAATTAAGGAAGTTAATATTTTTTTATACTAGTAATCGATTATAGTTAACTATTGTTTATTGTTATCTATTATTTGTTAAATTTTGCATTTTTTATAAGCATGTTTATCAAGATTCAATTTATCGTAATCTATCATATAGAATGTAGTAACACTTGTTTAGTTTAAACCAAAAAGCTCCTAAAATTTAAAAAATATTTTCATTTTTTAAATATTAAAATTATTATTATTATATATTCCACATAAATTTTCATTTTTTTTTAATGTTAAGAATCTCATAATTTTCAATATACAAGAGAATCTTGTAGCATAGAAGATATTTATATAGAATTTAACACTAGATTTTGAAAATATGTTGCAATTATGGCAGCATCAGACACTCTAATTAGCTCATTGAATCATCCGTTTACCTATCAAAAAGACATCTAATCTTCCTTGAGTTTATATTCCCATGTCTAAGCATTTTATTAAGACAACTAATATAAACCAATACATATATAAAACCAAATTGGCCAAATTATTATTTCAGTTTCTGATTATTTCACAATAAATAAACTGAAATAATAAGTCTTATTTACTACTTACTTTATATTAATCACTGAAACTTTCACTTTTTGATCAGTGTGCTTGTTCATGCACGTGTTTTTTGATGATAGAGATGAATAACGATAGGGAGGCGCTTCTTGTTTCATTGTAATGTTTTTGCTTTTGTTTTGTTAATGGTCAAATTAGGCATAATTATTTTTTTAAAAAAATAAAATAATTTATATAGTTTTTAATATATTAATTAATTTTATTTAATATTCATACAATTAATTAATTTTATTTTTTAATATATATATATATATCTAAAATATATATATATTTTTTATAAATAAAATTAAAAAAATAATTATGACTAATTGTGCCACCAACCAAAGGCTTTATATTTTTAATGTAGAAATGAGAAGCATGTATACATAATTTTAGCGAATAATTTTAAATTATCATTATATGTATTTTGATTGTAAACCTTTATCATTATATATCTTTTAGTCCTGAATTAGAGAAAAAAGTAATACATAAAATAAGTAAAATAAGAAGATAAATATGATAGTAAATTACAAAAAGAATAATATAAATATAATAAAGATACTGAACTCAAATCATCTACCTAATATTGTAAAGAATAACAAATTTTTTGACATGGAGTAGATTTGATCCCTCGAAATACTAATATCTCTAAAATCTTTAAAAATTTATAATTTTTGGCTCCACATTAGGTAAATAAAAATTAAAATTAAAATTAAATAATTATATCTAAAAATTTTATTTTATTTTAGAAATTAAAAAATAGTTAATATTTTATTGTGTATAAATTTTAATATTAATCAATTAATTTATTTCACATTTAATAAAATTTTTGATAAATCAATTAATTCTGTTTTATATTCACCACATTTTTTAATGAATATTCAACAAAAATTTTAAAATAATTATTTTATGTTACACATGTTTTCTAAAAAATGTCCGAAAACTTTCCAGATTTTTTTTCCGCCAGCCAATTTAAGTCGCCCTCTGCTGGTGAAACCTAGCCCCGCTCGCGATCTTTGCCCGCGAGCACTCTCTGTCATCTTTCTCTTGAATTTCACGTTACGTCCCCTTTGTCGGCGAAATTCTTGGGCCTTTCCCTTTGATGCCTCCCGCCGCTAACCAATCCATTCTTCAGTCGGTGAGATTTTCGACAATCCTTGATTCGCCTACTTCATAATTCTTCGAGATCCGATTAGGGCTTTGAATTCCCTGATCTTGCCACGGATCAGTTTGGATAAAGAAACGAACGACATGTATTCAATCGTCAGTTACAGAACTATAATCGGGTTATGTTTCTTGAATATCATCTTAGCCGGTCACTCATGTTTATTCACACAGCCGTTTGCAGCAGCAGTTATTTTGACAATGCTTTTTTTTTACATTGATTTTCGTACAAAAGAACGAAGTTTCGTTCCTGAACATGTATCATGACCTTCCAAAAAAATGACAGAAAATTTGGCCATAAGTAATACACTTATCTTCGGACACAGCCTCTTGATTATACTTCCAATCTTGGTATATTTTTTTTCTTCATTTAACAATTGAATTTTGTCCCATTGAAGGGAGAATCCATATATTGCACTTAGTAGCTTTGGTCCTTTGGTCATCATCATAACTTCATCAATGTCAACAACACCCCTAAAGCTGTAGCAGTGAGCATATCTGAACTCAGGATTCCAGCCTCTTCAATCTGTCTTTAGCATTCATTCCCATTTAAAGATGCTTTAGGCGTTAATGCTACTAGGGCTAACTTAGTGAAGTTTCTATCAGTGTTGTGATTTAGCCGCATCTACTTGTGATAGAGTAATAGGTGTGTAAGTTTATGTCATTGCCACATTTAATTATAATAAGTGCAGCAGCTTTCTAACAAAAATTACACTTCAGGTTTTTGTTAAAGAGTTTAGAATTTTTAATGGGCGCTCCAAAACAGAAGTGGACAAGTGAAGAAGAGTCTGCTCTGAAAGCTGGAGTTGATAAGCATGGTTCCGGCAATTGGCGCACAATATTGAGAGACCCAGAATTCAGTGGCATCTTATTTTTGCGCTCAAATGTAGATCTGAAGGTGCAAGTTTTTTACTTCTTTTTTTAAATGAAATCAGTGATTAAACATTCTATACATCTTTTTGGATGATAACTTGAGAAATACTTGACTCATCATATCTACCTCGATAACCTGTCTATGAAAATCTTGTGAATTTTGTCAAAATGGCAGGTAATTTTTGTATGGCTACTGTGATTGCTCTTATCTTTCTAGTATTTGGATTTTCAGTAGCTCTTACTTCATAGGTACTGATTTAAACAGGACAAATGGAGAAACATGCGTGTGACAGCAAATGGATGGGGATCTCGTGAAAAGGCTAGGGTAGGCTTAAAAAAGTTTCGAGTTTTGCCTGAACGTGATGACAACCTACTGGCTATGAGTACACTGGAGGAACATGATGAGTTTGTTGACTATAAGCCTCTTACAATGTCAAGTGAAATCATGCGTATTACTGGTCGAAAGAGATCAGTCATGAAGTAAGTGTTTGAAATGTATCATTTCATTCTTACTTTACAAACTCTTATTTCTTGTCCTTGTTCTCATCATTATCTTTAATATTGGACCAATGTTTGTGTTTGAGATGAGCATTTCCATAGATCTACTTGATGATTATTTTGTTGATTATTGGTCTACTGAACTTTGGATTTGAGAAACATTGGATTCTTCATCAATAATTGATTTTGACTCTCATAAACTAACATTTAGACTCACTAGTTTTTGGGCATGTGCTTTAATTTTAAAAAAAAAATTATTAAGTATTATTATAAATATTATTATATTGTATGATAACATTCATAAATATTTATATAAAATTGGGGTATCAAATTTATAGGCAAATCTTGTTAAAATTATGTGATTTTTGGATATCTTTTTGATTAAAGTGCTCTATAAATTTTTTTTGTTATTTTATCCTTGGACATTATAATTTTTCCAACCCCACTTGGAAATTCTTATGGTAGTGTTGTTCGAACCTGACACCTTATTGTACTTGGACAAGCTCCTTCTTTAGTGGGCTAAGAGAATGCCACAAGCATTCTTTTATTTCAAATTTAACGTTTGGCAAAATTTCAACTTAAAGTTGGATTTGAAATCCATTTAGCTTAGCATTTAAGATTTCATCAAATCCTAACTGGACTCAGACCTAAAGGGGTGAAATTATGATGCTAATGATAAGAAAAACAAAATTTTAAGAGGAGAAATTATAAGTCTAATGATGGAAAAAGGCCAAATTGTAACGAAATTATATAAAAAAATTGTTCTAATGAATTATAGCATAAGACCAAAAGTAAGAGAAATTGTGAAACTAAATTTAATTTTTAAGACTTTAAATCTAGTCTAAGAAAAAATTAGGGACAATTATAATTTCTATTGAAAGGATTTAGATCCTAAAATTAAGACTATGAATCATAGAGGGACTAAATTATAATTTCATAAGACTTAGACCAAGATTAAGAGAAATTGTGGGATTAAATTATAATTTTTAAGAATTTAGATCTAGTTTAAGATAAATTAGGAGATCAAATTATAATTTTTATTATAAGAAATTATGACTTAGGGCCTGTTTGTTTGTAAGGTTAAATTTAATAAGGTTAAATTAAACTTGGATAGAGATATTTTTTTATTAAAAATTGTGAATAATGCGAAATAAAGTTAGTTATTATGTTGGGATATGTGACGGATGTGATATAAATTTAGTTATTATGTTGGAATATGTGAGGGATGTGATATAAGTTAGTTATTATTTTAGTAATGTGTGTAGGATGTGAAATAAAGTTAACTCTATAGGATGAAAGAGAATATTTTATACGTAAATAAATTTTGATTTCATCCGACGTCTCAAAATATCTAAACTTATCCCAAGGACATTGATTCTCCAAATCTCTAATATAATATTTTGCTTCACCAAGAAGCATTAATTTTGCGTACTTAACTCTCTCTAGCTCATTCCAACCACAATAATCAAAATAACGATCTAAATTATTTTCTCATTCTTTATATTATAAATAATCTGAATCATCAGAAAAATAGGATTTTTTCGCGACTTCTTCTATCGATAGTGATTTATTAGGTGTGGATTTGTGGTCGAACCTTGCTATAAGCTCAGATAATATAGGAGTCAAGAAACTCCATTTTTTATCCATTTTCAAACATTTCTTGGAATGTCATCAGGTGCTATTGCTTTTCTATACTTCTTTTTTTTTTAAATCTTTCCAACTTTAGCTTTACTTATATGTCGGATGTAAGAGCAATTTTTATCTTTTTTTTGGATGCTAAAATCAATAAAATCCTTTGTATTATCATGACTATTACTAAAATATTTTTTTCAGGTAACTCATTCGTATGTGTTGAATGTCTTCATCTTTAAAAAGTACTTTTTTATCCCTATCTTTAATGTATTTTACTTCAGTCAGGTTTTTAAAAATAAATTTTGTTTAAAGGATGGAAAAATATGATATAATTTATAAAAAGGATTTAATTGAAATATTAATATTAATCTTAGTGATCTCATTGAAATGTTAATATTAATCTTAGTGATCTCATTGAAAGGTTTTTAAAATTATGAGCCCACTTGGTATTATTCCCATGACCTCAGGGACTTGAATGATATTTACCCAACTTATATATAGAAGAGATCATATGTCCACTGCGACCACTATTGATCACTCAAAGAAGGATACTTCATTACTGATCTGTTGCTTAATAATGATGGGAAGCTTACTTGTGTCATGGATCATTACCTCGTTAAGGTGATTGAGGGCTATGAGTGAGGAACTGCAGCAGATGACTTGATCAGCTGGATAGACATATTGATAGAGTTGGTTCGTACTCAACAAGATGAGTTCTTCCTACATTGATAGAAGATTACGATTACGATTTGGCGGATATTCTGTTCATGATTGAGATCAATTCATTTATTTTAAATATTGATAGAAGGTCTAGAAGACATTTGGGTAAATTCGATTAATTGAATATCATTTGAGGTTCGAGCTGATTTGATTGATTAGATAACTAATGCAACAAAACATGGACTTAAAGTTGAGCTTTTGTGTAACCTAACTATACTAGAAAATTTTTTAGTCAAATTTCTTGTGTTCGAACTCAAGTAACACAATTTTTTTTTTTTAATTTTTCAAAGTCTTTCCTTTGGACTTTGTCATATGGATTTTTTGGATCAATAAAAATCAAATTTAGATATTCTTTTCTATCCATAAATTTTTCTATTATACCTCTCAATAAATGAATAACTTTTATAATAAATTTACTTGATATAAAATGAAAAGATTAAATGAATACCATATAGCTAGTGTACGACATAATTTATGCTCGAATACTGACTCCTAATATTTTAAAGTTTAGCTTATTAATTTAATTCTTTTATAGTTGCAATAATCCTGTATGACACTTTAATTTTTGTAAATAAATGAATTTACTTTTTATCTATTCATTTCATATCCTTTTAGTTTTCAAAATCATATTAAATAACTTAGTAATCCAAAAAATACCGTAATCTCTCATATATTTCAAGCAACAATTGAAATGTCATCTGATCGTACTTCTTTTCTGCATTTCATCTTTTTTGGCTTTGTTTGACTGGAGCTAAAAAACTTATCAAACTCTACTAAATATACTTCCTTTAATATTTATATTTATTTCATATCATATAATAATTTAAACATTAATATTCAATTTTATTTCATATCCTACACAAATTTTAACCTTAAAAATTAATTTTATTTTATATCTTACAGATACTTCAATAAAAATTAACTTTATTTGATATTCAACATAATTTTTAATAATAAAATAAATTTATTTTATTTTATAATATTAAAATGATATCTTTCTCTTCCAACTTATAAAAAACTTAAAAGTTTTTAAAAACATACAATCAAACGTGACCTTAAAGTCTCCAAACTTTTAACTTTACTAATACACTCAATGTAAGGCCAATTTTTTATTTTTTTAGACATTAAGTTCGGTAAGATCAATCGTATTTTCACAATCTTCATTGAAAAGGTTTTGAAAATAACTCATTCATCTATATTAGATATTAGTTAGCTTTGTGTAACAGTCCAATAAGTTAAATTAGTGTGTTGCATGTTATAATATATTGTGCTTATCCAAAGAATCTATTTATGTGAATTATTTGTTAAAAAGGTTTAAATTGAACTAGAATTTTAAACAAATTCAAATTTATTATAAAAAAATTGAAAGAAATAAAAAGGACTTATTTGCAATTGGCTTGAACACAATTGAACTATTTAGGATTCCATTAGGATGAAATTAGGTTAATAGAAAGGTTTATTAAAATTTTAGAATTAAAGAAAATTAAAAAGTACTTAGAATAAATAGTCTAGGACTTATATGTGAAGGTAGAATAACTAAGAAGTTTAAAAGGTAATTTCACCATTTCTGCTGAGGTTGGCTGGCTGGCTGAGGCGGTAGCTGGCTTACTTGGGGAGGAAAAAACTAATTTATTATATTACATTATATATATATATATATATTGATATGGGTTATTATATATATAGGTTTAATTGGCATTAAGGGGGCTGGCCAGAGAAATAGGAACAGAGAAAGAGACAGAAAAAGAGAGGGAGAGAGGGAGAAAAATTTAAAGGATTTATTGGTCAATTTCTCCTCAACAAAAATTATGTTTGACTTGAAATTTATGGCAAGGGGATCTGGTTCATATGATTTGGAATGAATTGGTTTTCTTTTTTCATTTTATTAATAAATTGTATTTTATTTAATTCTTTAAATTTCTATAGAATCTAACATGTTATTAATAACAGATTCATTGATCTGATTATATAAGCTTATAGATTGATATGTTTGAAATGAAACATGATATTGTGATGATGTGCATGTTAGATTATTTATCATGCGTATATAAAAGATTATTTATCATGCTTATATTTTTATACGATACATAAATATATTTATTGAGATATACATCTAGGTTCACATGTATATAATATAAGAACATATGATATAGTATCTATTACAAATCATCGTAGAAACACCATGAGTATATTAGAAGAACTGAAAATGAGATATCGATGTGGTTGAGCCTATTGTTGTAAACCCGAGGGAGGCATTCTAAGGTATTGTAAAATTAGACTTAGAATATATCTCATATTGTTATTTATATACTATAAGCATCCCAAAATTTATTTGGATAGACACCTATTAACAGAGAATCACAGAATATGGCAAGGCGAGAATCCTCCATAAAATAAAGAATCATTACATAGCACATAGTTATGGCATAAGACAAGACATGCTATTTGTTATAGATTATACAAATAGTATGCTACATGTTTTAATTATGTTATCCCTATATATAATTGGTGCTGAATGCTGGCTTGCAAAGAGAAAACATACCATATAAATCGTAAACCGATTGAAGCTCCAGTTAGAAAAATCAAGTTATTGGATTTTGCCCATGTACAAAGAGGAAGAGAGAAACTAAAGAAGACATGATAAGAAACTATAAGGAGTGATCTTAGTTACTTAGACTTAGATAAGAATTTGTTAATTGATAGAGCGCAATGGAAAAAAAGGATTCATGTAGCCGACCCCACCTAGTGGGATTAAGGCTTGGCTGTTGTTGTTGTTGTTGTTGTTATCTCTATATATAATTAAATGTTGCGTGAGCATGTTTATATGATCTGGTGATTATTGAGTTCGTGAGAATTTACCCCTTATTTATTTATAGGTTCTTCACGGAAACCGCATAGGGGAATGTGAGTTGAGTGATGGAGATTATCTATGTTTAGATAATTTTATATACAGTTGTATTTAGTTATATATGTTCTCATGTTGTATTTAGTTATATATGTTCTCATGTTGTATTTAGTTATATATGTTCTCATGTTGTATTTAGTTATATATGTTCTCAAACCATATTATTGTGTTCTTTTGATAGTTTATTTGTAAAAAGAGATGAGTAGAACTTTTGTAATAAATTAGACTGTTGTTGTTATTAATAGATTATTTTGGTTTTATGATTATTTCGAATTTGTTTAATTATTGCGTTAAAAGAGATTAGAGAATCACGATTCTTCAACGTAGCGAGTTAATCCGTTGCTTAATCCTATATTAGCTGGTTGGGGTGTGATACTTTGGGTCGAGCATAAATCAAAATAATCTATTAATGCCCAAACCCATCACCTCGTATGGCCCCCCTAGCCAGATGCCAATTGCGATGTATGCCTGAGAAAGGCCTATGAGGTGATCGAGCTTGCCTACTCTAGTTTTGACTGTTGTGCCCACATCAAGACAATCTTTGATCGAATTAATATGTGGTGGAGTCCTCTTGATGGAACTGACTCGTATATATTGATACATGATCTCTTTTTGATTCAAGTAATTATTGGGTGATTGTTGTTTGTATTTACTGTTCAGAATGAGAGATCAGATTATTTTTAGCTATAGTTGTTTCTAAAAATAATTTTGTGAGACCAAATTTGATTCCGATTTGATATTGAATTTAAATTTTTTAGCGTTAACATAACTTGGATTCATATTTTAATTTAATTGTCAACTGTATTTAGTTTGCTCAATTTGAATTTCTCAATTATCATTAATCGTATCTTGGAAAATAAAATTTGTTAAATTGTAACTTATATTGCAATTTATATTGCAATTTATATTGTTAAAATTAATTTATTTAAAACCTGCATTTTCAGTTTCGCATCACTTTTGTTTGATGTGTTTTTATGCGCAATAGAATAACTATGACAGCATGTGCTAGTTTTTTCTCTTTGCATGAGGCAATATTAAAACAGATGGATAGGGATTTATTATGTTTAACAATTTACCATGGTACTCATGTGTAAGCTTCCTTTTTGTGCTTGTAGGATTGAGGACCTCATTATGGAAGCTATAACTTTTTTTAAAGAGCCAAAAGGGTCCAACAAGACAGCTATAGCCTCTTATATAGAGGTTTTATTCCTATTTTCCAACCTTTCATTTACATTTTGTCATCTACTATTTTAGATGCTTAATTACATGCTTTAATGCCTTTTGTGGTAATAATATATGTGGGAAAAATGTTGAGTTTCCAATTTGAGACTATGTATTTACAGGAAAGTGTTGTTACTTAATTTGCTTATGATTTGTATTTCCTTTGTTTTTTTTGAAGCTTGGATTTGCTATTTAGCATTAAACTAAAGTATCAAGGTACAAGAGTCATCCAACATCCCCTTCAAGGATGCTACAAAAATTAATGAGAAGGGGGCATATACCCTCTCTCAACAAAAATCACCTAACGTAGCATCATATGCTGAAAATTCAACCACATTATTCACGTTATGCAAAACATATGTAACTTTATAAAAATAAAATAACATAAGGATGTGTTTAATATACTCAAGAACAAGGTTTTATATATCATAGTAAGTATTAACCACTCTTGTTGCTTCCAATGAAGGCTCATCGGATCTCTGTTTTGTTCATTGTTTCAACTATTCTCGAGTTCCCTATTGTGCCTCATGATAATACATTGTACTGAATGTTTCCAGCAAGTGCCTTCACTTCGCTGCTCTACATGGTTCCCCTAATGTCCTGCGAGATATGGTTGTTTTTGGATTATTTCATGTTCATGCAATCTGCTCTAGATAAGATGAAGTACCTCTATAGAGTCCCTTTTGGCCAAATTCCCCAAGTCATCGGGATGTCATTTGAGATCGCTTTCAATCCTTCAAGTGCAGCTCATTTCTTTACAATAGGCACTGCACACATCAACATTCTTCTGCCTTAGCCTTGAATGAGTTCCGACGGGTGGTCTCTAATGATATATCTAGTTCTTGCTACGCTTCTTCCTTTTACTGAATCATCAAAGTTAATTTTGATCCATCTAGATGTTGGAGGAACTCATTGTATTTCCTTTGTTTGAAAGACCGATACTCGAGTATCCTACTCTTCGTGCATTTGTGTATATGACCATTCTCTTTTTGGATAGAGCAAATGCATTTATGCAAGTACTTATGGATATTTTAAAAAGAACAGTGGTATTCTTATTTTGCTTCATTTTTTTTTTCTTTAAATTATATATTAATGCATTATGCAGGATCAATACATGGCTCCTGCAGATTTTAGGGTATTGTTGTCTGCGAACTTGAAGGCAATGACTGCTAGTGGGAAATTATTTAAGGTAATATGTAAATTTTCATATTTGGAGTTGCGGTCTCTTTAGCAAAAGCACTCTATAGATATCAAGACCGGTCAATTCTACTTCCATAAGGTTGCTACTTGCTAGCATATCCATCTTTTTGTTTATTTATTGTTAATTATGTAACAAATAATGTTTTATTTTCTTGTGAACTACTGTAGAGTGGATTAGTTATTACTTGCTCCCATCCTTGAACTTGGTACTTTGATCCAAAAGTGGCCAATCCTACAAGTGAGTTGTGAGACAAATAAGTTCACTTTAAGTTTCAAATTTTCTTTAATATTTCATTTAGTCAGAATTTGAGTATTCAAATTGTGCAGCATTCATGACAGGATTATTAGAACGCCATTACTCGGCTTAAGTATATGTTCAACTTTTGGGCCAATTGGTATACGAATGTGGTAAACAACATCGTGTAGCTAGTTAAATGTTCAATTGAATAGGTCTACTTGGAGAATTTTCCCTTCTCGGAAGTACTAGACTGTTGGAAGTACTTCCCAGAAGTAGGATGTTTCTTTTTTATGGATAATAGAGAAATTCATTAATTTAGAATTCAGTGTTACGATCTCTTTCTAAGACCCCTGTAAGGAATGATGGGGAATAGTTCTTCCATAGCACTGATTCGGAGATAGTGAGCGTGTAGTGGGCTAGGTTATATGCTGGTGTCTTCTCATCACGTTTGGTGTGAGAGAGCTCATACAATTCGAAATTAATAAACCTCTTCTTCATCTTATGTAGGCATAGGCCAATCATATACATGTAGTGGTCGTCATCATTTGACACTTGAATGACCATCTTAGAATTGCCTTCAATTATGATCTTTTGGAGCATCAGGTCTCCTGCAAGCTTGATTGCTTCCTTAGCCGCAAGGCATTCTGCATGGTAGGCATCCAGATTTCCCCACATTTTAGTAGCTTGAATGGCCATCACCCTTTCAGTGTTTTCTCTGGCTATCACTCCAATGCCAAACGGTATTGTAGGTGTTGTTAATGGCAGCAGGAGGTGGTGGATACCATGAATGATTAGGATCAGAGGTTGCCGCCTGCTCTTTCTGGTTTTCTGCTGCTTATTCATTAAGGAAATGGTGGATGCTATGATTGATTAGGGTCGGAGGTTGCTGCTTGCTCTTTTTGGTTTTCTGCTACATATTCATCAAGGTACTCTTCTGCATGGATGATGATCGTCTCTAGAGTGCTATGAAGCACGGGCACGACACAGGGACACTGGACACGACACAACACGTCATGGCGATACGACAATTTTTCAAAATATAGGATACGGACACGGCATGATACGTCAAATACAATAATAAAATTAACAATTCATACTTAAAAAAATATATAAAATATAATACATACTTAAATTTTTAAGTATAAACAACTTGTAAGTAGCACTAAAGTCTCATAAAATCAAGACAAGAACTTAAAAACAAATGTCGTTGGAATTAAAAAGATTTGAAATATAAATTTAGGGTTCACTTTGAATAAGAGAAAATACAATTTTACTTATTAGGACAATCACAATGAGCACAACAATAAGAGAAAGTAAGAGCTTTCGGTGTTGAAGATGAAAGAAGGATAAATGTGAAGTTAGAGTTTTAATTTTTTTGCGATTGGTTCATTTTCGTAAAGGCAACAGCGGAGGAAGAAATTTGATTTAACTTGGTTAACATAGAGAGATGGTTCAGGTACATGTGAACGTAATAAGAAGCAATGGATTTAGCCTCTAAAGTGATTGATACATCGATGGTGATGATAGACCTACACCACTCCCTGTTGTTTCAGCTGCAATATTCAACCCAATATTCCAAACAAGTGCTGATGAAATTATGGCCACTGTGAACAGTGTAATGCCTTGAGGAGCTTTAAGTCCAAATGCAGCTATTATTAGCGTTTGTACCTTGTAGCAAAATTCTGGCAATATCCTCCACATCAAATGTCTTCCTTTAGAAGGCCCATCTTCCATCATTGGGTAGTTGGGTCGGTTAAATTTAACTGGTGAAACAAATTTTATATTCCCATGTTCTGGGAATCCATATATCCTATTCTCAATCCTCCAGATAAGGTCCTTAGTTTGCTTTTTGCCTCACAAAGGCTGCGCTAGGTGTGTAATGGGTTACGATTCAGTCCTGCATCTATAAAGTTTCCAGCAGGAAAAATACTGCAATCACTACGCATAGCTGTGGGAGTTTGATTTTTGGAGAATTCTCCAGCATTGCTTACCCACTCAATGAAAAAAAAAGTATTTTTGTCTCTGTTTTAGCCACTTCACTCTTGAATGTTGCCTTTGCAGTTCTTCTTCCCATCCTAGTATTTCATTTATTTTTGTTATGATCTCCAATAATTTTTACAATGTGGGAGAATCAAGGGTTTTGTTTGGAGGTGCTCCAGTTCGGTATGGAGTTTCTCAAGTTGCTTCAGTACATGCTCAAAAGAGCACTGATTCCAGTCCATAAGTTTGCTTAATTCAGTTTCAGCAATAGGCTTTCATTTGTTCCTTCACCTTCTTCATTGGACCATGATTCTTCAACGATTTGTCTGCATCTTTCGTCTTGTAACCACAACAACAACAACCAAGCTTTAACCTCACTAGATGAGGTCGGCTACATGAATTATTTGTTTTCATTGCGCTCTATCAATTAGCAAATCCTTATTTAGGTCTAAGTGAGTAAGATCACTCTTTATAGTTTTTTTGCATGTCTTTTTTGGTCTCCCTCTTCCTCTTTGAATATGGGCAAAAATCAATAACTCGATTTTTCTAAATGGAGCTTCAGTTGCCCTACGATTTATATGTTCAAATCATCTAAGTCGATTTTTTCTAAGTTTATTCTTAATTGGTGTAACACCAATTTTCTCGCGGATTTACTCATTTCTCATTCTATCCTTTTGTATATATCCACGCATTCATTTTAGCATCCTCATTTCTGCAATGCTTATTTTATTTATATATTTTCTCTTTGCAAACCAGCATTCAGTACTATATATCATCGCTAGTTTTACTACAGTTTTATAAATTTTATTCTTACGTCTGGATGAAATTTTTCTATTGCACAACATACCAGAAGCATTTCTCCATTTTATCTTTCATGCTTGGATTTTGCTAATAGTGTCATTATCTATTTCACTATCATTTTGTATAATTGATCTAAGGTATCTAAAGTGTTATTCTTCTTGACAATTTGATCAATTGTCACATCACCAATATAAGTGTTTCTTTTTTGACTAAATATGCATTCCATATATTCAGTTTTTGATCTGCTGAGATGAAAACCTTTAGATTCTAAACTATTCTTCCAAAGCTCAAGTTTCGCTTTGGCTCCCTCTTTAGTTTTTCAATATGGACAATTATCATTTGAAAGAGCATATACCAAGCCACCTCATCTTGGATATGTCCAGTTAGGATTTTCGTAATTAAAGCAAAAACATACGGATTTAAAGCTGAGCCTTGGTGTAATCCAATTGTAATAGAAAAATTCTTAGTGAAACCTTCTTCTGTTTAAATACAAGTAACAATTTTTTTATACATGTCTTTAATAACTTGAATATAAGTAGTGTAAATTCTTTTTTTTCTAAAACTTTCTAAAGTATTTTTTTTGAAACTTTATCATAGTATTTTTTCAAATTAATAAAAATTAAATGTAGGTTTTCATTTTTCTCTTAAACTTCTTCATTAAACTTCTCAATAAATGAATAACTTGCATAGTAGATCTACCTAGCATAAAATTCAACTGATTCTCTGATACGTTAGTATCATGGCGTCACCTATGTTCAATCACCCTCCCTCAAAGTTTTAAATTATGATTCATTAATTTAATTCCTCTATAATTGACACAATTCTATATATCGTCTTTATTCTTATAAATAGTATCAATATGCTATTTTTTTATTCATTTGACATCCTTTTAGTGTTCAAAATTATATTAAACAATCTATTGAGCTAGGAAACTCCATCTCCCAAGCACTTTTAAATATTTATTGTGATGTCATTCGGTCCTAGTGCTTTATTATACTTCATCTTCTTTAAAAATTTTCAAACTTCAGTTTTATTGATACATTGGATATAAGTAATTTTTACTTTCTTTTGGGGTGCTGAGTTCAGTAAGATCAATTATATTACAACTTTTATTGAAAAGCTGTTAAAAGTACTTTCACAACCTTCTATAAAAAAATACTTTTTGATTTTTATCCTTAATATATTTTACTTGAGTTAAGCCTTTAATTTTTATTTCTTGTGTTGGTCATCCTATATATTTTTCTCTTTGTTTAGTGTTCTTGGGGTAAGTCCATTTAAGCCTCTGAGATTTGCTTAGTTAGACACAAAAGTTCACAAATCTCAAAACATGACATTTAGGTCCACAAAAAATATTACATGGGATATCGTGGTTCCTCCGTGACAGAATATGTATTGTAAAATGACAAAAATTTCCTTCCTTAATCTATTAATTTTCAAAATATATCAGCCCGCGCGGACGCCTTGCGTGCCGCCCCCTTCGCAGATAACCCACGCACGAGGCCTAGCACAAGCAGCCCGCGCACAGGTGTGTTGCGGCGCCCGCGAGCGAATGTCGGAGCCCATGGTCTCGCGCAAGCCGCCCTCGCGCGAAAACCGACCTCATGGGGCCACACGTTGACGCCCGCGCTTAGGTGCGGCGCGTGGATGGCGACGCTTGGAGCCGCACGATGCGGCGACCAGCGCACGGACTCCAGCGACCGCGCGCTGCTAACCGCCTGTGCGTGGACGCAGGCGCGTAGGGCCGCATGCAAACGGCCGCACGCAGGGAGTCTGCGGGCGAGGCGGCATGCTGCGGCGACCCATGTGAGGATGTCGCGGCCGCGCGCTGCTGACGCGCCAGGGGTAAAATCATAATTAAAAAAAATTAATTTAATTTAATTTAATTTTTTTGATGAAATAATGATATTTTAAACGGAAAATATTATGTTGAACTTGATTGAAGCTTTTTAAAATTAACTAGGTCCTTGGTGAACTATATAGTAATTATTGTGGACCTGGACGTCATGTTTTGACGTTTATGGACCTTTATGATAGATTAGACAAACCTTAGGAGCCTAAGTGGAATTACCTCTTAATTCTTATATAAATCCTCAAGAGCCATATTTTTTGTATTGCTGACTCCTTTCTTTGATTTTTGTTAAGTCACTTTATATTTCTCCCACTCATCCTTATTCTTATTTCTAAACTAATTTTTATAACAAATCTTATTCTCCTTAATTTGTTTTTTATATCATTTTTTCATAGTATTTTTATTATTTGAAATCATTCCTTTAGATTCTCCCAGCACATCCTTTACCATCTTACTGATGTAGTTAGCAATTGTCACCCACATAAGATCAGTTTTATCGTTAATGTTCTACTGTTTGGAGAAGCTCTAAAGAGAGGCTAAGATATTTTCCTACCACATTAGCTCCAAAGCCCCGATCCTACCAATAGTGCTAACGGCTATTGCTGAATCGAAGTGTCACATAATTTTAACTTTGTCTAGCTCGCTACTGAGAAATTTGGTTTCGGATAGGAAAACCAATTGTGGTCATTGATAGCTGAGTTGGTTTTCAAAACTCGAATTGCTTTACGCCTTCCTAGTCCTCGAGTTTGCTAATTGTTTTCATCACATGGGGAAAGGGGAGGAAAGGAGAGGGGAAAGGTGGGAATGGGAAGGAAAAGGGGAAAATGGAGTACCTTGCTAGAAGGGATCTTTGATACTGGAAACCATTGCTAAAGCACTTTTGGAAGTCATGTCTGTGCGTGCGAGATCATTGGATAAACTTCAATGATTGATGGAGGCCAGAGAAACCCCGGAAGCCTAAATATGTCCCATTCTGGAGAGACCTAACCCTCCCACACTCGGGGGATAAAGCCTTGAAGTAAGATGGTTGAAATCTTTAGATTGAGTGCCATTGCCATTGAAAGCCTTGAAGTCTAGTGCAATTTCAAACAGTTAGATCATGGTTTCCAATCATCCAAAATCCATTATCTAGTTTGTTTCCTTTTTTTTTCTTTAATCTTTCTATTAGCCTATAGACTCTAATATTATGTGAAATGTTTATACTATTGGAATAGCCTCTTGGCTTACAAATGTACTCCGACCTCATTAGTCATTCTAATTTGGTGGTAGTCTTAATGACTTATTCTTTGTCTATTAACTATTTTTTTCGTTTTTTAATTATTTATTTGTTTGATGTATTTCTTTCTGCTGCTTCATGGTTCTGAAGCCTCTTCTTATTATCCTTAATAGGTAAAGCGCAAATATAGAATTTCCCCATGTTCCAGTATTCCGGGATGGAGAAAATCACAAGTGCTACCTCTTGAAGTAAATCGGAGGGAACCTTTGAAAATTGATACTAATGATGCAATGAGGAAGCCAAAAGGTCAAATTGATGTGGAATTAGCTAGAGTGAAAAATATGACAGCCCAAGAAGCAGCGGCTTCTGCTGCTCAAGCTATTGCAGAGGCAGAAAAAGCAATCACTGAAGCTGAAGAAGCAGCCCGGGAGGCAGATGCTGCTGAAATTGATGCTGAAGCAGCACAAACCTTTGCAGAGGCAGCAATGTTGTCACTGAAAAGCCGAAATACCTCTAAACTGGTACATCCCTGCCACCATCCCATTCCTCCTTTTATGTACTGCAGCATAATGGTTTATGTTTCACTTGACATTTCCTTCATATTCGTTTTTGTTTGATTCTCAGGAGATTTGAGGAGTAGGTTAGAATACCTCTAAACTGGTACATCCCTGCCACCCCCCAACCACCATCCCATTCCTCCTTTTATGTACTGCAGCATAATGGTTTATGTTTCACTTGACATTTCCTTCATATTCGTTTTTGTTTGATTCTCAGGAGATTTGAGGTGTAGGTTAGCATTTTCATTCTCGTGGGCTTTGAGTAGGTTAGCATTAATTATACGCATTGGGCCCATTTTTGGGACAAATTTCTGCCTCATGCTCACAACTATGTTGAACAACAATTAGTGACAAAAAAATGTTGGTAAAATAACAGTGTACAATGTGACTATAATTTAGTAATAGGAATAACAAAGCTTTCTGCCTTAGCGGCTTTCACTACAATAAGCTATTGCTAAGAAAGCTGTCCCAAATAGGGCCTTAGTCCCAATTTTCTTTTGTTTCTTCAAAATATAACTTTACTACCATATTTTGACAGCTTACCTCTTTTCTTTTTTAGTTCCTCTTTTATTAAATGTTCTCCTTTTATCTAAGGTCTCATTTGAAAATGGGGTAGTTTTTCGTGTATGAAAGATAAATTTTGTTGGTACTTATGTATGATGTGAATAATATTACTTTAATGTTGGATTTTTTTAAAAAATTTATTGAAATACGTTCAAGTTGCAAAATAAAATTAGTTTTAATATTGGATTGTATACCATCGGAAATAAAATTAATGTTTTATATTAAAATTTGTGTTGGATGTAAAATAAATACCAGATTATTTTGAGTATAATTTTATAATTCAACTAAACAAGGGATTAAAGTATTTATTTTCATGTTTGGAAACAATTTTATGCAATTGAAATGATTTGCTAATACGTTGAAGTGCTGCAATGAATATCTATAACAGGTGATACCAAGAAAAGGAAAATCTTTTTTGTAAGAAATGGGAACTAGAAGTAAAACAAGAAAAGGACCATTGCTGAGAGCCTCTAGATTGTGACGGGATCTTTATGGATTCTATGTTTTTGGTCCCATTTTCTTCGTTTTCTAAGGGGGCATTAAATAGCTAGGAAGAAAAATAAAAACAGCAATGCAACGTGGTACACCTTAATTTGCAGGTTTACTAGAAATTCTTGAAGTTAATTGGATGAGGCTGAAGGATGCATGAGGATCTCTTGCCACTGAGTGGGAATAGTTGATCAGGAGATAACTAATGTTGGTTGAAAATTGAAGTACTTTTATGTGATGAGTTGCAATTTTGTGTGGTTTGAATTTATTATAGGGTTTGGGAGCTGAGCAAGTAGATGGGTTCCTTCGATGCAGGACAAATTCTCTGCAGACTGCAGTAATAACTTGTCTAATAAAAAAATGACCCATGCAGAACCATTTCCACTGTATTGTTCTTTCTTTTTAAAGAAAATCTGAAATCAATTTTGGAATATCCCATGTCTTGTACCTTGCTCTTGATGTCACTTTTTCTGAGTTGTCTACTAATATGAAATCTGAGTCATTATGTTCGGTCAAACTTTGTTCGACTTTGACGCAAGTACAAGATTCTGAGGCATTCGATTATAATCACTCCAAAAACTTGCTGAAGTATTGAAGTTGATGGTTATATCATAGATTTGTCTACTATGGACAGATGGTTCGTGCTTGATGGGACTCATCCAGTGAGTGCATGTCTTTGAAACTGGTATTGGGCTTTCTTGCAGCATTTTGTTACTTCACTAAGCTTCCTGTATTATGTGCATGCAGTTCGGGTTTCTCTGGAAGACCGACCTTAATATGTTATTTTGCTTTTTACGGAAAGTCGCCTACTAAAAAATTACTCTTTTCTTCGTAGTCATCAAATCTGTCTCGTCAAGTCTAAAAGGCTATGCAATGAAAGTTTTGCCATTTCTACTTGTCATCCCATATGGGCATGCAACATTACGATGTGTGCTTTTTTCTTTAGCATCTTGCATGGGAGATGTGCTTCGAGGTAACAGTGAATCACTTGTTGACCTCCATTGAATGGGCCATCAGTATTGCCAATGGTAATCTTAAAACAGATCAAGGTGATTGAGGATTTTATATTTGATGGAATGAGTTTTGATAACCATGATTTCATTTTGTCGTTTCTTGATTATTCACAGAAAATGATGTTGGCAATGTTCTTTGTGCATGATCACGCTGCTTCTTGAGATTCTGACATTCTTTTTTACCCATTTGGAAATTGATATAAATTGAATTAGTTGTCAAAATAACACCCTAGGAGCCTGTTTATTTAGCAGTTTAAAATTAACCTGGTTTAATTTTAAATAGTCATTATCACATCACACATAAAATTTAAGATTAAAAATTAATTTTATTTCACATCTTACACATATTACCAAAATAATAATTAATTTTATATCATATTCCTCACATATCCCAATATAATAATTAATTTTATTTCACATTATTTATAACTTTTAATAAGAAAATATCTCTATCTAAATTTAATTTTAATTATGTTAAATTTAAAATTTACAAACAAACAGGCTTAGGAGTTTGTTTGTTTGTAAGGTTTAATTTAACAAGATTAAAATTAAATTTAAATAGAGATATTTTTTTATTGAAAGTTGTGAATGATGTGAAATAAAGTTAATTATTATATTGGGATATGTGAGGAATTTGATATAAGTTTATTATTTTAGTAATATATGTAGGATGTAAAATAAAATTAATTTTTAATATGGGCATTTACCTACATGTTACACAAACTTTTTAAAATTACACCATTTTTTTCATAAAATTTATATTATGGATTGTGAAGAAAACGTGTGTGGTGTAATATATAAAGTTTTATGTGGCATGTGGGTAATTTTTTTTTTAATATTAAATTTTATGTATGATATGATATGTCAGATTAAAATTAAATTAGATTAAATTTTAATTTTTAAACAAAGAGAGCTTAGTAAAAAGGAGAGATTTCAGAAAGCAACCAGGACTGATTTTCTGGGTGGCCAAAAGAAACGAAGGGACAGGAAATATGCATTTTAGAGGTGATGTATTGTAAAAGAATGAATTCGTTTGCTTTACCTTTTACTTTACCTTGGTAGTTTGTACTCAAATCATGATGGGATGTATGTAACAACGCTTACAAAGAGCGAACAACGAGCTCTGCAGCTTAAAATTCAATTTTTACGTACACGAGGCGCTTGCAGTGCAGATCAATGATAGATCGTTTTAAGAGAGATCGACAAACATTTTGTGCATACGAGTAGCTGTAGCCAACGAAACCACAGGACATAAATACTATATATGTCAATATTTCAGATGCATAAATAATTTAACAGGATGCTCAAGTTGGTTAAGAAAATATTGGATAGATTGTCCAAGACCTTGAATTATGTTGTGTGTTTATGCTATTTTAAATTATTTTGGGTGGTTTCTTTCCTGCAATTGCAGCAGAGTGGGGCATATGTGTATACAAAAACAACAATAAATTGAGTCTTTATTTCATTAGTTGGGGTTATATGAATTATTTATTTTTATTATATTTTATCAAATAATAGTTTTTTATTTAGCTTTAATTATAAAAGCTTATTTTTTATAATTTTTTGTTATGTTTTTCTTTCTCTCTCCTCTTTGGGGCAAAATCGTGAGGTTAGTGATGGAAAACTCCATAGTTGAGTGTGCTTAGGCTGAATGATCTTCTGGAAAGTGCTCAAGTTATGCAGTTTTTTTAAAGCTAAAGCGGACAATACTTTTACATTGAGATCACGAAATGTTACAATAATTATTAAGGATCTTATATAAAATATCACTTTCAATTTACTTCATTTTAACTAAAGAAGTGTTTGGTTCGCTGTTGTCTTGGTGCTATGTTATGTAATTTAGGTATTATCTTTTGACTAATAATTTTATAATTTAATAGAAAATTATTTATAGGTGTGATTAAATCAAATAATTGTTTTCTCTATATAACATAATATAACATAAAGATGATATTGAACCAAGCGCCTCTTAAGAATGATTAATATCATGTCACAATTATTAGATTTTGTTTTTGTTCAACCAAAATCTAAACAAATGTTTTTTTGATGAAATATAATGTGCACCATAGCTATTCTTAATTTTTAAAAAATAAGATTATTATAATATAAAAATTATGCAAGAGAAAATTGATTTTTTTTTTTAAATTGAAAAACTATTGAATATGATATAAATTTTATTTTAATTCTTGGATATTAAATAAAATTAATTTTTTTATATTCAAATATATATTTGTAAATGTAAAATAAAGATTACAAAATTTACTATACGACTTAAATCAAGATAAAGATGGGAGACAGGATCGGCCCAGAATATCTTAAGCAGTGCCTCAATATTATAGGTCGAGTCCGGCCCAATATCACGATGGTCTCGTTGTTGGTCGGGAGCAACATGAATGGAACATATCCGACATCCAGAAATTTCCGAATGCTGGGAGGAGCCGTTTCTTTAAATTGGCCGCAAGCTCGACCTTTTCTCCATTTCGGCTGCCCCTGCTAAAACCCTAAACTCTTTTGACCCAATCAACAGGTGAGGGACCGGAGAGGATTGCATAAAGGAGAATGCTGGGCGCTTCGCGGCGATCGTTCTCGGCAGCAGTGAGCTCCAGCAGCAGCGCACGCCACCGAATCCTCGCCCTCTCCGTATTGTCACCTCACACTTCACGCCCATCCACGAATGAACCGGTACATCCACCCATTCTTTATTCTTTTTTACGTTCAATTAAGTTTGTTCGTCTCTTGATTAACCCACATAGATCTTTCTGCCAAGTATTTCAGCATTTCAGGTATCACATAGTGCCAATTCTTAATGCGTAGTTTGAGCCAATTCTTACACGGAGTTCACTAACGGCTGATGATTAACCTTACGAGTTCACCTTTCTTATTTACGATGTAAAATGAGGTAGAAAACACAGGCAATACATGTGCATACCGTGATTTTGCTAGTGCAAATTCGGTTGCAATATAGCTAATTATGATTTTGTCCAGGTTTTGTTAAGCCTAAACGCATTGTTTTAGTTTACTTTTATGCTGACATTAGTTTGTTTGAAAATTAGATTGGACCTATTTCATCTCATTTGCTTAGAGCTTCGATCAAATTTGTCACAAAACCAAGTACCCTAAAAGTTTTCTAATCCAATATTGTTTGGATGTCACTTGAATTCATCATCTTAACACTTGTTTGTTCAACCAAAGTTATTCTTGGGAATCAAATGGTTGGAGTTGAATATGGTGGGTGTTGAATACAACTTGTTCAACGAGTTTCATATCCTTTCAGACATTTTTTTTCATGGAGGTATTTTTCCTCTTGGTCATGTTCTTCCACTTTTATTTCTTTGAAAAGAAAGGTATATTCCTCAATTTAAACAAGATACTGTTTTTGTAAGAATTTTGAATAGGTTTTCAATGCACTAGCGATCATTGGTGCAGGGAGAGCTCTGAAGATTACTCGCGATACTATGACTTTGATTAAGGATCATTTTTGATAAGATGGATAGTTGTACACTTTGAAATGGGTGTTGAAGTAAGAGTAGCGGAAGTCACTTTTTTCGGTGTACTTAAGATGTGATGAAAATTTGGCATTTTCACCTCAGTTTCATGAGTGAGAAAGGCTAAGTTGAATTAATTATGCTATCCTTTGTGGCTAGCACGTTAGAAAATTAGACTTCTGTGAGTTGTGCGTGTATGGTAAGTAGAATTAAGTTATCTGTTGACAAAGTAGTTCATAAGATGTGGGAACACTTTGGACTACGTTCTTTTTGACTTATGAGGATTGTTTAGCATTGCATCGAATGGTGGAGCTACTGATGATTGTTCGGGGAACGTTTGGACCTATTTTCTCAATAAAAAGATTGGATATTTTCAAAACTTTTAAGCGGTGGAAAGCACTAGGTGAAAGGCAAGTAGCAGGTTGATCATGAGGTTTTACACTGATAATTGTTTGGAGTTCTGTTCAAGAGAGTTCAATAAATACTGAAAAAAATGAAGGAATTTTTGACATTGTACATATGTCAAAACGTCACAACAAAATGATGTTATTCAATTATATAACAGGGCTATCCACGAAAAAGTAGGATGTATGCTCTTTATTATAACACTGTCCAAGTCTTTGATTAAAAGTTTTGGGTGGACACATTTATAATCTATTATTTGATGAATTGCTTATATCACTTAGCCTTAAAGACTAAAGTTGAAAGCTCCAGATGTGGTGGGGATATGATACCATCAGATCGTTGATTTATCCCATACACATGCGATGGTCGAGATCTCACTATATGACATTGATTTAGTTGGATTAGTGGCTAAGGGTGGATATGGCGGCAAACATGGTTGCTAGTGAATTTGTCCAATTTTGAAATTTTTCCTAATTCGTCTGATTATTTTGAGTGAAAATTTTAAATTTTAGACTAATTTATTTATATAATGTGCCATTGTAGGGTCCTAAATCCTGGATGAGAAATACAGAGCGTTGTGTTAGGTAGTCGACATTTAGTATAGAACTTATTGAATCAAACGTAATGTGATTTTTTAAAAAATTAGGTTAAAATTAGGGCACTTCCTGGAAGCAACGTGTTATGTTGCCTGAATATAATGAGAAATATGTAAGGGTTGCTATGTCAACTTTATAGTATAGTAATAAGTGAGCAAGAATTTTCATATCGTAGACGAATGTCGGTAAAGAAGGTAATTCAATATTTTATAATACAAGTCACTTGAATTAGATAGAGTACAAATTTAAAATGTAGGCATTATAATAGATAAGTTAATGAAGTTGATAGACATTATAATTTATAGAAAGATTAATATGCTATCCCTTTAGAGAACAAAATGGGCACGAAAGAAGGCTAAAGAAATTGATAGTTTATATTTCTAACTTTGGGACTATGAGAAAAATAAAGTTAGAAATGGAGTGAGTATATTTCTAGATAAGAGTTGAATGATCATATAGTGAAAGTTAAGAAAAATAATGATAAAATTATACCTTTAAATTGTAATTAATTGAATGACTTTTAATTTTGTAAGTGTGTATGCCGCTCAAGTAGGTTTGAATGTCGGTATAAAGAAAAAAATTTATAAATAATTTGGAAGAATTAATACATGACATATCTTAGAAGAAAAGAATATTAATCAGAAGAGATCTAAATAGATATGCTAGAAGTGTTGTTGAGTAATTTAATAATATTTATAGCATATATGATTTTGGAGAGACTAATAAGGATGTTAAACAAAGATTTTTGAGAAAAAAAAGCTTCTGAAAAATTGGAGTAAATTAGCCTAGAAGAAATACCACTAATAGGGCGCCCCTCTATCAGCCTGCCAATCATAATCACCAGATTCTAGATATCAACAGAAACCACCTGCATAGTATCAAAATAGAGCATCATAGTTTTAATGGGACACTAGATCTCAAGGCGTATTTAGGATGGGAAGATGACATGAACCATTATTTTTGGTAGTATGCCACGAGTGACTTGATAAAAGTTATATTTGCTAAGTTGAAGCTTACTATGTAGGATAGGCTCTTCATTTGCAATATCGAGAGTTTGTGTTAGCGCCGTGGCTTAGGGCCAATTGAGTATTGGGATGAGTGAAAAATATGTACTTACATGTTGTGATTGACTCTTTGATTAATGATAATGTTTGACTTAAGAAACGCACTCTGTGATTGATTACATCGCCAGATGCAATGGATTTATGATGCGATGTGGAGAGACTAAGAGCCACACGACAACCCTATTCAAATTTTAAGTTGAATCAAGAGAAGACATACAACATGAGTTGTATTTATGTTGTATTACTACGCTTAAGGAGGTTTATTTGATGGCCCTGGTCTATAAGCATTTTGAGAGCTCTTGCCCCCTGTCAACTTTTTTAAAGTTGAAGTTGAAGAGGGACTACTTATGGTGAGGTTGATAAATGGTAGGCATCGTTAGCAACATTCCATTGCCAATGATTGGGATAAAAGAACTATTCGACAACCATGGAGGAAATTGAGGTTATGAACTTGTTTCTTATATTTTTTCTATTGTTATGGAAACAAATGTTCGCCCTTAACAAGCCCGTTTAATGTTTGAGGAAGCAATTTGTGCCCTGATTTTTCTAAGTGGTTGTTTACCATGGAAGAAGAGATAATTGTAGGATTGAAATGGTATTTAGAGAATGGTGAATAGATGATTCGAGAATTTAAAAACTATTCATACAACAGAAATTAAGCTAGTAGCAATAAGTGAGAAATAAAATATAGAAGTAATGAAGTAGAAGAGGAGACAAATAATGTATATGGTTTGACACCTCTTTATGCCTCCTTCCATGGCCTGGAAGTAACCCAACCCAATCTATTAATTACAACTCCTTTCATACCTAGGCAATAGAGAAAACCCTTATACCATTGCACGATAATTTT
The DNA here is from genome assembly GCA_002786265.1 of Apostasia shenzhenica. Taxonomy (NCBI): domain Eukaryota; kingdom Viridiplantae; phylum Streptophyta; class Magnoliopsida; order Asparagales; family Orchidaceae; genus Apostasia; species Apostasia shenzhenica. The sequence continues at coordinate 491,447 of KZ452040.1, read as the reverse complement.
CCTCCCTTTTAAATCTCAATCGTTTAAAAGTTACACAATTTTAATTTTATTTTATTCTTCCAAAAATAAAAGAAGAATAGATGAAAGAACAGGGAGAATGTTACAATATCACCTAATCAACTTTATTGCGAGAAGTGAAGAACAATGAAGGATCTCTCATGTTTTTTGAGCACAACTACAAGATCGCCAAATACATAAGAAATCTTTTAGAGCTTATTCGAACAAATCAATGAGAAGATTTTAGAGTAAATATTCAAGGAGGAATAAGCTGGCTACCCACCTATGAAGCATAGACACCTCTAAAATCACATCGTGTCTACTTACACACGGACACGGGGGACACAAGGGGACACAGTGTTTAGGACATGCCACGTGGTGTCCTAATAAAATAATATTTAAAAACAATTAAAAGCTTCTTGGATACAACAAGCTAGCTAGCGGAGTGAGCGAAGATGAAACGAGGTAAAGGATGAGGGGTGCAAGACGAATGGAATCGAACCCGGAGTGAAGAGCTGGAGCGGGTGGAATTTAGGGATTCTCACCCAAGCCCCAAGCCCCATCCGTGATATCGAATTTTTCTAAAATAAGATAGTTTCAAGGGAAAATATAAATCAATTTTATTTAGCATTAGAAAAAATAAGAATAATAGGGAGGCATTTATATAGTCTTCCATACAAACTGACTCAATAAAGAAAAATACATAATATGATAATTTTCTCATACAAACGAGAAAATACCATATAACATGTCTAAAATAACAATCACAGAAATAGAAATAACTAATACAGAATAAATGCGAGAAATAAAATTAACCCAAAATGGAATCTCCAATTAATCAGAATGAATGAGAAATTTTCAATCCACTAAGTCAGTAATCCGCAGCATCCATATTTTCAAATCTGTCTTAATAATCAATAGATCCAGATCGAAGCAGTGTTGTTAGATCTCGGTCGTCGACGGTAAATTTTGTCAGGAATGAATCGATGGTCGATCATAGTGTCCCCACCGACAACTCTTAAAGATAAGAATCAACAATAATGTCTTTTTAAATATATTAGATTTGGGAATTCATTGAATTTCTTGAAGCTAAAAGATACTTAAATGCAAGTAGGTAAGCAAGAAGAAAAAAAGGAAAAGTTGTAGTCGAGTATTCCCGTTAGGTGGGTGACAAAGGGCTATAGCCAAATTCCAAGTATCACTGGAATGTTTTGTCAAATTATCAAATACGTGAATCTGCATCTTCATTTGGTTGGTAGCTCAGTTCAACATAGAACTAAAGAAACTTGATGTTCGAACAACTTTTCTTAATGGTGAATTAGACAACGATATTTACATGTAGCAACTTGATGTTTTCTTGATTAGAGATATGGAGGATCGAGCCTATCGGTTGAAGATGTCTTTACATGGCTTAAAGTAATCCCCTCATCCGTGGTATAAGGGGTTCAACTCTCACATACTCTATCATAGTTTTTCTAGATCAAACTTAGATGGTTATTATTTCAAGAAGTTACTTGATAGTTTACATATCTACTTACTCCTTTATATTTTTTTTGGAAATATTTACTACTTTATGTTGATGATATGTATGTTGCCTCAAGATATGTCGAAGAAGTTAAAAGATTTGAGTGTCTTCTAGGTGCTGAATTTGAAGTTAAATGCTTGGGTGTGATGAAGAAAATTTTGTTCATAGAGATTCATTGTAGCTGAACTAAGGGAAGGTTATGGTTGTCACATAGTAGCTATATACTTAGGCTCTGTTTGGCAATGGCCAAAAAAGTATGGCTAAAATTACCCATCATCAAAATCTTAAATTTATTTTAAAAAAACTTAAAAAAATTATTTTATATTTCATCTCACACAAATTCCAACATTAAACAATCACTTTATTTCACATCCAACACAATTCTCAATAAATTAATCAACTTTATTTCACATCATACACAATTTTTAATATAACCAACTTACTTTATTTCACATCATACACATTTTTCAAAAATGGCTAAAAATTCCAACTACATCTTTTTTTTTTCTTATTACCAAACAGAGCCTTAAGGTGTTGGATAGATTTAGAATGATGAATTAAATCCCATTTCAACACCTTTTCCAACACATTTTTGGCTCAAGTTGGATAATCACTGAAGATAAAGGAGGAAAAGGAACTTATGGTGAAATTTCTTATGTGTGCACTTGGAAGCATTACGTATGCCGTGATTGGCATTTAGCGAAATCATGCACATTTCCTTGTGGTCAGTAGTTGGATGATGATTTCAGATTGAAAACATTTGGATAACATCATATGAACTCTACAAGGCCTTTGAGGAATCATTGATGCATGCTTGCAGTTTAGGCGAAGAACTCAAGCATAGTCTGTTATGTTGACGCAGTCTGCGTGGGATCTTTGCTACAAGTCACAAAAGCTTTGTCCACTTTTGAAGCTTATTATATGGTTTTTTTGAAAGTAGTGAAGGAAGCATTGTGGCGGAATGATCTATTTAGCGAAATCACTTGATTTTTAGGCAATAATAGTTTTTTTGGTGATAGTCGAAGTGTGATCTATTTAACCAAAGATTAAATATTTCATGACACGTCAAAGCATAATTAGATCAAATATCACTTTATTTGAGAAGTCATCGCTTTTAGAGAGATACTCGTAAATATTAGTACCTTGGAGAACCCAACAGACATGTTAATGGAGTCTATGTGGACTTCATTGAATGTTCTCTCATTTCTCGATGAGTGGCTTGTATATCCATAAGGATGTTTTGGGGTAAGGTGGTAGCTTCACAGAGATTTCTTCATCAAGAAGGAGAATTGTTAGATGTGATTTGAGTTCATTTTACCACTGATTTATTTGACTAAAGTCATTTTTGGGGAGGTAAACAACTTGAATTAAATACTGTGGGTGTCGAACAAAACTTGCTTGACATGTCACAATTTTCAGACAAGCTTTTTTCATAAAGGAATCTTTGTTGCTTTTCTTCATGGTGTTCCTTGACTTTTGTTTTTTCGACACCTCTAGACCTTTGACAGTGACAACTAAGGTCTGCAGGCATAGAAGCCTTTGACAGATTTCTAACATAGGCTGTTAGAGCCAGTGATATTTTTGGAAAATAAAGGATCATTTTGTTATTGCCTTTTCTCCTATATAAACAGAGAATAGATTAGGGTGTTGCATGCGCCAATGCTATGAGGTCTGAGCTCATCTTCTTCCTTTGTAGTATTGTTTAGAGATTTGTGTTTTCTGCAACAAACATGAAAGGGCATCTCTATTTGTAGCACTAGCTGGTGTGGGAGATCTGTTCCTTACATTTTTGCTCGACTTGCTGTAATAATTCTTGTATTTTGTTTTCTTTTTGGTTAGTGAAGCTTTTCTTCTCTGCCCCAAAGTGGTTTTCCTCATAAGGTTTCCACTTAAATCATGGTTTTTTTTCCTCCTCTTTTGCACTTTTACCTTTTACTTCTAGCATGTGGTTTGTTTGTTGTTTGTTGTTGGTTGCTTGAATCTTTTGACTAATCAAAGATTTATATAAGCTCAGTCTTCCATTGCATTTTGACTCAACCCTAAACCTTAAAACAACCAGGCTATTTTAAATGTTAGAAATTTGTGCATTTATATACTTTTATTGGAAATCGAGAGAATGGCTTTTAGCTGGTATTCTGATGTCCTTACTGGGATTGCAAGAGCTGAGGAACATACAGTTTCTTACATTACATATCTTGGCATACTTTACATGTGATGTTTCTGATCTTCAATTATTTATCTTTATCGCCGCCTCAGGTTTTGAAGTATGAACCCAAATACCCATCATCCTTTCCTCGGTGGTTTTCCATGTTGTCTGCACCAAAAGTTACTTCTCTTAGACATCGTTCAAACTTATACAGCATTTTGTTCATCAAGTGCCGTGAGTCCACTACAGCTGCTGCTGTGGATTCTTCTGTTCCTCCATCTGAGAAATACGAATATCAGGCTGAGGTGTGCAGTAAGCCTCAATGTTGAAATTTTTAGATAAGTATTAATCATAGTTTTGTGCAATATTAATGTGTGACTTTTTTTGTGTTAAATCATCATATTATCCATGTCACTGCCTTGTCCTGTCAAAGAACATTGCTGTAGGCAGAATGGACAAGGGAAATCCATTGAGCTTATTTGGACAGAAATCATTTAAGTGTTAATTGTATCTTAATTATGTGGGATTTATTACCTAATAGAGGGATTTTTGAGCCTCTGGGTTTGGCCTAGTGCTCTTTTAGGAACATTTTATTGGATGGCCTTGATATTACTTGGGTCACAAAAATCTGGGGTTTTTTTCAGGATCATTTTTATTGAAGGATGGCCTAGATCATACTTGGATAGCAAAAAAGAATATCACTTGTTAGATGTAGATAGCATGTTGTATATTTGCATACTAATTTCATGGATTCAAGCTCCTTTGAAGTGAGTTCGGATCCAGATAACCTCAAGAAGGAATTTAATTAAATCAATATTAAAGGGATGTGGTTTATTAGATTGTTAAATATTTTATTAGCAAATTTTAGTTTTTATCTTTATTATTATTAATATTGAATCAGGAGAACTGGGGAGGGTATCTAGGGTATCTTTACCATTAGAAATTATCCTTTTTATTATACTTACATTTATATTTACATTTAGTTGGGCTAGAACTCTACAAATAAAGCCCAACATATTTTAATTTTTGGCTTTCGGTTGAATTAATAAAGATATTTTCTACTTTCCCCTTTCTTACTGTTTTCTCTCGTCTTTTTTAGTCATCTCCTTCATTCTTACATGCTTAAATTGGTATCACAGCACGCATGTTCTACATCACATATTTTATCTTTTTCACAATAATCATTCTGTGCACAGGTCAGTAGACTCATGGATCTCATAGTCAACAGCTTGTATAGCAACAAAGAAGTTTTTCTGCGTGAGTTAATTAGGTATGTGGATTCTTGGTTTGCTTTTGCTTTATTTTCCTTCAATTGATTTATGAAGCTCTCCATGTGGAAATATTCTGCTTCAGCTTATATACAGTAATGCATCATTCTTGCTTTAACATTCTGTATGTAGATATTTTTATAATATTTGCAAGAAGTTCCACACTATGTGCCCTCTACTACTTTATAGGTGGCTTTATACTTTCATTGGCTTGGCTTGAGCTTTTTCAAAGTCTTAGATTTTGTGTTGATGGCGTATGGTTTCTGGTCATTTTAGAGACATTCGTGCTATGTACATATATGATTTATTCTCGCTTTTCTTTTGTTGCTTAAGCTTTGGAATGTTTCCATGATGGTTTACAATTGTTCTTCGATTGGTATATAAATTTATCCATATTGAAATATTCTTCGTTAGTTTGTTTAGAGAATCATGCAGCATTCTTGCTCTTACCCTTTTTTATAGATATTATTGTAATTTTTAAAATGAAGCATCACACCATATGTGCTTCCACTGACTTATAGGTATGATGGGAGACGAATATCAAATGAATTTTAAATTTAAGTTCAGCAATATTTCAATTGGCAAATTATAACCTTTAAGCATAATTATTTTTCTAAATAGTGTTACGGGATAAATAAGATATTAGAATCCCACAAATTAAGTTACATTACAAGTTTGAATTAAATTGATCAATGATAAATAAAAATTTATCAAATAGATTAGTGTTAATTCTATATTAATAAATTAGTTTTGCTAGAATAGGATTAGGAATTTTAAAGAAATAACTAACAGTAATAAATTCTCACTCAACTATTAGCATAGTTGTATAACAAATTTGTGCAAATTCCAAATGTGTTGTAAATTTCGATAGTAAAGAGTAATCACAATTACTTGGTTTGTGGAAATTTATACCTTTATTAGAAATTGAGCAGTTGTACTTTTACTTGTTAACCATTTGAGGTGCGTTTTCGCGATATGCAAGTAGGTAAAGCATGGGAACACGGTGTTGCCCAGGTGGGGCATATATGTTTGTTGGTGGAAAAAGCATGAGAATTACGTGCCATTGTCGACAATGCAGACCATAACGAGTGTGTGGGTTATTGGCCTGGCGCGAGCAAGTTGCAATCTGAGGGGCAATGGTAGTGTGGGTTTTGGGATGGCATTAGAGGCGCGGTTGTCATTATGGAATGAGGCTGGAGAGTGGCAATATTGTAAGGGTCCTTGTATGGATGTTGGTCGAGTCTATTGGCCTATGATTAGTTGGAATCGGGAAGAAGTGTTTTTGCATCAGTTGGAGCAGATGATGCGTGATGTTGTTGTTGATGCTTGGGTAGCGCACAATGTGCGGTTTATAGGTGGTGACGAGTTTTTAGGTAACCCTGAACACATTTATGGGTGTACTCAAATGACAATGACATGTTAGAGAAAGGCAGAGGAGAAATGGTGGATGAAAGTTAGAGAAGGAACAACTTGACTGCATGAGTGGTTAGGAATTTCCCAAGCCCTTCCTTATCCGCGAATCAAATAATATACTTTATTCATAATTTTTGATACAATGGAGGCTTTTATATTAGCCTTAGTACATTCTTTTGCAACAAAGAGAAATCAAACGAAGTACGTAATGCATTATACGATGAATCTAGATAAGAAATTAAACAAATAGCATCCTAAATTTGGAGATTTTATATTAATGCAAATAAGTGTAAATAAAGTAAATCTCCAATCAACCATATCTTTCAACCAGCATGTAGCTAGCATTTGATTTTCTTATTCTGCCTTCAATCACCAATCAAGCTACATTATCATAGCACAACCAACCAAATCTGGTGGTAGAGGATTGTTGCAAGTGTCATTCCGCCAACTCTCTCCAAATGGGAAGGTGATGCAGGGTGGAGCCTAATCTCAATTACTAACCCCGTTTGTCTCCAAGTTAAAAATTAACCTGGTTTAATTTTAACCTAACATATCACATCACACATAAAATTTAATATTAAAAATTAATTTTATTTCACATCTTACACACATTACTAAAATAATAATTAACTTATATCACATCCCAACATAATAACTAACTTTATATCACATCCCCCACATATCCCAATATAATAACTAATTTTATTTCACATCATTCACAACTTTTAATAAAAAAATATCTCTATCCAAGTTTAATTTTAACCTTGTTAAATTTAACCTTGTTAAATTTAACCTTACAAACAAACAGAGGGATATATTATGCCTAAATGCTGGAAATTTTCTTCATTCAAACCATGGGGAAAACTAGCTCTTAATCTTTGAAAGTATTGCCATGTTGTGGCTGGTGAAGCAGGCTGTGGATGTCAATGTAGGGTGCAGTTCAATGGGACGAGTCTATAGACAGACTTGAACAAATTTGCTGGTGATGACTCAAACAAACAATGGTGTGTCAAAGGAAGCAGGAGGAAGAATAGTGGGTGAGAATTAAAGGAGGAACTTGAGTGGGTGGGATTTAGGTATTCTTATGGAAGTCCTAAACCTTTGTCTAGTTTTGATATTGATTCATTTTACCCAGAGCCCAAGCTCTTCTCTCTTTGTGATATTGATTCATTCCACAATAAATTTCCCAACGAAAGGCTAAATTTTGTTTCATTTATAAGCTGTCTAGTACAGTGTTGGAGAGGTGTTTATAAACATCAATACATCATGTTGCAATAGAAATCTAACAAAATATATAATAACCGATACAATGAACCTTGATAAGGAAATGAAAAATAGCATTCCACTATTTGGATATTCAGCATCAATATAAATAAGCATAAATAAAGTTAGTCTTCAGCCAACCAATTCCGTGTGCCTGCCAACATCCAATCTGCCTAATCAGCCTTCTACAATAACTGCATCATGATAGCACAGTCATGTTAGCTGTAACATGCCTGATGTATGGTTTCTGGTTAATGGAGATTGGAGAGACATTTATGCTATATATTAAATGTTTTCCATCTGCAGTAATGCAAGTGATGCTTTGGACAAACTGCGTTATTTAAGTGTCACAGAACCAGGTCTCTTGAAAGACGCAGTTGATCTTGACATCCGCATCCAGACTGACAAAGATAACGGCATAATTACTCTTACGTAAGTAGTTTTCATGTTCATTATATGTAGATTGCTGACTCCTTTTTATGTTTTCCTTATGTGGGAAATTTCTTTTCTTTCTTGACCCATGTAATGTTGTGTATTGACTTTCTTAATTTCGAACAGTGATACTGGGATTGGCATGACCAGACAAGAACTCGTTGAATGTCTTGGAACTATAGCCCAAAGTGGGACAGCAAAGTTCTTTAAGGCATTGAAGGTTGTTCTGCATCCTGGAAGTCTTGCATTTTACTAACATCTGCAAATGATACTGGTCTGTGTATTTCATGTGTCTTCTAATATGTTGCCTTCTTTGCAGGATAGCAAGGAAGCAGGTGCTGATAGTAATCTAATTGGTCAATTTGGTGTCGGATTTTATTCAGCTTTCCTCGTGGCTGACAAGGTATACCTCTTAAATCACTTAATTTATATTAATTTTTCCTGCTTAGTTAGGGCAATTTGATAATTGCTGCAAGATGGAACTTTGTCTCTTCATTTTGCTACTACTTTTTACAGCAATGTAGTAATCATACAGGTTGTTGTTTTGACCAAAAGCCCAAAATCAGAAAAGCATTATGTCTGGGAGGGAGAAGCGAATGCTAACTCTTATACTTTAAGGGAGGAAACAAACCGGGATAAAATTATCCCAAGGGGAACCTGCGTTACCTTGTACCTTAAGGTTTGTTACAGCATACATGTGTTGCCTTTAATTTTTCCACACCTACCACGTTGGTTGAATTTTAATATTCATCTTCATCTATTCTTTTCTGTCAGCATGATGAGAAGGGTTTTGCACATCCAGAGAGAATTGAAAAACTTATCAAAAACTACTCGCAGTTTGTTTCATTTCCAATTTATGCATGGCAAGAGAAAGGCTTTACAAAGGAGGTATATATTTAATCTTTTTATTTGTTTTTGTTTCCTTGAAACATTTTTGTCTAAAGTAGAGCATATGTTTTGTCCTTATATTCAAGTTACTGAAGACATATATAAAGGAGTTGTTACTTGTGTTCGGACACAATGATGTTTGATTAAGGATTTTCCGATTACAGTTGAATTACACTAAGGCTCAGCTTTAAGTCCATATCTTTTTGCTTTGATTATTGGAAGTCTTGACTGTAGCCGACCCCACCTAGTGGGATTAAGGCTTGGTTGTTGTTGTTGTATTGGAAGTCTTGACTGGACATATTAAAGATGAAGTGCCTTAGTGTATGTTTTTCACAGATGATATTATTCTTGTTGATAAAACTAAAGAGTAAGCTAAAGTGAAACTCGAGCTTTGAAGGAATGTCCTAGAATTTAACGATTTTCATCTCAGTAGATCAAAAACTGAATATATCAAATACACATTTAGTCAAGAAAGAAACACTTATATTGGTGATGTGATAATTTGTGATCAAATTGTTAAGAAGAGTGAGCGCTTTAAATACTTAGGATTAATCATACAAAACGATGGTGAAATAGATAATGACATTATGAGCAGGATTCAAGCAGGATGGCTAAGATGGAGAAATGCTTCTGGTGTGTTGTGCGATAATTTCATCCAGACTTGAAGGTAAATTTTATAAAATTGTAGTAAAATCAATTATAATATATGGTGCTGAATATTGACTTACAAAGAGGAAATAGATAAATAAAATAAGTGTTGTAGAAATGAGAATACTAAGGTAGATGTGGTATACACAAAAGGATAGAATGAGAAATAAATATATCCATAAGAAAGTTGGAGTTGTACTAATTGAGGATAAACTTAGAGAAAGTTAGCTTAGATGATTTGGGCATGTAAATCATAGGTCAATTGAAGCTCCAGTTAGGAAAATCGAGTTATTAGATTTTACCTATATACAAAGAGAGGAAAAAGGAGATCAAAGAAGACATGACAAGAAACAATAAGGAGTGATTTTGCTCACTTAGACCTAGATAAGGATTTATTAATTGATAGAGCACAATGGAAACAAAGGATTCAAGTAGCTGACCTCACCTGGTGGGATTAAGATTTTGTTGTTACTGTTGTGTTGCTGTAGAGCATACTTTTTGGTATTTTTTAATTCTCTAACACGTTAATATTATGTTTCAGGTTGAGGTTGATGAGGAGCCAACAGAAGCTAAAAAGGAGGGTGAAGAGGAAAGTAACTCTGAGGTACAATGAAGGCAATTTGCTGCTATTTTGCAGTTGTTAAAATTATGAATAATTTGCATACAATATTCTCACTTCCAACAGAGGAAAAAGAAGACTAAAAAGGTTGTTGAAAAGTATTGGGATTGGGAACTTATCAACGAGACACAGCCTATATGGGTAAGTGTGATTTAGCTGGTTTACATATAGTGCTGTTTCTTTTTATATTTACTAGATGTATGCATCTTATTAACAGCTTCGAAATCCTAAAGATGTAACAACTGAGGAGTATAATGAATTTTATAAGAAGACGTTCAATGAATACCTGGATCCTTTGGCTTCTTCACATTTCACAACCGAGGTGATGCTTGTATTACTTGGTTTCATTGTTAAAGTTTGTAACAAATTTCAGATATTATCACGTGTATTATTCTAACTATTTGGTTCCTATGATGGATGACTTTTATTTAAATATGAGGAAGGCTGGCTATTTTTGTTATTGCTTCTGGTTCCATATATAGGATTGTGTATGAATTTATGTGCTCTTGATAATTAGTACTCTAGACTTTGGTTATCGTAGTTCTCTTACATTTCCCTTTTCAGAACATTTTTTTTGTTGTATGTTAATAAAATCTTAGTTTTTAAGTGGTTTTTCTGTGTTGAAAGAAAAGCACAAAAAGCTTTCAAATGTTAAATTATCAATTCAGTAGTTGAACACCTTGAAATATTCAAAACCAGAATTATCATGCATTGGATGGTTTGATGCAGATTAGTGAAGAATTTTTTAATTTGGCATTTTTAGTTGAAGACCCAGTAGGACTGATCTGAGGCGTATACTACTCCCACCCCTACCCTCCTGTGAGAGTTTTATCTGGATGTTCCTTAATGAGAAAGTTTTGCAGTGCATATGTTATGTACAGTTGCTGTGCATAGATGAATTGTGCAGGCCATTTCCAAATAAGAACCTGGTTTGTTGAGCATTTCTTAAGCTATGTTGCCTTGATGTTTGTCTACCATTGCCTTTACGGTTATTTCCTTTAATTTTTGCATCTCTTGCTATTAAGAATTTGTGTAGAAGAAAGTTCGTGCTTCTGCTTGTTGTGTGGTATTGAAATTACGCCACTAGTTTCCTCTTTGGTTATATAATACTCCAGGAGGATCTGGTTAAATACCAAATATGCTTAAAACGCATGGTAAAATATTGGAATCCATAACATTTTTGGACAGCATTTCATTATGAGATTTTGGTGCTCATCAAGAAGTTTTTAAAGATTATAATGCAAAATTTGCATATTATTTCAGAAGTATGCTATTTTACTCACCAAGTTGAAGTCCTTATCTACAATGTCTGTTAATCTTTTGTTTAATTATTTATCACTAGTTCTCAGCTCAAAGAGGTACCTTGAATTATTCCAGGGAGAAGTGGAGTTCAGGTCTATTCTATTTGTACCTCCTTTGAAAAAGGAAGATATGCTAAATACAAAGACAAAAAATATTAGACTTTATGTTAAACGTGTATTCATCTCTGATGATTTTGATGGGGAGCTGGTAAGCAAATTTCCTTGATCCATTTATACTTGCATTTTGTCAAATTGCTGAAATATTATGATCTCTGACAAATCAGTTCCCAAGATACTTGAGCTTTGTGAAAGGTGTTGTAGACTCAAATGACCTACCTCTTAATGTCTCACGTGAGATTCTTCAAGAAAGTCGCATTGTAAGTATGTGAAAAGGATTTTTGTGGCTCATCAATATTATCTACCTAGCTCATCATATTTTATGATTTGAACCTCTAGGTGCGTATCATGAAGAAAAGGTTAGTGCGGAAGGCCTTCGATATGATTTTAGGGATTTCCCTTAGTGAGAACAGGGAGGTAACACTTATCTCATTTGTCAAACAAAAAGGTTCACTAATTTGTTTATATTTAGCGTTGTGATGCAGCCCATCTACTAAACATTAATTGTATATTTCGTCATCTTTCTTGTACTTAGGATTATGAGAAGTTTTGGGACAACTTTGGCAAGTTATTGAAATTAGGATGCATTGAGGACCATCCCAATCATAAGCGCATTGCACCGCTCCTTCGATTTTTCTCGTCTCAAAGTGAGGACGAGTTAATCAGCTTGGATGAGTATGTTGAGAATATGAAATCAGAACAGAAAGATATCTACTTCATTGCTGCCGACAGCTTGACAAGTGCTAAAAACACTCCTTTCTTGGAGAAGCTAATCCAGAAAGATTATGAAGTAATTTATCAATGTGAAAATATTTCTTCAATAAACTAAATGTCTAGCTTCATCATTTAATTTTCTTTTCTGTTTCCAAACTTGTACTTTATTACAGGTTTTATTTTTAGTAGATCCAATGGATGAGCTTGCTATCCAGAATTTGAAGTCCTACAAGGAAAAGAATTTTGTCGATATCAGCAAGGAGGATTTAGATCTTGGTTAGCTTTTACTACAAATTTAGTCCGTTGTTTTTCCTGTGTGGAGTCTCTTGTTATTTTAATACTAAGTTTCAATATTCTTGTATGAATTATCCAAGTTATTTTTAAGATTTTCTTGTTGACTGAATATTAATTTATACTAGCTTGAAACAAGCGTATGCACTTTGTTCATTCAATTCTCTTTACGAATTCTTCCAGTCACAGGGTTTCTTACGTTTAGTCATTGGTTCATGTTTCCATCAATAAGCATTTTGATCTGTTGAATTTGTAATTATATTGCTGCAGGTGACAAGGATGAGGAAAAGGAGAAACAAATCAAACAAGAATATGGCGAGACCTGTGATTGGATAAAGAGGAGATTGGGCGACAAGATTGCAAGTGTTCAGATTTCTAACCGGCTTAGCTCGTCTCCGTGTGTACTTGTTAGCGGTAAATTTGGTTGGTCTGCCAACATGGAGAGGTCAATTTATTCTTTCTCTCTCTCTCTCTCTCTCTCTCTCTCCCCTCTGCCATTATCAAGATCTTAGTCAGCAACTTATTATAGTGTTTTACAGATTAATGAAGGCACAGACACTTGGAGACACGTCCAGCCTCGAGTTCATGCGTGCAAGGAGGGTTTTTGAAATTAATCCTGAACATCCTATTATTAGAAATCTAAGTGTAAGGCTCTTCTTTAGGCCGCTTATGCACACCAAATGCTTGCAAATATTTAATATTAAAAATAATTATGTATGGTGTTATGCTAAAGCATGAAATAACATATCCGTAGAATTGAGGTTCTGTGTTTTTTTGTTGCTTTATCTTCTTTACCTTTTTGTGCTGGTTTGCTTTAATTAATTGTTTCTACCAAGTTGAAGTTCAAGTTACCCTCTTACCCATAAGACCTTGCAAAGCGTTGAAATGATCTCGAAATATGTGTTGAAAGTCCTTATTATCCTTATTATGATTACTAGCTTAGCTAGCTTATGAAGAATGGTTCCTGAAACATCAATTTGGCAGGTTACATGTAAGAGTTGCCCTGATGATCTTGACGCTCTGAGGGCTATTGATCTTCTATATGAGGCTGCTCTCATTTCCAGTGGCTTCACAGTGAGTAATCTTCCCATGACCCTTTTATTTGTTTGTTATAACGAGCTGTATGAACAGAAGCAAGGCTTCTTGTTTTTGAGTTGAACATTAAAAGATTTGAAAGTGTTTATTTAGAAACTTGATTTGGAATTGTTTCTGATATTTGAATTTGCGTGCACATAGCCTGACAACCCAGCAGAGCTTGGTGGAAAAATTTACGAGATGATGGAGATGGCACTTGGAAACAAATGGGCTGAGACTGCTGAACCACAATTTGGTTCTTCCAGCCACCCTGTTCTACAACAAAGCCATCAGCCATTGCAAGCTGAAATCGTGCATCCAGTTGCGGCTGCCAGCCAGAAATAAGAGAATTCTGTTTGGCGGCTAGTCTAGCTTGCTACCTTTTCTGCAGAATTCAACTCTGTTATGTCTATCTATCTAGGTAAAGTGGCTGGGGTCTTTTAATAGATAGATTACATATTAGCAAGGTTTTGATGTTATAGGTGGTTTTCAAATTGCAGTTGTGATTTCACTTTCTACTCTTGTATTATGCTTGCAATGCTTGAGAGTCTTATCCAATATTTTTTTTTTTGCTTTCCAGTTGATTTTTGTGTAGGCAGGATGACAAGTCCAGAATTTTGATTTTTATATAAATACTTCTGAAAATAACGCAGAGCCCGTAGTTAAAATTAATAGAAGTGGATCAAAAAACGGTGTTATTACTGTTAGTGCTCACTAATTCATGTCTTCGCGAATGCTGTTTGGTCTATTTACTTCACAAATTGTTTGGCACTGCGTAGGTCAAATCCTGCTGTTAGGTTAAGATTCTCTCTAGAGTGCTTAAAAACTTTGGATGAGTAGAGTTAGAAATCACAATTATCGAAGAAGTTTGGGTGAGCATAAAAACTCCATGCGAACGCATTCATGTAGGAGGAAGAGAGGGCCGTTAGGGTCATTTTTTCATTATCTTTCAAGTTTTCAAATGTAAGTACATTTTTTTTCCTTCCCAGGTCTAATGGTACAAAAGAAACAACTTTGCTCGACTGTTGCATAGGTGCTGGCTTTATCCTCCTGATTGGCATTCTCTTTATCTCTGTGATTTTGTGCACCAACACTTACACGTTAATGACAGAAGTATGTTAGAACAGATTCGTAAGTTTTATACTAATTAAGTCTTTATAATAAAAAAATTAAATGATAATAATAGTAATAACAAGTCAATATTATACAATAGTAGTATAGCGATGTTAATGTAATGACAATAGACCTGGGCACGGGCTCGGGGACCCGCCCGACCCGACCCGACCCGAAAAATTTAGGGTTTGGGTTGTGATAAAATTTTCATATTATTCTTTTAACCCGGCCCGGCCAAAATGATCGGGCTTGGGCATAATCATCGGGGGCCCGACCCGACCCGGCCCGACACTAAAGGTAACTTATAATTTTATAATTATGATTTTATATTGTAGAGTTGTAATAAAATTACAAAAGTTAAATTTTTATATGGTATTTTATATGGTGCTTAAATGTTTATATTATTTCAAAATTCAAATTATATAGTAACATTGATATTTAGGATTTTTGGAGTTAAAGCTTGTTATAAAGAAAAGTATAATAAATTTTTTACTTTGAGAAGAGTTTACTATTCGGGTCGACCCGGCCCGACCCGGCCCGACCCGGCCCGAGGCCATGTTGGGCTTGGTCACGTAAATTGACCCGAATGTATATGTATGGGTGTGATTTAACATACTCAATGGGTGACTCGGCCGAGTTAACCCGACCCGAGCCCGGCCAGAGCCCGAAAGATGCCCAGGTCTAAATGACAAGCATAACATGATCATTGAGCAATTAAATAAGTGGAGAATGAATTTCATAGCATAAATGACATAAGCATCGTAAAGAACAATTATTCAATTATTAACACTTGGATTCAACGTTGAATTTCAGCTGTACACGTGGCATTTAAAGGCTCGCTTATTATTGTACATGATGTTTGGGCATCCGCACCTCTCAGTACCACCGGTGACGATGCTTAAGCTACAGCATCCACCATACCATCGATGATGATGTTTAAGCCACAGTCCCTCGTAACATCGGAGACGATACTTTCCCAACTCCAGCTGTTGCTATCAGAGCGCCATGTTTGCACAGTTTCTATTAACAGAGACTTCCACCAGTCACGCAAACCAAGAAGCCGCGTGCTCCAACCGCTACTGGCGGTTTCTTCGGAGGTCGACAGTGGTGGGACTGGCAGTTTCTCCGGAGGTCGACAATGGTGGGACTGGCAGTTTCTCCAGAGGCTGACAGTTGCGGGACTGCCGATATGGGCTCAATAGACAAATCTCATCATAGCTTCCAATTTCGACGGGTCGCGAAGATTAAGAAGTCGCATGCTCCAGCAATTATTGGTGGTTTCTTTAGAGACCGACAATGATGGGACCGCCGGTATGGGCTCAATAGACAAAAATATTCAGCATCCCCATCCGAAGAAGCCGTTGAGCTCCACTACCACCCGCTTATAAATACCTTCGGGTGAAACGCAAGCAAAGAGAGTGGGAAAGAAGGATACATACATGTAACAGTAGATAAGCTAGAAGAAATTTCTCTGAGAAACATCGGGGACGATGTTTGTAATCCACCTTGTATTGCTCTTCTAACCAAACCCCTTGAGTCTTAGTGGAACCACTCTCACTAACGCCTCGGTGGATGTAGGGGAATTCCTCTCTGAACTACCTTAAATTCCTGAGTGTTATCTTGATGACTGTTACACTTCTTTATAATTAAGCCTCTGACTCCCGGGCTAAACATGTTGCGCGCCACCGGTTCTCGGGACTTCCATCTCTATCCATCAACATTTTTCTAATGCTTTCATTGAGACCTACATATAACAGATATAACAGGCTTACATCTTTTTGGTGCTTTTATTGAGACCGAGAAGATGGTAGGCTAAACGCGCAAGACCAACTCTCTGGCCCGGAATGCCCAGGCTGTTGGAGAATCTTCCGTCATGACTCTTGGAAATGAGGGTTCGACCTCTACCTTCAGGCGTCCCACTGGATCGACTTCCTCACCCAAAGGAACCAGGATGACAATTGCGTGAGATGTTGGCAAATCGCACTAACCTTGTTACTGGACTCGCACTCAGCAGGCTGCAGTCCTTCAATGGACCCATCTGACCAACGCTATAGCTGATCTAGCCTTCCCACTGTCGCGGCGATTCCTACTCCACATCCGCCATCGCAGTAGATCTAGGTCAAGTCCCGCCGCCGAACGTGGCGGCCTTAGTCAGAATCGTCTGTCGGTTGCAGTGATCCTTCCACTACCTCTGCAAGAGCAGAGGGGGGCTCCCCTCCCCTTCAGACCTCCCTCTATTCATTCCTCTGGCTTCTCCCATCCTATTAGGCGGAATTTTTTCCACCAGGAGGCTCAACCTAACCTTGCACCTCTTCCTCCTTGCCCTCCACTTCCTCAACTTGCTTTCCTTTAACTTTTCCTCTGTTCCTGGCCTAAGGGAACCCATTGTGGCGTTTAGGCCCTTCAACATGGACCTGACACCTTCTTTGGTCCCCTCGACCGCAACTCCCCTTTCTCTGATGTCTTTCGTCAAGCACTTGTTCCAGAAGTTTTCAGGTCGCCATGTCTCGAAGTTTATAAGGGAACCACAGACCCTTGCGAACATTTCCAGGGATATGAGGCCGCCCTTCGCTATTGTCAATCGGATGAAGCGACAAAGTATCACCTCCTCGCCAATACTCTAAAAGGGGCAGCATTCACCTGGTTTATTAAGTTGTCCAAAGGCTCTATAAGCGCCTATGAGCATTTGAAGCGGGAATTGGTCTCCTGCTTTATTGGAAGAACATAGATTGTCGTCTCCGACATAGTGCTTGCTTATATTAGGTAGGGAGAGAAGGAAAGCCTGTAGAACTACACCAACTGTTTCTTCGCCACAACATCGGCCACGATGTGTACCCCACATACAAAGGCCAGAGTTATCGCCAACCTTAATTCCAAAGCTTGAGCCGAATTGAAAAGGTTCATATATCATCCACGATGTTGCTAAACCTAATAGTTTCTAATGGATCCTAAGGGCACTCAAAGGACACAATTTGAAAAAGCTCTAAGTCATCGTGTAAGCACAAGGCTTTCTTAATAAAGCATTACTAGTGACTTCATCTTATGGTTTTCTGAAAATTCTTGATTTGGGGCCTTCTTGAGTTCTCATGGCATCCTAAAATTCACATTGGTCTTCTCGATTTTTTATTTTGCTCATGAGGCTTGTTGGAATTCTTATTCTATTTTTTGGACTTCTAGAATTCATCTTCTATGATATTCTTAAATTCATGATCTACTTATGGCATTCATATTCTACTTATGACATTTATATTCTACGGTATTTTAGAAATCATATACTTATGGCATTCTAGAATTTATATACTTATGGCATTCTGAAAACCATATTTTACTTATGGCTTTCTGGAGTTCATATTTTATTGATTCTCTGGGATTCATATTGATACTTATGGTCTTCTGAAGCTCATTATAAAAATGGGCTTTTGGCTTTTGGATTCTATGGAAAGCTTCAGAATTGTCGTACCACTATGAGTTGTAACATCGTGAACAATGGCCACGCTGGGAACGATGTTCCACTTGCATTGATCTCCTTATTTGACATCGTGAATGATGCTCCATTGTCCTGGGATCGCTGTCATCATTACTCAATATGTACACTATTGTCATCATTATTATTACGTGATTAGTATCTTTTTCATACTAATACTTCTAATTAACAGTGGTCTCCGAGCCTAGTTAAGCCTGCAAGATAGATGGAATTTCCTAACCATTAAAATTGGACTCCCACCATACGCCTGAAGGTCAAGGGGCTCGAAAGTATCTGTTCGTAACCTTAGGGCAGTCCCTATCATCTTTATTTCGATGCAGGTCTCCCCTAAGTAGAGTGCTGTCACTCCCCCTAGGATTTGCCACTCTAACGGAGATCAACCTATGTCCATAGTACAAACATCGTCTCTTCATAATGTTTCAGACTATCAAGTCTTATGATATCGGGGAAGTTCACTTCAAGAGCTACTCCTGGGCAAGATTACTACTAGTACTATTACTTCTTTCCTGTGCAAGTGCAGGCGAGGCCAATTATGAATCACTCTGCTTGTCAGCTATCGTATACGAGATCATGATACTGCAAGATTGATACATCTACAATAAGCATCATCGTCCTCGATGTGTTAACATCACGGGTCTGATATTATTCTAATATTCTAATTATCATCGTCCTCGTATACAAACATCATGAATGGATGATTGTGGACACCACAATTATAAATCAGATTTACCTGCCCAAAGTTCATTCTTTTGAATTTAGCATCTGGATGCAATGATTTATTCATTATCAGTATTGTTACATCTTACAAACTATTGAATGCTCAGAAGGATCATATACAAAATTGACAATACACAATTCATAGTAAAACGAACTGGTATGAAAGAATGAAGTTTCTTTTATGAATTTCTGTTTACATTATACAATATTACACAAGCATTCAGGAAGGGAGAGTACCTTTGACGTTATCCAACAGATCAAACATCTGCTGGATAACCTCATTTGTAAACTCCAGCCCTTCTTCCTTATAGACAGGTGTTGGCCCTTAGGCCTTCCCAAGAGGAGGGGGGGTGAACTGGGATAAAAACAATTTCAAATAAATTGTACTTATGAAATCAATAGCAGGAAAAAAGCATGCACAATCAAATATTTAAAATAGATGAGAAACAAGTTAAAGTTACAACAAAAATAAGTTAAACAGAGTACCAAAAAGCAGATTGGTCGATTTTACTAAATAGACCGGATGAACATGAACAGTGCAGAAAATAGAGAAAGAAAAGCCGGTTGATTTAGACAAATAAACCAAAACAACAATTTCAACACAAACAACTCAGAACAAAAATCATGAGAGATACAATTTAGATACTATATAAATCAATTTTATTAAAGTAATTTGAGCTTATTTTTAAGTTAAAATCAGATTTAATAATTTTATGTATTAGTCAAATTTTACCGCGTTAGAGAGGAGAGAAAAATACACAAGCGATTTATAGTGGTTCGGCTTTCCGCCTAGTCCACTCCTCACGCTCCTCAAGTGGGATTTGAATTGGGATAAAAATAATTTCAAATAAATTGTACTTATGAAATCAATAGTAAGTAAAAAGCATGCACAATCAAATGTTAAAAATAGATGAGAAACAAGTTAAAGTTGCAGCAAAAATAAGTTAAACAGAGTACCAAAAAGCAGATTGGTCGATTTTACTAAATAGACCGGATGAACATGAACAGTTCAGAAAATAGAGAGAAAAACCAGTTGATTTGGGCAAATAGACCAAAATAATAATATCAACACAAACAACTCAGAACAAAAATCGTGAGAGATATGATTTAGATACTATATGAATTAATTTTATTAAAGTAATTTGAGCTTATTTTTAAGTTAAAATCAGATTTAATAATTTTATGTATTGGTCAAATTTTATCGCGTTAGAGAGGAGAGAAAAATACACAAGCGATTTATAATGGTTCGGCTTTCCGCCTAGTCCACTCCCCACGCTCCTCAAGTGGGATTTCAATCCACTAGCAAACCGGCTTTTTAACGGGAACCAAAGCCGAACAAACCTGATTATAATCTCACCGGCTTTTTCTAGGAACCAAAGCCGACCAAACCTTACAAACGCACTGGCTTTTTCTAGGAACCAAAGCCGACCAAACTTTTGAATTTTTACACGGGAAAAATTCTAACCCACCTACTTTCTCACTTAATGGAAAAAATTAAACACCTCCACCAAGGGAGAGAACAACAGAATGAAGTGAGTTGCTAGTCTAGCTAGCTAACATTACGACTTAAGAGCAAGAAAAAGAATTACACAAGGAGCTCTATACACGTAGAGATTTGCCAAGAGAGAAAATTCATGAAAATCAAAAACGAGTTACCAAATGGAAGACTGATGAGGATGGCTGAGTGGATGTAGGTGGAATGGAAGACTGACTAAATGTGTAAGTAGAGAAGGAAAGCTTGGGGTGGCGTAATTTGAAGCTATGCATGGAGAATTGATAGTAAGAGGCTCCAACAGGTTCAGCTGAGAAATCAAACCTAAGTTGTGCAGTAAGGTACTCACAAATTACATTCTCATAGTGCAGACTCTGCATAGAGACACTTCTCTATGCAGCATTGTGGCATTTCTCTATTTCAGAGTGAATAATGCCAACCATATCTAAGGATCTCTTTTGGAGGAGATGATATACAACAGTCTGCTGAATATCAGTCCACCAATCCTTATGGCCTCTGACTTGAATGAGACACTCCTGAAGAATTCTCCTAAGAGTCTTAGCACGATCACTACAGGATGCAACTTCTCTACATGCCTGGGTACTTGTTTATTAGCACCAGGAGGATTATACTCTTCTTTAAAGCCTAAAATTTCTTCAACATCAATAAAAGAACTAGGCTTGACAGCAAGGTCAGTGAGTGTGATAGGATCAGCATGAGTTGTGAAATCAAAAAATGAGATCAAGTCATCCTCAGTAATAGTAACAGGAGTTCCTAAGACGATGGTCTCTAAGAGTCTCCCTTTTATATCAACCTTAAGATTGGCATAAAAGTGCTTCAAGATACTAGAATAGGAGGGAGCTTACAAGATACCCATTTACTCCAACCATGATGATCGATAATTTCATTTATGAAACTATCCATCTCATCTCTATTTATAGGCCTCACATTAAGGACAAGGGTAGAGATTATCAATCTTAGAAATTTTTTAGTTTCTGCATCTCTGAACAGTGAGGCATGGGATCATCTGCTTTTTTTTCTCCTTGGCTGATGATCTGGTCCTCGATATTGCTACAGGTGAAGGAGGAGAGGCTTCTATATCTGAGATAATCACCGTAGGAGGCTCCTCTACAAACTGATGAAAAAAAGGTTTGAAAATGTGGGATCCCTTTCTAGGCCGCAATCGATCTCTGCGGCTATACTGAGAGATGGGAGGCTTGGTTACAGACTGCGATCCTGCAGGGAGAAAAGGTTTCAACCTCTCTATTTTGGGAAGTTGATGTTCCCTGGTTGTTGCGATTTCCTCAGGCAACTGCCTAATGGGAAGGGCGACGGATTGGCAAGGTAAGACCGTGAGCCTGCGCACCACAACCTTCTTTCTCCCTCTTAGCCCTGACGGAGAACCAGTGGCCACAACGGCCAGGGTTTTCAGCCGGTCCTCACTGTCGCTGGAGTCAGAGGAAGAGGAGGAAGGAGAAGAAGAAGAAAACGGCCCTTTAAATGGTCATTCTTCTTCCAATGGAGCTTTGCCCTTCGGCTGGCTTGAGGCGGAGCTCCCCGACCATTTCTCCTCCTCGGATTCAGAGGAAGAGGACGGAGATGGAGGAGGCGCTCGATTCTTACCGTGTGCCATGGATGAAGGAGAAAGATGGCCGCGATCTAGGGTTTGGCGGAGAGAGCAGAGAGTGCTAGTGAGGAATGGGGGTGACGCGATATTGTGACGGGAGGAGAGAAAAGGCGCCGGTTCATTTCCAAAACGTGTCGGGTAGCCGTTGGGTAAACGGGTTTCTCGTTTGACCCGGCAGCCCAACAGGTTGGGCGGCTCAAACAAGTCCGACGGGCCAAGCAGCTGACAGCTCACAACTTAACATTAATGGGTTGTACAGACAAATTGATCTAAGGCTGAAAAAAAAAAGAATTTAATAACACAAAGACTTAGATATGAAATTAAAATCAATGAGATGAGGTGAGACAAGAAATGAATCTGAATTAATTAATGGTGAATTTTAAATTAATTATTAATTTTATATATATATAACTCAAAAATATGCATACATGAATATGAAATATAGCTAATCAAAGTAACATGTAATTGATGATATTTTATGGCAAGATGTTAAAATAAGAACCATCTAACATATCAATTTCTCTTACAATAAAATTGAATTTTTCTTCATGTAGAGGCCTGGTGAATATATCTGCAAGCTGAAAGTCAGTAGAAACATAATCCAATGTAATATCTCTTTTTTTTACACAATCTCTAATAAAATGATACCTAATTTCTATGTGTTTTGAGCATGAATGTTGAATCGGATTTTTCGTTAAGCAGATAGCACTTGTGTTATCACATTTGATAGGTATATTGTCAAGAGTGATGTCGTAGTCAATAAGTTGATGTTTCAACCAAATAAGTTGAGCACAACAACTACCAGCTGCTACATACTCTGCTTCCGCATTCTATAAGGCAATTGAATTTTGCTTACGACTAGACCATGACACTGAGGCATTTTCAAAAATTGGCAAGTGTCTGAGGTACTCTTTCTATCAACTTTGCATCCTGCAAAATCGACATCAGAGTACCCTATCAAATTGGTGAAACACCTTTGGGATGATACTAAAGGCTTAATAAATGTGTGCCTATCAAATATCTAAAGATCTTCTTAACAGCCATTAAGTGAGATTCTTTAGGAGATAATTGAAACCTAGCATATATGTAAATACTAAATACTATATCAGGTCTACTAGCAGTTAAATAAAGTAAAGAACCAATTTTACCTTAATAAATCTTTTCATCTATATTTTTACCTTTTTCATCTTTATCCAATTTGGTGGAAGGGCTTATCGGAGTACCAATTTGTTTAAGTTTGTCCATTTCATACTTCTTTAGAAGCTCTCTAGTATACTTACTTCGACAGATAAATATGCCATCAGAAAGTTGTTTGATTTGCAATCCAAGAAAGAATGTGAGTTTTCCTATCAAATTCCCTAGACATGCATTTAGAAAAATGTTTACATAAAATTTTATTAGTAACACCAAAAATAATATCATCTACATAAATTTGCATTACTATGAAATTATCATTATGTCTTCTTGTGAATAAAGTTGTGTCAACTTGTCCCTTGATAAAACCATTATCCACTAGAAATTTAGAATCTCTCATACCAAGTACGGGGTGCCTGTTTCAAGCCATAAAAAGCCTTCTTGAGTTTGAAAACATAATCCGAAAGATAAGAATCAATAAAAATCTCTTCTTTAATAAAACTATTTAAATTTCTAGTGAATAATAAGCCTTCTTGAGTTTGCTCGACATAAATCTCTTCTTTAATAAAACTATTTAAAAATACGTTTTTGACGTCCATTTGAAATAAGTTAAAACCTTTAAACAAGCAAAAAAAAAGCAAAAGAAGTAGCCTCTAAACGAGCAACAGGTGTAAAAGTTTCTTCAAAATCGATACCTTCAATTTGAGTAAAATCTTTTGCAACTAATCGAGCTTTATTACGAACTATAACACCGGAATCATCAAGCTTATTTCAGAAAACCTATTTTGTATCAATAATGGAATGATTTTTGGGTCGTGAAACGAGTTCCCAAACATCATTTCTATTGAACTGATCTAGCTCTTCTTGCATAGCTAACTCAGCTTCCTCAAATGATTTAGGCTCAATTTGAGAGATAAAGGCAGATTTACCTCATTTCGGAAAGATGCTCTAGTGCGAACACCTTGAGACGGATCACCCATAATTTGTTCCGGTGGATGAGATTCTTTGTACTTCCATTCTTTTGGAAGGCCTAACTGATTACCACCATCTTGAATGCTTTGTATGGGTGCAACTATATCATGAGGTTCATCCTTTGGCTTTGCGTCTTCACCTTCTAAAGAAAGCTTCTCAAGCCCTACACCATTATTTAATACAAAGCATTTGCAGCCAAGTACACGAAAGTAAGAAATGTTCGATTTCAAATCTTTCCATAATTCATAAGGGGTCTTCCTTAGTATTGAACGAACAGTAACACAATTCACAATATGGCAAGCCGTGTTTACCGCTTCAGCCCAAAAGTACTTTGGAAGTCCATGCTCATGAAGCATGGACTGTGTCATCTTGATAAGAGTTCGATTCTTCCTCTCAACAACCTCATTTTGTTGAGGTATTCGAGAGGCCAAAAAATTATATGAGATGCCACGTTCATCACAAAAAGAGTCAAACCGTTCATTCTTAAATTCGTTACCATGATCGCTATGAATAGATAAAACATCAAAACCTTTCTCATTCATAATGCGCTTATATAAAAATTTATAATAATCAAATGCATCACGCTTATGAGCAAGAAATAAAGTCCATGAGAATCTAAAATAATCATCAACAATAACTAAATAATATTTCTTTTCTCCTGAGCTAAGTGTCCTATTGGGACCAAATAAATCTATATGTAAAATTTCAAAGGACTTAAATGATGTTATAGCATGTTTGAATTTAAAGGAATTCCTAGTTTGTTTTTCTAATTGACATGCATTACATAATCTATCTTTTTTAAATGAAAATTTGGGCAAGCCCTTAACTAGGTCTAACCTAGATATTTTTTGTAGGGTATGCATACTAGCACGACGCAATCTTCTATGTCATAGCTATGAATTACAAGTATAAAATATCAAATATTTCACATCATTACAATCAATAAAAGATAAATCAACTTGATATACATTATCACTTCTAAAACTAACAAACATAATAATATTATTATGCTTAATTAAATATTGAAATGCTTAAAAAAAATCTCATAATCATTATCACATAACTGAGAAATACTAAGTAAATTATATGCAAGTCCATCAACCAAAAGGACCTTATCTATAGAGGTAGAGAATTTTTTATCGACTTTATCAATACCCATAATGCGCTTTTTGGTATTGTCGTCAAAAGTCACATGACCCCCATTTCTTGATTTTAGCGAGATAAATATAGATTTGTCTTCAGTCATATGACGTGAACACTCAATATTCAAGAAACATTTACCTCCACTGATCCCAGTGTGGAGGCATACCTATAAAAAAGATCTCACGTTTTTACTTTAGGTACCCAAATAAATTTGAATCCTACAGGATTAGTTGCAATAATATTATTTACATGCGATATGTTTTTAGGAATTCATATTTAAGATGTAATTTTTGAAGAAAATATAGATCTTTCAATCATACAAATATGTAAAACATGACCATGCTTGTTACAAAAATTACAAGTAACATGAGGCATTACATACATGTGAGCATGAGATGAATTATAAGAGTTACTTCTAGTACAATAATAACCAAGCCTTAGTCCCACTAGGTGGGGTTGGCTATATGGATTATTTATTTTCATTGCGTTCTATCAGTTACCAAATTTTTATCTAAATCTAAGTAACTAAGATCACTCCTTATAGTTTCTTGTCATGTCTTTTTTGGTCTCCCTCTTTCTCTTTGTACATAGGCAAAATTTAATAACTCAATTTTTCTAACTGGAACTTCAATCGGCCTACGATTTAGGTGTCCAAACTATCTAAGCCGACTTTCTCTAAGTTTATCCTCAACTGGTGCAACACCAACTTTCTTTCGAATATACTCATTTCTCATTCTATCCTTTCGTATATATCTACACATCTACCTTAACATCTTCATTTCTGTAATATTTATTTTATTTATATATTTTCTCTTTGCAGGCCAGCATTCAGCACCATATATCATCGCTGGTCTTACTACAGTTTTATAAAATTTACCCTTGATTCTGGATGAGATTTTTCTATCGCACAACACACCAAAAGTATTTCTCTATTTTACCCATCCTACTTGAATGCTGCTAATAACATCATTATCTATTTCACCATCATTTTGTATGATTGATCCAAGGTATCTAAAGCGCTCACTCTTCTTAACAATTTGATCACTAATTGTCACATCTCCAATATAAGTATTTCTTTCTTGACTAAATGTGCACTCTATATATTCGGTTTTTGATTTACTAAGATGAAAACCTTTAGATTATAGAGCATTCCTCCAAAGCTCTAGTTTCGCTTTAGCTCTCTCTTTAGTTTTCTCAACAAAGACAATATCATCTACGAAGAGCATACACCAAGGCACTTCATCTTGAATATATCCAGTCATGACTTCCATAATCAAAGCAAAAAAATACGGACTTAAAGCCGAGCCTTGGTGTAATCCAATTGTAATAGAAAAATCTTTAGTCAAACCTCCTTATATTTGTACATAGGTAACAGCTCTTTTATACATGTCTTTAATAACTTAAATATAAGCAGTGCAAATTCTTTTCTTTTCTAAAATTTTCCAAAGTACTTCTCTTGAGATTTTATCATAAGCTTTTTCTAAATCAATAAAAACCAAATGAAGGTTTTCCTTTCTCTTTAAACTTCTCCATTAAACTTCTTAATAAATGGATAACTTCTATAGTATATGTATCTGGCATAAAACTAAACTGATTCTCTGGTACCATAGTTACTATGGCATAACATTTGTTCGATCATCCTCTCCCAAAGTTTTAAAGTATGACTCATTAATTTAATTCCTCTATAATTGGTACAATTCTGTACATCGTCTTTATTCTTATAAATAGGTACTAATATACTTTTTCTCCATTCATTTGGCATTCTTTTAGTTTTCAAAATCATATTAAACAATCTAGTGTGCCAAGAAACTCCTTCATTTTCTGAGCACTGTCAAACATCTATTGGGATATTATCTGGTTCTACTGCCTTTTTATGTTTTATTTTCTTTAAAGCTTTCCAGACTTCAGCTTTACTAATACATTGGATGTAAAAGTAATTTTTATTTTTTATTTTTGGTGCTGAGTTTTGTAAAATCAATTGAATTTTCACAACTTTCATTGAAAAGCTGTTGAAAGTAACTCATCCACCTATCTTTGAAATTTTCTTTCATGAAAAGTACTTTTTGATCTTCATTTTTAATACATTTTATTTTAATTAAATATTAAATTTTTCTATCTCTTATCTTGACAATCCTATATAATTGTCTTTCTCCTTCTTTAGTGTCTAGCTTCTTATATAAATCCTCAAGAATCATATCATTTGCATTACCTATTGCTTTCTTAGATTTTCGTCGAGCCATTTTATATTTCTCCCACTTATCCTTATTTTTATTTTTAAACCAATCTCTATAACAAATCTTCTTCTTCTTAATTTTTTCTTGTACATCATCTTTTCACCACCAAATATCCTTATTATTTAAAATCATTCATTTGGTTTCTCCCAACACATCATTTGCTACCTTACGGATACAGTTAGCAACTGTCAACCACATAAAATCAGTTTTCCCGTAATATTTCAATTCTCAAGCTCTAGAATCTTCTTCTTAAATATACATTTGTTCTTATTCTTTCGATTCCACCATCGAGTCCGATGATAGAATTTTAACTTATTATTTCTTCTCTAATACTTTATCTTGAAATCTAAAATCATTAATCGATGTTGGGTAGACTTGCGGTTGCGACCATACCAGCACTAAAGCACCAGATCCTATCAGAACTCCACAGTTAAGCGTGCTTGGGCAAAAGTAGCACTGGGATGGAGATGGGCGATGCGCTAGGAAGTCGAACTCCGTTAGGAGAATACAAAGCCAAAATCGGGTGGCAGCATCTCTCATGATCTAAATAGAATTTGGGAGGTGAAACTCATGGGTGCGACCATACAAGCACAAATGCATCGAATCCCAATGGAACTCCGCAGTTAAGCGGGCTTAGGCTAGAGTAGTACTAGGATGGGTGACATCTCAAGAAGTTCTCGTGTTGCATTCTTTTTTAAAAAAAAATCACTAAGTTTAGCATACTTGTGCGAGAGCAGTGCTTGATGGGCGACGTGGTGGGAAGCCATCGCGTTGCACCGGTTTTTTATAATTTGGGAAGCAAAACTCATAGGTGCGACTATACTATCAATAAAGCAATAGATCCCATCAGAACTCCGCAATAAAGCATGCTTGGGCGAGAGTAGTACTATGATAGGTAACCTCCTAGAAAGTCCTTATGTTGCATTCTTTTTTGGAATAAAATCACGTGAGTTGAACGTACTTGGGCTGAAACAGTGCCTGGATGGGCCACGCGCTGGGAAGCCCTCGCATCACATCAGTTTTTTTTTTAAATTATTTATGAAAAAAAAAAATATTTTGGGGCTCAAACTCCTTCAGGAGAATACAAAGCCAAAATTCAACGGCACGGTCCCGGGTGATCTAAATAAAATTTGGGAAGAAAAACTCACGATTGCCACCATATCAGCACTAAAGCATTGGATCCTATCAGAACTCAGCAGTTAAGCGTACTTCGACCAAAGTAGTACTAGGATTGAAGACCTCCAGGAAAGTCCTCGTGTTACATGACAAACAAGTACAATGGAAATATAAAGCGTATTTCATAAAGCAATAATTACGTCAGTTTCATTTTTGTGGAAATAAATGTTGATGAAACTCGTTAATATTATGTTGAATTTAAAATTAAATTCAAGATTAAGATATTTTTAGAGAAAATGATGGAAAGTTTGTTGAAATGGTTATCAATTATATATTGGATATATACTAAATCAAATATTTGATTTAATATATATTATATAAAAATCCTTTAATAAGGGTTTTGGTAAAAAGGGGGAAGCCATTTGAGAAGAAAGAATTTAGAGATAGAAGAAGAGAAAAGAAAGAAGAAAATTAAAAGACACAAAGACAAATAACGTGAATCCGATTCACACGAAGAGCGTTTGGTTTGATGATTATTTAGAGATTTTCAATTGGCATCTCATCCTTTCTACTTATTGATTAAAATTTTCTTCCTTGGTGAGATCTATCTTATCTCTCTTTTTGGATTTGTAAAAAGAACCAAACATTTGGAAGTGATGAAGCTTCCTAAAGGAAAGAGAGATATTGTCTACAAGTGGTTCTATAAAACAAAAAAAAGATCTCCAGGAAATGAAGGTGTAAAATATATAGCACAGTTGGCTGCAAAGGGCTATAGTCAGAAAGGAGGAATGTTTAGCACTTATATTTTGGATACATATTAAATCAAATATTTGAAATATTTGCAATATTTGATTTAATACATATTATATAAAAACCTTTTAATAAGGGTTTTGATGTGGATTAAAATGACGACAGCCATTTGAGAAGAAAAAGAGCAAGAAAATTTAGGGAGGGAAGAAGAGAAAAGAAACAGAGAAGTAAATTTAAAGAAATGAAGACAAATAATGTGAATTTGATTCACATGAAGGAAGCTGAGCTTAGCGATTATTTAGAGGTCTTTGGTTAACATCTCATCCTTTGTACTTCTTGATTGAAATATTTTTCTTTAGTGAGATCTATCTTGATTCTCCTTTTGGATTGTAAAAAGGTTCTCATTTGTTTGTCTTTATTTATACTTGATCTTCATAGTGTATATTTGGTTTCTCTTGGTTTCTCTTCTGCCCATGGAAGTAGACTATTTCATAGCCAAACCAAGTAAATCTTAAGTGTCATCTTGCTTTCTTTCTCAATTATTATTGTGTGGTGTGTTTGATTTTTCTCTTTGATTAAATCTTGGCAAGATTCTCTTTTTCAGATTGAATTAAAAATTTTGTTCTTACAATACAAAAGGACCACTGACAATAAACTCTAATGTTTGATAACTATGAATATCAAGATGAAGGTGTGATGCAACTGCAAAGGGATACTAATCGAACTAGATTATATTTTGTTAACATTGGAATTTAAAGTCTATAACTAATAGACTTAAGTGCCATTCCCTACTAGTCACAGATATAAAGGTGTTGTTTTGTTCAAGAGAAATACTTCCATACACTGAGTACATATTTTAATTTTATAACTTTTATCACATGGCATTACATGATTAGAATAAGTTTCTAATAACTGCATTTTTTTGGATAGAATTTAATAACTGCATTTACAAATGTTCCAATCATATATTGCCATGTGACGAAACTGTAGAATTCAGGTATGAACTTTTGTATATAAGTATTGTTTTTGTTAAAAGATTCAGAGTGAACCGCAATTATTTATGATACGACTATTGATGATAACGATGATGCATATGCAGGATTAGTTCCAAATACTGGATTTCAGAACATATTTAGTTCTCAGTAGACTTGAATCAGCAGATTTTAAATCAATATCTTTGAGATACCTGCTCAAACTCAACTAGATGAAACCCTGCTGTTGCAGGCGTTAATGTTCTATGAATTAGAACTTCGAGATTTCATTCAGATTGAACCTAACCCACAGACTAGTTTGACGCCGCTACCAGTAAATGGCACAATGTGCGGAACCAAGATCAAGTTAATTATCATGTATTTCTATTTAAGTGGTAGGAAAAACATAGAAGGAAACAGACCAACCATTCAGATGTACAAAAGAGAACGAAAAAAATATCAAAAATATCATTGAACAATGAGAATCACATACGAGAGTATCACTACATCGATTGAAAAGATGCTGTAACTCAACCATGGATTCTCAAATCACAACTCTATGCAAACTCCTCTGAAAGAGCAGAATAACATGCAAAATCCAGCTTACTATAAAATTTATTACAAGTTTATGAGGGCAAAAGACCAAAAAAGCCCCACATAATGCTGTTCTTATGACCACACGGGGACTTATCAACCACAGAATGAAGACAAGTTCAAATGGCAGAGACCAAGCAACTAAACGCAAAAATAATGAAAATTTCAGGGACAAGAGCCATCCCTCATACCAGAACTAATGAAAACTAAAGAAAATTTGCTGGAAATATAGACATACCAGTTGCAGAAGCTCACCCATGGGTATTCAACGCTTCCCACACCAGATTCCTGGGTGCTGGATTCTCCAAACTGCGAGCTTTTAGTGCAGCAGCCCTCAGAGTTCCCAGAGTCCTCTTGTTTGCTTCCCAGAAGCTGGTGCTCGAGTAATGCAGCTTGTGCTTCTTGCAGAGCTCCCAGACAAGTGGAGCAACTCGGCGGAGATGGCACCTCGGCAATCGAGGGAACAAATGGTGCTCCACCTGGAACTGCAATCCTCCATGAAACCAATCCATCCATGGGGAGCAGGAGATGTTGAGAGTCCCTATTGTCTGCTTCTCGAACCAGTCATTGCCCTGTGGCTTACCAACATAAACACTGGAAGAGAAATGATTCAGACAGAATTGAACATGTTGAATCCCAGTGATAACAAAGCTGGCAACAACGAACATCAACCTTTCTCCCCAATTAGGTAGGAAGGAAACCAGGTAAGGGTACCAGATCCAAAAGAACATCACCCCGGCAATTTCCTGCCATCTGTCTTGCACCTTCTTTTTAGATAGGAGGTGAATTACAGACTGGGCAAAGAGATTTACCCTTGCGAAGCACATAACTGGGTAGAAGGTCAAGTGCTGGTGGCTTATGAGGAACCTCGAAACAGAGTCGAAGGTCATCGTCCTCTCGTAGAAGTAGGAAGTGATGGATTGGAAAAACTTCGAGGAAACAGCGAAGAGAGGCATGTGCTGTAGATCGGGATCGAAATCAAGGCTATTGCAGGCAATGTGGTGGGCATTGTGGTTCCTCTTCCACCATCCAATGCTTATACCGGCAAGACAATTCCCGGAGACAATCTGGGCCAATCGATTGAGCCGAGGGCTGATCATGACGTTGTAGTGGCCGGAATCATGCCCCATCCACCCAGACTGGATCCAGAGGAAACCCATCATCCCGCCGGCGGCGAGATGCGCTAACAGGCTTTCCGTGCCGACAACGAAGTAGACGGCGACGGAAAATAGAGCGAACATCAGGCAGAAGGAGAAGAGCACTCCATGGCCCTTCTTGTCGTAGAGGCCGAGCTTAGCGATCTCGGCAACTAGGCGTCGGTAGTCCTTGGAGACCTCGGAGACACGGTAGTCGGACAGCTGGTACCCGACGAAGAATCGATCAAGATGCTTCCAGGCAGATGCCGGATGGAAGGCGACGAATGCGTCGGTGACGTCCTGGCCGGCAAGGTTGAGCAACGGGAGCTCACCTCCGGGATGGTGCTTCACCCAATCGGTGACGTTGTAAACCTTTCCCTGGATCGAAATCCACAGATCCGAGGGTGAACTGTGCTTCCGGAGCTCCTCCGACGCAATGTAGCTCTTTTTCTCTGTTTCCATGTCCATTGATCACGAAGGACTGTCGATTGATCCTACCTTGAGCCAAAATTGCAGATCTAAGAACTGAATCCCCAAGGAAGAGAAGTGCTAGAGGGAGGCCGATCCCCAATCTCTTCTCTTTTTCTCTCTCTAACTGGTAGAGAAGAGAGCGAGAGAGAAGAGAGTGAAGGAGAGGAAGACAAGCAGGAAAACCCTGAAAATAAAAAGAACGACTTTATTTATTATTATTTTTAAAAAAAATCACAATATTTTTGGACAGTACATAATATCGCATCTTAATTTACTTCATTGTCCCTTTGTGCAATTCACTTTGACATTGATTCAATTAGCTTCAAGAGCCTTGCTTGTTATAAATATTTCACTTATTTCAAACGTATTTATATGTTAGATTCAGCTATCAAAAAATAATTTATACATTAGTGTTGACGTAAGATGTAGGGGATCCCAAGAAACACCAAAAAAGAAAGAGAGTCTCGAGAAACGGCAACGCACAGGGAGGTAAGTCTGATGATTGAGGCTTAAGAGAGAGAGAGTTCGGGGCATCTAGAAGAGCACACAATAATTTAAGGTGGTTCAGGGAAGAAATCTCTTACGTCCACCGAGCGATCAGCGAAGAAGTTTCACTAATGAAAAAAGGTAACCGTGAAGGCTAATACAAAGAGCTTACAAGAGGTAAAGAGAAGGAGAAAGAGAGAGCTTTTCTTGTTCTCAAACTCCTGTTTTACAAGAGATGATAGAGGAGGAATTCTGCTCTTCCCGGGGCGAGTCCTCTTTTTTTTTCTTTTGAAGCATGTTCCTTGGTATTTGTAGACAGCGGATAGTGCAGCTTTATCCTAGTTTTTTAGAAGGAAAGGACATAAACAATTCCTGGACCTATGCTGCTTTGTCAGCCACTGGAGAGACCAGAGTCAGTAAAAAGAGAGCTTGATCTTTGGATCTAGGTACTACTTCTTGGGATTCGTGATGGCTGAAGCACACGGGTTCTTGATTTGCATGACTAGAAGAAGCATGCTGCCTTGGAAACGGTGCAGCCAGAGCACGCTGACATCGATAGGTATAGCTAAGAAACATCATGTCCGATGTGGTTGGGAGAGCTGTTTAAACAAGGGTCATGTAGGATATTTGGAAGGCTCTAAACCTCACTCACGAGATTTGGGAGGCTCCAAACCTCACTCACGAGGTGTGGGAGGCTCCAAACAGCTTCAAAGGTTAATGCATAATGTTTTAAGATGAAGGAGCGTCATGTGTATAGTTGTGATGCAGCGTTGGAGCCACATGTCAACACTAGCAGCCCCGCATGCTGGGGCGCAAACATTTATGTGGGTCCTGGCATGCGATCCATGACACTGGTGAACCTGCCTAAAGTTTGCATGGATAGAGTCAGGGGAGCACCCCAGCACTTCTCACCGTCTCTTAGATTTCTGTAAGGAAAGAGGAAAGAACAAAATTAGAGAGATGACAGAACAGAATAAGTGGGCTTACCCTGAGGATGGACGAGCAGGCCCAGAGCCATCTCTGTTATGGGAAGATCAGTGGCATATTCCTTTTCACATATCCGTATAGAAAAGAAGTAATGATAATAGTAGTGGAGGTTCTGCCTAGGAGGAGTTATCAAACCAAACGCCAAAAGGACTTAGATCGTCTAAAACATCATGGAGATGTTTGTTCTTGAGGCATGGGCTGACCTCCGTTGGAGCAGATCCTAGTGGAAAGCGAAGGCACTCTACTTAGGGGGAACCTGTATCATGAGTAGATAGCAGAGACTGCCCTAAGGTTACGAGCAAGCCTTTTGACCTTCCGCTAGCCAGATAGGCTTATGAAAGAGTTTCGTATGTAGGTAGGAGATTTCGCCTGTCAGGCGTAACTAGGCTCGGTGACCTCCGTAAGTAGGAGTGTGAGTATAATGAATCATAGTGAACGAGGCGCGGGAACCTCGGGTATGATTTTTGAGAGTTTGAGATTAGAATCATATCTGTCGCACGATGCTTGAAAAAGATAAGCTAGTTGTGCTTTAAATAATACCTCAATATGAATATTTCATAAGAATATGAATTCCAGAAAGCTAGGATGCCGAATATACAAATTTCAGAAATGAATTTCGTAATGCCGTGAGTAGAATAAGAAATCCAAAATATCATAGGATGAAGCATCTAGAAAAGTTATCAGAAAATCATGATGGAGGGAATGAGAACCAAGCCAGTGGGTTAAACATCGTGGACGATGTGTGGATGAGGATCAGGCCTGTTCTCCATCCCTTGGGTCCGCAGGTTCA
Organism: Apostasia shenzhenica; assembly: GCA_002786265.1. Classification (NCBI taxonomy): domain Eukaryota; kingdom Viridiplantae; phylum Streptophyta; class Magnoliopsida; order Asparagales; family Orchidaceae; genus Apostasia; species Apostasia shenzhenica. The sequence goes on along the minus strand of KZ452040.1, from coordinate 456,534 downwards.
CTGTCTCGATATTTTCTTTTCACCATTTGCTCAGCTCTGGAGTCAGAAATATCGGGTGCATCGTTTCCTGCGCCTTCTAAGAGCACGAACTGGCTAGCCCTTGCTATTAGCTCAGGAAAGCTTTTGGGCTTCACCAGCTACAGAGACTTGGATAGATCATCTCTAATCAGCTCCCTACGATAATTGTGTATGGCGACGGTGGAGTTGACGTCTTCCATTTCTGTCGCGGCGGCGAAGAAACGATTAGTGTAACTTCGTAGGCTCTCCATCTCTCCCTGCTGGATGTTAGCTAGCACCATATCGGAGAGAGCCACACGGATTCGTTCTATGAAGCAAGCAATTAGTTCCTATTTCATGTGTTCGTAGGAGCTGATAGAGCCTTTTGGAAGCTTAATGAACCAGGTGAACACAGCTCCTTTCAGCGTGGTGGCAAGGAGGTGGCACTTCGTCGCCTCGTCTCTTTAGCGGTAATGGAGGGCTACCTCAAATCCTTGGATGTACTCGCGAGGTTCTGTGGTGCCCTTATAGACTTCTAAGCGTGGCGGTTTGAAGTCTTCTGGGACCGGCGCCTGTCAGAAGGCGTCGGAGAAAGCGGCATCGAAGTCAAGAGATCCAAAGAAGGCCTCAGGCCCATATTGAGGGGTCCCCTGGTGGGGAAAATCCTGACTAGGAGGATGGAAGGAGCCAGGAGCTCTCGAAGTAAGGGGAGCCCCCCTCTGCTCACGAAGACGAAGAGGGGCGCCTGTTGCAAATGGCTGGAAGAGTGCTGAGGTCGCTGCAACCGGCGGAGAAAGGCGCGGAGCCGCCGCAATCGGCGGGAACGGAGTAGAAGCCACCGCAACCGGCAGGAGAGGCACCGCCGCGACCGACAGAAGAGGAAGCACTGCTACGCAGGCTGCCTGGGTCTGCCTAAGGATCACAGCCTTTTGGGCTGTGAGGCCAGTGACCAGGTTGGTGAGGTTCGCCAGCATCCCCTGTAGCTTTGAAATGCGGGTGCCCCTGGAGGGAGGAGTAGATCCGGCGCGACGCCAAGACGTAGAAGCAGAGGCTTCATCACCCGGCGCCCTGACAGATGGCTCTCCTGCGTGCATGCTGCGAGCTGCGGAGTTGGTTATGCGCGTTTTGGCCACCATCTTCCCAGAGTCTCAATGAAAGTACCAAAAGATGTTGACGTAGGATGTAAGGGATCCCAAGGAACACCAAAAAGAGAGAGAGTCCCGAGAGACGGCAGCAAGCAGAGAGGTAAGCCTGATGGTTAAGGCTTACGAAAGAGAGAGTTCAGGGCATCCAGAAAAGCACACAACAATTTAAAGTGGTTCAGTGAAGAAATTTTCTATGTCCACCGAGCGATCAGCGAAGAAGTTTCACTAATGGAAAAAGGTAGCCATGAAGGCTAATACAAAGAGCTTACAAGAGGTAAAGAGAAGGAGAAAGAGAGAGCTTTTCTTATTCTCAAGCTCCTGTTTTAAAAGAGGTGATAGAGAAGGAATTCTGTTCTTCCTGGGGCGAGTCCTCTTTTTTTTTCTTTTTTTCTTTTGAAGCTTGTTCCTTGGTATTTGTAGGCAGCGGATAGTGCAGCTTTATCCTGATTTTTCGGAAGGAAAGGATATAAACAAGTCCTGGACCTATGTTGCTTTGTCGGCCACTAGAGGGACTAGAGTCAGTAAAAAGAGAGCTTGACCTTTGGATCTCGGTACTGCTTCTGGGGATTCGTGATGGCTGAAGCACGCGGGTCCTTGATTTGCTTGACTGGAAGAAGCATGCTGTCTTGGAAACGGTGCGGCCAGAGTACGCTAACATCGATAGGTATAGCTGAGAAACATCGTGCCCGATGTAGTCGTGCCCGATGTAGTTGGGAGAGCTGTTTGGGAGGCTCCAAACAACTTCAAAGATTAATGCATGATGTTTCAAGATGAAAAAACGCCACGTGTATGGCTGTGATGCAGCACTGGAGCCACATGTCAACAATTAGAGTTAATTAAAAGTATTTATATATTAGATTTAGCTATTAAATTTTTTTTTATATATTAGAGTTAGGTAAAATTAAAATTGTAAATAACAGAAAGATGACACTAAAACAAAACTCAAATCTTGGAGATCTACATGCAACAATGTAATTTGTGTGTACCAGCTGCAAGTAATATCTCAGAGACCTTCAAGCAATTTACCCTTGAAAAGGCCAAACGTGCCGGCGATAGGCCAAATACCACGTTTGGCTGCACTAATATGGCTCGGCTGATGGATCGTTTGTCCGTCGATTCCCGTGATTGTGGGACCCGCTTTAACAGGCTGGCATGCAGGGACTTGTCGTATAATGGGAGACCAACAAAATATAATCACCCACTGGCAACGTGCTCGAGGAGTGAAAGGTGCGCGTGAGGGTGAAAACCACTTTGGGATTTTTTTTTTTTTAATTTAATCTCTGGCGAGTGGCGATTACAATTTTTTTTATTTTCCTAAAAAATATAACGTTCACGTGATATCAAGTTTTAAGACCTCGTGATCCTCAAGGGGCCGTTTAGATAGATGAGTTAGCTGAATTATCTTGAGTTAACCCAGCTAATTTATTAAATACATTATAATATGTTATTTTATTTTTAAGTTAACTAACCCAGCGGCTTCCCTTATCCCGCCTGCCCCTGGGTTTAGCTACCCTAGCCGCGATGCTGAGTTAAGGGCGGAGATCGCGGTTATGCGCTCTCTCGCGCGCGCGATCGCAGGCGTCAGAGTACAGCAACGAGCCATTTGAGCTCAGAGCCAGTGCATGGACCGCCGATTGGTGTCGATCCAGCGTCGCGACGAGCTCGTGCCGCTTCGCCCTCGCTAGAATCGCCCAGACTCGGATCCTCCGATCGGCCGATCCTGTGTACACGGTGCCGTCATCCGCCACCGCCACCGCGTTCACGGCGTCCTCGTGCGCCGCGACAGATTCGAGGCATCGGAGCCTTGTGGTGGACCAGATCTTTAGGGTTTTGTCCCAGGAGACGAAATAGAGGCGGTCCCCAGCTGCGGCGACGGCGGAGATGGCGTCGACGTTCTCGATCCAGAGACGTTTGCGTATACGGCCGTCCTGGTGGGTGATTACTATCCTGGGATTAACTTATTTATTTCCCAAACTGAATTCAAAGTTATCCTTGATTAACTCGGGTTAATATTCAAACGTCATATTGCAATTAATAACTTACCCCAACTAGGATAAGTTATTAATGGGGTTAAGCTAATCCAGGTTAGCTTATCCTACCCCTTATCCAAACGGCCCCTAAATAAACTCCTATTAGGAGATCATCACGAGAGCCATCAAAATTGATTTAACATATTAATGACCTATATTATATCTTTTTAGAATCATCAAAAATATATATATTATGTTTCTTATTTATTTATTTATTTTATAATTAATTTCTTAAGCTTAATTTAGTTGAAAAAATAATTTAAAATAATTTATAATCTTTTAAAAAAATATGTATAATATAAAATAAAATGATTTAACCATATTAAAAATTATGTTGAACGTAAAATAAAATTAAATAATTTATTAAAAATTATGTTTTTTGTAAAAATTAAAAATTATATTATATGTGAAATAAAATGATAGTTTAATATTATTATTTATTTAGAATGAGATAAAAAAATAATTTTTAAAATTTTTAAAATTATATATAATTTTGTGTAGTAATTATTTTAATTATGACTAAAATTTTTAAAATAAAAGATTTGGCATATTTATTTTCAAATACTGTAATGTAATTTTATAAATATAGCCCTAATTTATTACGTTGTATATAATTAAGAATTATTGTATACATTAATGTGATTGACACATAGACCATAAACACAACTTTTTTTACGCATTATGAAATGAAATTCTAAATCTCTTTCGCCACTTTTACGTCTTCGTTACTGTCATGAAATACTTCCTGTTTCAAACGTCGAAGATTTTCTCTGTCAAATAATTGTTGGATTCACTTATGATACGAACATGATAATGAAATATTAATTAATTTTAAAAAAAGTTAGAATAAAAGAAATGTTTTTTTTTTTAAATTTGGATAAATGTGACTTAGAATGAAACTCTATGTAAATATTCCAAGAAATAGCTCTGAACATGACAAAGATCTACCATGCTTGTGCTACTCGTTCCATTCACCTTCATACAAGATAACCCAGCTTGCTTCTCTCAATGCGCAAGTCAGCCAAATGGCATCAAGCCATGGCTAAGGAATTTAATGCGGTTTTATCAAATTCAACGCGGTCTCTGATATGAACTTTGTGGGAGAACCACACTCTAAAAACTAGCTCATGGGAGTAAAAAAAATCCCAAAGTTCATATAAACCTCACATTAGAATCCCATATTTTCAATGTGGGACTCAAGTCTCATACCATGCAATTGGATCGTAACAATCCATCACGCTCCGCAGTCCCGGCGCCCACGCCGGCTGGCTTTGCGCTGGCTCTTTCTACCCCCGGACGAACACTGCAATACCGGCGTCACCACCGGCGCCGCTCGATTGCAACTCAAACACATAGTGTATGGCTCTGATACTAATTGATATGAACTTTGGGAGAACCACACTCCAAAAACTAGCTCATGTGAGTGGAAAAAAACCCAAAGTTCATATAAACCCCATATTAGAATCCCAAACTTTCAATGTGGGACTCAAGTCCCATACCTTGCAATTGAATCGTAACAGTCTCTTGTGCCCTATTAACACAAATTTGAATGTCATTTTCTGTAAATGGCTTTTCAAGTTGAAATACAATCGTGATGGCACCATTTACTACCATCACAATGCCTATCTTGTTGCCCATAGTTTTGAACAAAAGAAAGGAATCGACTATGATGAAACTTTCAATCCTATTATAAAACCGATCACGATCTGAATTATTCTTACTTTTAACAGTTATATATAATTGGAACATTCGCCAACTAAATTTTGATAATGTCTTTCTTAACGGTGACCTCATTGAGACAATATTTACGACTCAGCAACAAGAATTTGTCAATCTACAATTTCTAAACCATGATTGCCAGCTTCACAAAACATTATAGCTCCTGTTTGTTTAGCAGTTTAAAATTAATCCGGTTTAATTTTAAATAGTCATCTAACATCACACATAAAATTTAAGATTAAAAATTAACTTTATTTCACATCTTATATCTCAACATGATAACCAACTTTATTTCACATCATTTACAACTTTTAATAAAAAAATATCTCTATCTAAATTTAATTTTAACTATGTTAAATTTAAAATTTACAAACAAACAGGCTAAAATAATCCCCTCGAGCCGAGTTTCATAAGCTTTAATTTTCACCTACTTGCTAAAATTGGGTTTCACGCCTAGCACGGCTGACGCATCATTATTTATCTACAATTAAACGGGCAAGATGATTTTTATCCTCATCTATGTAAATGATATAATCATCACCGGGACAATTATTCATTACAATATTACTAAATTTAAATAAAATACATATAATTAGTAACTAATTTATTATATATTAAAATATTTTAAATAAATATTTATAATTATATAATCATTAAATAATATTTTAATGTATTGAAATTTAATACTTATATTTAGACACTAATTTAATATATATTATATTATTTAAATTAAATATTATTAATTATATAACTTTTAATTATTATATTAATGTATTTCAATTGAATATATGAAAAATCAAATTCTCAATAGAGAAAATAAATTACCATCACTATTAAGAATTTAATTGTATCAACACCAGTTGCTGTTACAATGTCAATAAATTTTCCTTTTAAGTAAAGTTTAATTCAATATTTTACAAAAAAAAAATCGACAAATTTTTTCTTAAAAAATGGACTTTAAAAATAACAAGAAGAGCATGATACAACATAAGAAATATACACAAGAATAATGCTCATAAATAAGATATACTCACATATATCATATACTAAATATTTATGCATAAATCACAAAATATTTATACATGAACACACAAATTGCAGAACATTTACAATAGTTTACAACTTAATATCATTTGTAAAGTTTTATAACTTCAAAAATTTAAAAAAAAATTTCAAAATTTTAAAACTTCAAAAGAATTTTATAACTTCTAAAATTTAAACATATATTTTCTCCCCCAATTATCAAAATAAAGAAGACATAGAGATAGAACAAGTCGCAGATTCAAAAATAATAATAATAAATAAATAAATAAATAGATATCTACTGATAGGGTCAGGTAGTATCTGTCAGGCCTCAAATGGGCCACAAAAAATAAATAAAATCTAAACATCCATATCAAGATTATAAAAAAATATTAGTGCAATAAGTTCACAAAGAATAATATGAGAGAAAAAAAAATAACAAAACTAAAGCTCAAATATGCAATGAGTAATACATACGGTAACATCAATAAAGAAAAGAACAAGCCAGTCACTAATCACCATCATCTTTTTTTGGGGTGTAGGGAATAGTAAATTTTCAATTGGTACGCCCAAGAAATAGGCCAATTCGGCAGCTTTTTGTTCAATTTCTCGTGGAGTCAAATTCTCATCAGTACGAGTCAAGGGAAGAGTTCCCTGGCCCCGGATTTCCATATAAAGGACACGACGAGAAAAAAGACCCTCTCTCACCTCCATTCTGATTGATTGGATATCTTTCAAAAAGAAACGAAAAAAGATGCCACGATTTCTTCCAGGAAATCCCCAACGAAAAAGGCTCATTGTCGTGCAGTGCACCTAGAAGAAAATAATGATGCTCTGTCGAGGGAAAGAACTAAAACGGAGACCATCCAAACTGCTGAGCAAAATGATCTATCATCCTCTGCGTGCCTATCATATGATCATGCACTTCAACTCTGAACTTCCCAAAGTAAGATTGAAGATCATGAAAAGCAATTAGGGTGTCTGAATGGGAATAGGTAGGCTGATGATAATATGGGGCATGATAAGGTCCCGATTTAGCTATATCAGCCTCCTCAGCATCAGCCTTTACTATTAGATTTGGTCCATTTACTATTGATTCAATAAATCAGATCTGAGGTTCAGGAATTTAGGACAGGTGTTTCACAATTAAATCCAACAGTAATTGACACACAAAGAAATATTAGGTCACACAATTAGAGCCAAATAAATAATTCAAATCAAACAAATAATTTGTATTGAAATCAAATAATCAGCTTAGTTGGGTTCGAGAAAGAATTTACCAGCGATCTATATCGGAGAAGAGTCATTGACAATGAGCTTAACTGATCTGATCATAGCCAGGAGGGCCGAAAATATCGTAGTCGATGTTATGGAGGAGGACGTTGGCTTAAGCCTGTGTTTGATATTGCCGCAGATCGGACCGGCGGGATCGAAGTTCGTGATCGAACCGTTGGATTGCGAGCCATGGTTGACCATGGACGATGTTGCAGATGACCGAACCAACGTGCACGATGTTACAGAAGGCAGAACCAACGAGATCAAGGTCAAACGTCTTGGGCGATGGCTGCTGACCGGACGCGGGCAGTGGCTGATCGTACGGCTGGGGGTGGCGGTGGGGTAGCCGGCGGGTCGAATGAGGCGAAGGCGGCGCGAGCGGAGTGAGCTTCAAAGGTAGGTGAGTGGGCAAAGAATTTTTATTTTTTTTATTTTTTTTTAAAAAGTGGATAACTAGGCTAATTTGAGGTTCTCACCAAAGGCTAAACTTATCATTTCCTTCATCGGAATATCGACCCCTTAACCCGGATCTAGGCTCTGAGAAAACTCAAATATAATTTTCATTCATCAAATGCTATTTTTTTTTATAATGCATGGCGACTCTTTATATAGAGAGATCACATGAAGAAATTTGAAAGTGTAATATTAAATGCAAGAAATAAAATACTAAATAAATAAAAGCAAATATGGAACTAATTCTATTATAATAAAATAAAATCAGCTCCAAATATGATGAGTCTTTCAAATCTCTCAAATATATTTTGAATCAAATCAAATCAAATCTAAATAAAGCTAATATGAAAATCTCTAATAGCTCCAATTAATTTGAATTTAAATTTTAATTTAGCACATGACATCATCCTATCCGTCCAATTTAATGCTTATTTGTGTCCCCACCAATATATATAGAGAAATTGAATGAAGCATTATATGAAAAAAAAACTATTAGGTGATGACTTAGCCATTAAATGGGAAACATTCAAAATAGATTCCAGCAAGAAATATAGGAAAACGAAGCATTATATGAAAAAAAAAAATCTATTAGGTGATGACTTAGCCATTAAATGGGAAACATTCAGAATAGATTCCAGCAAGAAATATAGGAAAACATTAAGTGAAAATTGAAATGATATAATATCTCATTTAAAACAACAACAATGCTTAAATCTGATACAAAATTAACCAACATACAAGAAAGGTAAAAAAAAGGCTAAATAAAGAGAAAACTAATAAGGTAAAAAATGAATAGTCCATCGCCTCGATCGTCCCTCAAACTCAAACTCGTGAGAGATGTTTCTTCGAATTCATTCTTTTATATGATGTCTAGATCAGATCCTATTTCTTCTCCAACTTTCTCACATTTGTCATTAGGATTTCAAAACAGGTCAAAGTATCTAAAAGCAGTTCTTAAATAGCCTCAAAAACCTTAAATGTGTTTCAGAATTGTTCGATCTATGTTATAGTTTGTTTGATTCTATTTTGGGCCAATTTGAATGCATCGAACAAGCCCGTGCGACAAACAAATGGTCGAGTGATTTCAGTGCTCGGGCAGGAAATCTCTCGAACAATAGAATGTGTGTTACAACGGGGATTATCTCTGCTAAGATGATTTTAGAATCATTCAATTGATAGAACTGGATTTCTGACCTGTATTCGAGCACCTATTCGCAAATTCAAGTTCGCACACAAATAGGTTCACAGATGCATAAGTTAATCCGACTAAAATAATTATTTATCAAAACAAAAGACAATTGTTAAGACATAATTTTTAAGAAGCAATTGCTTAAATTCATATAGATAATTCAAATCTACTTGCTTCATAATTCTTCCTATTGAGCTTAGTCATATAAGTCAAATTTAGCTATGCATAAATCCAATTTAGCCACTCATCTTAATACATAAAGCCCATGTTTGACAACAGGCTAAAAACGTAACTTATTTTAGCCATGGCCAAAATTTTAAATTTATTTTTCTAAAAAAAATTTAAAAATTATTTTATACCCTATCCTATATAAATTTCAATATTAAACAATCACTTTATTTCACACCCAACATAATTTTCAATATAATTAACTCACTTTATTTCAAATCATACATATTTTTCTAAAAATGTCTACAAAACTTTTTCAAACAAGCTTTTTTCCTCCAACCAAAGCCAAAATTTCTATCAAATATATTGGAAAAAGTATATACATGCTTGCATATAGTACAATGAAGGGAGATTTACATTTATACAATAACAATCAACAACAACAACTAAGCCTTAATCCGACTAGGTGGGGTCGGCTACATGAATATTTTGTTTTCATTGTGTTCTATTAATTACCAAATTCTTATCTAAGTCTAAGTAACTAAGATCACTCCTTATAATTTTTATTATATCTTTTTTGGTTTTCCTCTTTCTCTTTGTGCATGGGCAAGATCTAATAACTAAATTTTTCTAACTGGAACTTCAATCGGCCTACGATTTATATGTCCAAGCCATCTAAGCTGACTTTCCCTAAGTTTATCCTTAATTGGTGTAACACCAACTTTCTTTTGGATATACTCATTTCTCATTCTATCCTTTCGTGTACATCCACACATCCACCCTAGCATCCTCATTTTTATAATATTTATTTTATTTGTATGTTTTCTCTTTACAGGTCAGTATTCAGCACCATATATCATCACTGGTCTTACTACAGTTTTATAAAATTTATATATATAGTAAAATTTTTAGTTATATTACTACTTAACCATGATGTTATGCATTGATTTTAACATGTTAGGTTACAAAAGAAATATTTCCTTTGTATTTCAGTTGAAATGATGTTAAGAATATACATGTAAGTCCTATATATAATCCATCTTAACCATGCATTAGGCAGAACCAATGAGGTTCGCTCTTCTAATGTGATGATCTATCACTAAATCCTTGAAAGGCATTCGACTTAGGACGCATGAGGCTCCTTGATGTCAAGGTCCATGAGACCATGGACCGACCTCGAGGGCTCATTAAGATCAAACTTATTGGTCGGATTTTCAAGTTCGACACATTGAGGTCAAATACTATGACTAAGGTCTCTCCAAGTCCATCCGCCAGGCTTATGTCATCCAGGTTTGGCCTTTGAGGTTGGAATCCCCCTATTTCTACTATTTTGAGGCTGAACTTGAAGTTTCTCAAGGAAGTAGATCTCTCCACTAATTATGGTTAATATATATAACTAACATAATTAGTAAGAGACGTGTCTATAATCACATCTCATAAATACGAACACAGTTTTTGGTTATCAATAGGAAATTAATTTCCAAGTGCATCATAATATCAATATTTAGAAAACAAATTAGCTATAACTAAGAAGTTAAACAGAGGCCTTTGGACTTAATGAAGCTCTCCTCCAAAGTGCCTTGCTCCTCATCTTCTTGTAACTTCTTCCCGTAACTCCACTCCTATGAAGAACTGACAATAAAGCCCTGCAGAAAAAGCTCGTCGAGGTCGCCAAACACCAAGAAGTCATCGCAAAGAGGTCCACGGCTGCTGTGGAGGCCTACAAGACGAGTTTACCGTGCAGGAAGCTAAGGTTAGAAGGGATCAAGCGATCATGGGAGGGATTGACTTCCACTTTGATCCAAGAGGGTAAGGTCACTGCCGCCGAACTTGGAGAAGTGGATCATTTTTCTTGCATGGCCGCTGATCCTACTTACAGGGAGGAGGGTTTCAATCTAACTGACGACCTCATCCATCATGTATTTAGTCTTTTGGATGTGACCAGTAGAGGGTAGCCCATTCTCCTTGTAGGATGAGTGAATTGTAATTTTTGAACATTAATAAAAAGTTTGATTTGCCTTTCATACCTGTGTTGTTCTGATGTGTATGAAATGTATAAGTACCTTTGTATAAAGTTTGAGGTATTCTGATTGTAATTCTAAAAAGACCCCTTATAACAAGTGAACAATAATAAGGGACTTTGAACTACATAAAATATTTCCATCTTGAACTTTAAACTTTGTAAGTCCGCATAGGAGAGAACAATGATAAGAGAAATCCCGCCAGAGAGGAGTTTATCTGACCCAATGCCAAAAGGACTTGATCGTCTGAAACATCGTGGCCGATGTTTGTATTTAAGGCATGGGCTGACCTCGGGAGTTCCCTGAGCTTAGTTTAAGAATATACTCCTTTGTACACCTGCACAGGAAGGAAGTAGTGATAGTAGTGGAGATCCTGCCTATGAGAGGTTATCTGACCCAATGCCGAAAGGACTTGATCGGTGAAACTCTCTGTCTTTGTTCATGTAATTTTTTGGATTTTCCAAGAAAACCTTGGTGTTGTTTTGTGTCTAATAATTCTTGTGATTGTGTGAATAAAATGTTCAACAAAGTATGTTTTACTCCATGGTAGATAAAAGCGCACAAATTCTGCTTCAACAAAAATAGATACTCTCACAGAGAAACTGCACAGAAATGGGGTGACAAATATCGTTAAAGTTAAATCCGCTTCTTATAAGTTTTTTTCTTGTATATGCATGTTTGCTTCAAATAGGAAATTTTGCATATATGAAATACAAATGCATGAATGAAATGAAAAAAAATATCTTTACCAAACAAAAAATGCTTATAGAGTATAAAATACAGATAAGTAAAAATGAATTGAATAATCAAAGATACTTGTAAGTTAAACAATTGAATTTCTAATTGCTAATACAATATGAAGCGAAAACAATTTTTCATACAAATCAGAAATGAGACTTAATTTCTATGGCAAGTTTGGATTGGCACGCGTTGGGCCCCACGTGCAAATGTGTCATGAGTTCATTTGGCCCCTGGAAAACCAACATGTTGTGCTTCCCGAACCCAGTAATTTTTTGTCATAGAAGGTTAATCAAACCAACTTTACTTCGAAAATGAGATAAACAAACGGATCAATACCTCATTGAGATTATTGTCATTTCGATATGGAAATCATGTTTTGTAGTAGATCATTGTCCAGCATCTAGGACAAATGAGTATTTAAGAAAGCGCAAAATAATACATTTTCATTCATATGATTCCAAAAATGACTTCTTTATTCCGTAAATTAATTCCTCAAATGACTTTTCACTTGGAAAATCACTGATCAATACCTCATTCGAGAATTCTCCTTGGACTTTCTTCCTTACTCTCTCATGAGTTGAATGCATTATTGTCTTCCTTGTGAGCTGCAGTCAAAACTTCTTTCTTGACTTGCTCTTGAGATTTCAACTCTAGATTTGGTCTTTGAGATTTCTTTTGCAAAACTCATTCTATTGTTTTTTTCTACATCTCCTTAAGAAATTTTTCTTTGAGACTTCTATGCCAAGAAAAACCTTCACAAGGATTTTTCTTCATTCATGGTGACTATCTATGAAGCACATCACTTTGATCTTCAATCTCATTTGAATCCTTGGTCAACATTTCCTTGCTTATTTCCATATTTATATGCTCTATATAGGCTACAAGTTCAGCTACTATATTCAACTACCTAGTATGCTGCATCCAAACTCTTGACCTAAGGCGTCAAATGAGTGATATCTCAAGATTCATTTGCGGACCACATCCTCAACTAACGAACAACTAAATAAAAGTAATAAGTTCTAAAAAAAGAAATGCATTCAACATCATACGAACAAGGCATTTGTGTCAACTCTACAAAGGCTCCTTGAGATTGAAGTCTAGATCATCCAACAATGAAATAAAAAAAAATGAAGGGTCTCCGATAATCATCTACCATTGGTGCTCACTTCATTAAAGATCAAACTCTAGGACCGATCTTAGATGTCAGCACCTTGAGGTCAAACACGACAAGTCAAATCCCTTAAGGTTTGACCTCAGGAGGGCAAATCCTCTAACTCATCTTTCATGGCCGGACCATTACACAAAAACTCTCAACAAGACAAGAGCTCCCTCCACAGCTTACAATTAAAATGTTTAGACCTAATTCAAGAAGGTTTGATAACTACATCTCATTAATGTGAACACAGTTTCTTGTTATAGACAAGGAATTGATTTCTACGTGCATCATGAGATGTAAAGAATTGAAGAAAATTAATTGTCATTTTAGCAGTTATAAATACCCTTCTTGATGTGGGACTCCTAGATTTATTTGGGTTCGGAGACCTTCATGCTAAAGCGGCTCTCCTCTACAGAATCTTGCTTCCTGTCTTTTTCTTCCTCATAGTAACTCTTCATAATCCCTCAGAGAACCTTCTTGCATAATGAAACTTTTTATCCTTGCCCTAGTAATTTTTCATTCTTACATGAATTTTTCACATAAATCTTAGGTGATATTTGTTCAATGCTACTTAAATATTTGTCTTATCTAAATATCAACATTATTTAAATATCTATACTATCTCTAAATGATTATTTATTTAGTTCAATATCAATAAAAAATCAATTCAATCTCATCTCTTGACATTACAATTAGATTAACATCTCAATTTTGAATGACATCTAGATATTATTTTAGAATGACAATGAAAACATATCATCAAATCAAACAATAACTTTCTCCAAATAACATAACAAACACATAATAACATTGAATCAAACCCCATCTTAATGTTCTTATTCAACTCCTTGCTGCTGTGATTTTATGAATGGAATATTCAAAAAAAGGTGGATCAAAGAGTCATCCCAGAACATACAAAACTTTGCTTAATGTGTCAAAAATATAACATCCCAGCACAAGGTAAAAGCAATCATTTGTAATTAAACAACTATCATACTGAATGAAGTATATAAAGAATAATGTATTATGTTTGCTGTTTACAAATATATATATATATATATATATATATATATATGATATATAAATAAATAAGTTTCATGTGACATTTATGTAAATCCCCTCTCTCCCAATCCAAACTCATCAAGTAGTGAGGAACGCCGGAAGATAGTCTGACTTTCTGCCGATAACTGTAGCGTTGGTATCTGGGAACACGTCCATCCCCGGCGAGGCGGCGACTTTCCCGTCACCGGCGATGGCAATGGGGTAGCTGAGCAAGTGACCCCGGAGATCGCCGGCAAGCCACGCTTCCAAATAGAACTTCCATCGCTGTTCAGCATTCTGCCTCACCTTGAGGACACAGTCCATAGTTTCCGGCCGTAGGAAGGCCGGATCCATCATTCCCAGATGTTCATACCAAAGAGATAACCGAAATCCGTGGATCTGTCCCCTCGCCAGCGGCGATTGTCTGGCGGACAGGTGGTGAGGCTGGAATGCTCCCATGGCGATCTCCGTGTCCCTGCCGCCGTCCATGGATCTCTGGTTGATGTTGGCAGAACCCACGATTATATATTCATCATCCACTGTAATTGGAATTGGAAATCAGTCTTGCTTTTATTTATTTAATTGAGTTCATCCTCTAATTAACCATGACTATGGAGGAAGTGGGCTTTGATCTCTCAGATTTGTGAAGGGAACATAAGATAAAAGAGAATTCTTATCTAGCTTCCTCAGAACAGAAATCAGTTTCAGAGAAAATTCCTGGTTTCTCTACACAAAAAGCTATGGAAGAACATCATGGTGACTAATGAACCTGTACTAAAGGGAGAAACAAATTCTGCAAAAGCAGTTGTTTAAGGTGGATGACCATTCTGATGATCAGAACATCTAGAGTTAATGGAGAGGAATTACCATGGAGGAAACAAGCCAACAGTGCCCAAGAAGAAAGGATAAACTGAAGTCACAGGAAGTTTTAATCTTTGAATTTCGTCGACCTGATTCTTCAACTTCAAAACCTTTTATTGACTACTTCATTAGTTTAAAAGATGGAAGAACATAAATGAGTTAACCACAGTGAGGATAATATGATCTATAGGAAAATGCAGAGGGCAAAAATTTGAATGATACTGATGTCGAAGATCCTTCAGTCAATAAGCCTGCAAAAGTTGAACAAAATCTGGCGTTGATACAACTTCTAGGAACAATGGAGATAAATTCTTTGACCGTCGCCTCTTCTAGGAACAAAATCAATGTCTCCTTAAAGAAGATTAAAGCTCAGAAGAAATTAATCTCCAAGCACTGAGACACCATCAAGTCTTATGAGTGCATGGCCCAAGTCCATCAGTTACAAGGACTACTTCAGACAAACAATAACCAAGCTTTAATCGCACTAGATGGGATCAGCTATATGAATATATTGTTTTCATTGCATTTTATCAAATAACAATGGCTCATTTAGCAATGACTACTATAGGTAAGTGACAAACTCAGTTTAATGCTAAAATTATGGTCTTACAATCTGATAGGGGTGGTGAGTACTCTCCACTTCTTTCCAATAATTTCTTTAAGAAAATGGCATTGTACATCAGTTATCTTGTGCTCAAACACCCAACAAAGTGGAGTAGTCGAGCATAAGAATCGACATTCCATGAAAACTGCTAGAGCTTTGCTCTTTCAAATGAACGTACCAAAGAAATTTTAGGGAGAAGATTTGTTTATTGCATGCTTCCTCATTAACCGTTTACCTTTATTCACCCCAAATGGTTAAGCTCCCCACAGTGTTCTTTTTCCTAATCAGTGCACCTTTAGTCTAGCTTTAAAATTTTTTGGTGGTACATGTTATATCCATGATGATCGTCTACAAGTATCTAACTTGACCCTAAAGCCTTGAAATGTGTCTTTCTTGGATACATGTGCTACTCCCCCACTCTTAATCGTCAATTGATTCAAGACAAATCATCTATAATGAATATCAGTTATTTTTTTTAAAGGAAACTACCTCCATAACTAATGTCTCCAGTCCCTCAAATCTAGCTACTGATCAAATTCTCATATATGATACCCACTATTCTTTTGTGCCTAGAGTTGAGGCTCCTTGAAATAAGTCCACTTGAGATTGAAATCAATACCATATCACCTACAAGGTCAGTCTCCTCATTAGAGGGTTTAGAGGAGAATAAATTACCTATTGCACAGAAGAAAAAGTATTAAATATATAGGGATCATCCTCTATACACTCAGAGCTAAAAAGAATTATCTGCTAACCTACAGACATTTATAACTAATCTTGATCAATGTCTTTACCTTCTTCAATTACTATGGCACTTCAGTATGATGGTTGGAGAGCTACCATGATAGAGAAGATGCAAGCTCTATATAAAAATCACACTTGAGAGATTGTAAACTTCCCCTTTGGTAAGCAAGTTGTAGGTTGTAGATGTGCTTATACAGTGAAAGTTCATCCTGATAGCTCTTTAGCTAGTTTAAAAGCTTGGTTGGTAGCCAAAGGCTATACACACACACACACACACACGCATTGGAACGTTATGCAATATGATTTGAATAAATTGATAATTAGGCTTGATGAGTTTAGATAATAGTATAAAAAATTATAAGATTGTCATTTTAAAATAACATCTAGATGTCAATTAAAATTGGGTAACATCTACATGTCACCTATTGTAATAGAGTGAGGTGAAGTTGGATTAAATTTCTATTGTTAACTTTTAATATAATAGCATTGAATAAAATAAACAATAATTTAAAAATAGCATGAATATCTAGATAATATTTGACATGTAAATAACACGAACAACTAGATATCACCAAACTAAATGCCCTCTTCAACAATTCAAATCACAATTAAAATGTAGTTAACATAATGATAGCAATAAACTTGAGGTAAAGCAGTAAAGACTCCTTACCGATCATCATCTTAGAGTGAACATATATCATGAATCTCCGAGCTCGCTGTGCCCTGCTGTAGTCGGAATCCGGCTCT
Source organism: Apostasia shenzhenica (assembly GCA_002786265.1). NCBI lineage: Eukaryota > Viridiplantae > Streptophyta > Magnoliopsida > Asparagales > Orchidaceae > Apostasia > Apostasia shenzhenica. The sequence goes on along the minus strand of KZ452040.1, from coordinate 439,620 downwards.
GGCCGCTCCGGCGGATCGTACTCCCCTGGCTGCTTCATCTCCCTGTTCCCCAGACAGAAGAAGTTGAGATAATCCCTAGGGTTTCCGCCGGAGATCCCCATCGCTTTCATCGCCGTCGCCACCTCCCCGTACATCATCTCCATCGTCCGCCGCTGCCAGTCCAAGATCGCCTGCACCGACCCACTCTCCGGCACTCCCTCCGGCCACATCGGCACCACCACATACACCGCAAACCTCTCACCGGCCTCGATCTTCCTCACGATCTTCAAAGCGAGCTCCCTGGGCACCAGGTGAAGCGCCCCGACGTCTTCCACCTTTACATCGCCGTCGCCGGGCTTCCAGGCGAAAGAGCTTCCCAGGAAGTACTGGTTCTCGATGTAGATGAAGTTCTTCGCCCGGCGAATGGCGTTTATGTAGGCGTCCTGGATGCTCCGATCGACCACGTTGTCCTTGCCGCTCACCAGCCCCAGCGCCGCCGCCTGGTCCGGTGACTCCGGGAAGCCGTGGGCAGCACCGCCGTCGATTGACCTGAAGAGCTGCACGTTCCATGTTTCTGCATCAACTGGCGGCAAGGTTTCTTCCTCCGGCCGCACGATGTTCCCCTCTAGAAAAAAATCAAAAATGAAGGAGCTCACGAAAGTTCAATTAAATTTGGGGCCAGGCAACATTCATATTTTCCACAATGACTCATTTCCTTTCAATAAAAAAAAAAATCAAATTTCAAAAAAAATCACATTTCTTATTTTGGGATTTAGATATATCAACCAAATTTAACTTCTTACTCATTTCACTTTTAAAATTAAATATTTACAATTATCACCTCATATTTTAAATACATAATTACAAATATTAAATTTTTTATTAAATTAAAAAAATCTAGTAATTCATGTTATTAAAGTAGATAAAAATCTAATCATTCAAAATATGAGGTGATAATTATAATTATATATTTAAAATATGAGGTGATAAGTATAAATATTAATTTTGAAATGAAATGAATAAAAAAACTCAAATTTATGTATGACGTGTGTAAATTTTTCGTCTTATTTTTTATAATAAAACATCATCACACAAATTGAATTAATTGTGAGGATACACAACTTAATTAATTCTCATTAGAATAAATGATGTCACTATTATCTTAGTAAAAAGAGAAATTTGAAAAACTAGTCCTTCAATTTTTGTGTGAGAAGTAGAACATTTTTAAAACTCGTCCTTCAATTTTTTTTTTTAGAACGCGCAACTTATTCCTCAATTTGATATGATTGAAATAATTATTTGCAGGATTCCATAATTAATTAGAAGTAAAACTATCATTTTAGTTTACACTCAAGATGTATGTTACAATTAAATAAAAAAAAGATGTATGTTCTATTACGATAAATATAAAATAAAGATATTAATTCAAAAAATTTAAAATCTTAGAACAACTGGCACTTTAGAACTCGAATGTAGAGAAATTAAGGCCTTGTTTGGTTCGAGGTAATTATTTTTTCGACACAAATTTTAATTATAAAAATTAATTTTATTTCACATTTAATACAAATACGAATATTAGAATATAAAGTATTTCATATTTTACATATTTTTTAATATTAAAATAAATTTTTTATTCATTAAATTTAAAAAATAAAAATATTTTTTTTGTTAAAAAAAAACTTGAACCACACGAGGCCTAGTCTAATTCAGAAGCATAATTTTGAACTTTAAGAATATTTAGCAGCCATTTCAGAAGAAAAATATTAAAATAAACTTAATTATAATATATAATAAATTTAATGAAGGATAAATTATTATTAGCTCTAATTATATATCTTTATATTTGAAATATAAAAATTTAAGTGATGGATTTTTAAAAAAATATCAATTAAAATATGATTATAACTAAACTATATGTACCTAACCGTGACTTTTTTATTTTTTATTTTTTAATCTGTTTCAAAGAATTTTCAAATATGAATCACTTTACCGTCTTGAAGCCGGAGAAGCAGCTTGTCGCCGGAGCCCTGCTTCCTCCAGCGCTGCTCAAAGTTGAAGAGCACGTCCCACGCCACCGGCCCTTCCAGCCGACAGTGAACGTCGTGCCACGGCTCCCTCGGCCCCCCTTTCGTCAGTGAGGCGCCGGCGAAGTTGGGCTGGTGGAAGTCTTTCCGGTGAGCTCCAGCTAGCGTCCCAAAAAGCGAGTGCCTTTGCGTGTCGTATCGCCCGTCACAGAGGTCGATGCCCCCGATGAAGCTCACAATCCGCCGCCGCGACGATAGCCGAGCCGGCGATGCCGACGCCGCGGCGTCCACCACGATTGTCTTCTGGTGGTGGGTGAACATGGTGGAGATCTCCGCTGCCTGCACGTAGCTCTCTCCGACATCGGGGTTCCGCGGGCAAAGAACGCAGTTCACGGCGGAGCCGTGGAAGTACTTCGCAGTGTCCTGGTCGTGGGTCGCCATGACTCCGTCCTTCTTGAGCTCGCCGACGGAGGTCCGATCATCCCAGACGAGGAGTAGTACCCTCACGCCTTGGCCGGCCTTCCGCTTGAGCAGTTCGCCGATGGTGATCTCGCAGCCGGGGCGCTGCCCTTCGCGGACGAGGGTGATCTCGGCGTACACCGACCAACCGGCTATGTAGATGAGCTGCTGGGCGTCGGTGATGGCGTCGAAGATATCCTCCCAGCACCGGCGGGGCTGGAACACCTCGCCGGCGCCGGCAAGGTGCCGCGAAGTGGAAGCGAAACTCCCATCGACGTGTGCGTCGTGGTAGAGCGTCACCCTGCACCCTTTCCTTTGGGGGAAGAAGGTGTATGGAACTCCGGCGAAGTCCGGTCTCAGTATTCCTCTGTCCCATCCGCTTTCGGGGTCGCTGACCACGCCGGCATACCGGACCCTGACGCTGATCCGAGCGCCGCCGGCGAGAGGCCGGCGGTCTTCGTCGCAGACAGCCAGAGTCGTGCTGACTTGGCGGCCGTTGAGGATGGAGGCGACGGGGAGGTAGCTTCGACCGATGAGGGTGGCGCCAATGGGGTTATCGGCCTTGACGGTGAAGATCACGTGCTCTGTCTCGTGAGCGCAGTAGATGCGGAATGATTCTCGCCACCGGGGGCTGCTAGGCTCGCCGGCGATCAAGCGGGTCCGGCCGACGCGAGCCTTCTCGAGGTCGACGGTGGCGTATAGTTTGACCGGAGAGCCGACGTTGAGGCCCTCCGTGTTCGCCAGTTGGCTGCCGAACCTCTGAATGGATGCCGAAATAGTAAAAAAAAAAACAAATTTAGAGAGAAATTAATGCTTTGCTCTAATAAAATGGTTTCAATTTTTTTTATAAGAAAATAATAATAAATTATTTCAACTTTGAATTTAACAAAATATAATCTCATGGGAAATCCAATTTTACTTTAAAATTTGAAATCATTTGTTGAAATATAATTTTACTTCAATTTTTTTATAAGAAAATATATAAATGATTCTTTTTAGTTTTTAAACTAACTAAATTAGTTCTCTATTCTAAAATAGAGAAAATTACATACATACCCCTTAAATCATCTTGAATTACATATTAAACTCCGAATTTTTTAATTTTACAACTTAACCCCTAAATCATCCAAAAATAACATATTTAGGTCTTTCTCAAAATTTTTAAAGGATATTTTTTTGCTGATTTATAATTATTTGAATGCTTATTATCAATAATATGTATATACAAATATTATAAACATATTTGCAAATACATATATTCTACTAGTTTTTATTTTTGGATAATTTAGGGGGTTAAGTTGTAAAATTAAAAAATAAGAAATTTAATATATAATTCAAGATGATTTAAGGGGTATGTATGTAAATGCCCCTTTAAAATAACATATAAATAGGTCATTCAGTGTCAATAAAAATAAGAGTATGCAAATAAACTCGAAGAACTAATAACTAACCTAGAACGGAACCCGAAATCAATTCAGTTTGATTCGAGTATGATTCTAAATTTATTAGAACCGGTCGGGTCAAATCATTTCTCAATTCTAATGTTGAGGTAAACCGGAACAGACTAAAACCGTATTAATTATTAATTATTAAATATTGTATAGTTAAATATTAGTTATGTTTTTTTAACTTAAAAGATTAAAATTAACCCTTTTTTATATGAATTGCGATGTATTCAAGATTTAAATTTCTAAATTTAACTATTCAAAAGAATTTTTTGATTTTTAGAGCCATAATTTATTATTATATTTTTTATAATGTAAGAAGGAATATTATATTTTATGTATGAAATCAAACACAAACTGAATCTGATTTGGGTTCAATGAATTCAGTTTGGTTGTGGCTCCTGAAATTATAGAATCAAGTATAGTCAGCTCAATTTTGATTCTTAATGAAATCAAACTGAATCCCTAAATAAAAGTACACAATAAATAATTTTTTGGGCAAATTATGCCAAGGTTCTTGAGTTTAACGGTTAATATCGCGCAGGTCTACATTTTTAAAATTTAACATCAGGGTCCCTGAGTTTCAATAAATTATCAAATGGGTATTTTTTTATTTTATTATTATTAAATTTTTTTAAAATTACTGTTTTACCCCTGCCATTCTCTCTCTCTCCTGCCGATTCGGCGCACGTGTGCGGGCCGCGCGGCCGCCTACGGTCCAGCTGTCGCGCAACGTGTCCACCTGCGGTCCGTGCACGTGCGCGGTATCGGGAGGAGAGAGAGTGGCAGGAGTAAAATTGTAATTTTAAAAAAAAATTAATTATAAAAAAATTAAAAAAGACCTATTTGATAATTTATTAAAACTCAGGACCCGATGTTATAATTTTAAAAAAGTGGATCGGCGCGATATTAATTGTTAAACTCAAGGACCTGAGCGTAATTGCCCTAATTTTTTTTAATCACAAGATTTATAAGCTGGGCATTATGTTTAGCTAAAATATTAATATAATTATTAAATTAATTAATTTAGTCTATTAATTAAAAAATATTATTCTTTAAATTTTTTTATTAATAATAATTGTCCTATTTATATATTATTTTAAATTAAAGTACGTAATTCATATAAAATTAAACTAGAGGAATTTATTTTGCCATTAACCCAAGTAATAATGGTAAAGTAAGTCATAAATGTCAATAATGTCAGATAATCAGTAGCATGTTAGAAGCCACGAAAACTTAACTGGTATTTTCTATTTGGCGCGATGATCAAAACAGGACTAAAACAGAACCAAAATGATACTAATTTAAAAAATAACAATAATAATAATAAATAAATTTTTTAAATCATTCTATACCAATTTAAATATAAAAAATATTATTTTACTTTATATACTCAACAATTTAAAATAAAAATATCAACTTTATTTCACATTCTAGATCAAAATATTCAAATCGAGTATTTTGATCTAAGATGTGAAATAAAATTTATATTTTTATTAAAAATTATTAAGTATGTGAAGTAAAATATTATTTCTTATATTAAAATTTGTGTAGAATAATTAAAATAATTAATTAATTATTATTATTGTTATTTTTTAAAATAGTACTATTGTGGTCCTGTTTTGGTCCTCGCGCTAAACCGGATATAAGATAATCATTATGATAAAAGGAATCTATAGAAGGCTTTTTTTTTTACACAAATATACTACAAAAAAATTTTAAATACAAAAATTTAAATACATGCATTTTTATAATTAAAATATATGTCAATCACAGCTTGCCATATAAATAATAAGTCTCACATAGTACATACATAGCAAGACTCGATTATCTAGCCGAACGCAACAATTTTTTTTTAATAATTTAAATGAAAGACTTAATTATATATAAGTTGAAGATTATGAAAAAAATAATAATGTTTTCAGAACCGGACCGAAGATCAAACCAGTCAATCGATCGGTTTATAATTTTATCGGTTCAATCAATTGAACCGTGGTTCAACCGGATGACTTAATAATTACATTATAATTAAATATAACTTTTTTAAATGTGAGATTAATTTTTAAAATATGATAAAAAATATTTTGAAAAAAATAGTACAACTAATTTAAAAAATTTACTACTATAAGAAATGTATAAAAAATTAAAAATTATAAAACAAAACGAATATAATTGCTTTTCTTGTCAATTTGTCATTCAAAATACTTTGTCTCTTTAATAACAATTCGAAATAAATTCATGATAAAAAAATAATAAATTAGCTAAACATCCATTATATAAAATAATTATTATTCAAAATATAGCATCAATATTAAAATATTAATGCCCAAATATTAATATATAAAAATAAAATAAGAAGCTCAAATAATAATTTCGGTTTGTCCGGTTTGACTGTTGGATCGGTTTTTACCGGTTCAACTCGATTTTTATTTAATTTCGAGTCTAATATTGAACCAGACCGGACCTTGGGCCGGTTCCCGGTTGAACCGGTCGAACCGGCTGGTCCGGTCCGGTTCTAAAAACCCTGAAAAAAAACATGAATAATTTAAAATCTCTTTTTGCTAAATTTTTCAAGGATGAAGTCGAGAAGCGTACGTTGGGAATCCAAGAGGAGAACCGCTTGATCCATGAGCATCGCCTTGCCAGCCGCTTCTGTCATGATTTTATTTGTGTTAGTATATATTGTAAAATTTTATGAGCTTGAATGAATAATTAATTGCATAAGATTACATAAAATTAAATTATAATAACTTTTTATAAAAAATAATTCACTAAAATCTTCTCATATTATGTATTTTGATAGTTAATTATGCTAATAGTATATATAATATATATTGCCTCTTTGATATAATGGATAGAAGGCATTCAAATGGTAGACGATATAAAATGATTCTCGATCCTTGATATGTTGTAAAGATTTTAAAATACATATTATTATATAATTCAAAATAAATATTTCATAAATATGTTGAGATAATTGATTGAAAGATATTTTTTTATAAGATTTTAATGATTTATATATAAATGTGAACAATGTCAATCAAATAGCTGCATAAAAAGAATTTCACAGTATGCATGTAATGCTCCCTTTTATTTAGTGGAGAGCATAAGATCTCATTCAAGCATAATAAGAGTTCATTTTATGAAAATGATACAACTAGAAAAGCGATATTAAAAAATGACTTTATTTTAGTACTTTATATTTGTGTAATTCAAAAATTTTCATATATTATATACTTGTGACTTGTCACATTCATCGATAAATAAAATGATTGTTCACTAGTAAATGACACTATAATTTTTATAATTTATATGCATGTTATTCCTGTTAACTTATTGTTATCATCTATTTAAGATATAAATAAAAAGTTGAGCACAATATTATCATATTTTATAATGGCATATTTGAAAGTGATTATGAGAGTGGCGTATAATTAATGATTCAATCTAAAAATTAAGGCAGTAAGTAGCCTGCAACGATTTGATTCGAAAAATAGGAGTAGCCTGCAACTATTTGATTCGAAGGGCAAGTAGTAGAAACTCTTGGCAGGTTCCTTGGACCATAGAAGGGTATAAATTTTTTGTAAATATCTAGAATAAAAGGGTGACAAAAACTCTTAATAAGCTTCTAGAATAACAAGCAGTAAAAGGCATCAATTTCATATTGAAAAAGTGAAAAATTTATTAGATGTATATAAATCTTCATGTTAATACATCGAGGTGTCTTTTAAGGTATAAAATCATGTAATATTGTAATTTGGGTTAGGTCGAAGCAGACTATACTATGATAAAATTATCACTATTTGTATCAGAACTAATCTCTCATCGTACATTGTGATTCGAGCGTGAATTATGTGAAAACTAGTAGGTCTATACCATAAAAAAAATAAAAGCTTCCAGTAGGCTTCTAAGATAACAAAAATGAGATAGACGCATGAATCATAAGTTTTACATTGAAATAAAGAAAATTACTGAACTATATAATTATAAGATATCTTACTAAAATATAAAATTTCTTTTTTAACGTATGAAATTATGCAGACCAACTTGGAAAAAGTTATATATGCGAATGATAGGACCATTTTTTGTTGTGTTTAAAATTTTTATGTGGCATATATATATTTGATTAGCATCAAGAAATCCATTTATTAATAAAATTGAGGGAAAAAAAATAAAAAATAAAAAAAATCTAGTTTCACATACTTGAAATGAATCCATTTATTAATAATGAAATGATATAAATTTTTTTTTATTACCCTCCTACTTGACTTTGGTGCGCCAATGGGCAATCCGAGGGGTGTAGGCAAAGCCTCTGCCTCCAAGATTTCAACATGAAGGACTCCATGCAACAATATCATCTTCTCTTTTTTTCTTAAAAAAAAAAAGGAAAAAAATAATATCATCCTCTTTTGCCTTTTTCAAAATTTTTTTTAAGAACTTTTAAAAATTTTGAATTAACAAAAAAAATTATTTTAATATCATAATATAAAATAAAATTATTTAATTATTAAAAAATCTAGTAAATGTAACATAAAATTACTTTTTTTTACTAAAATATATATAAGATGTAAAATAATATTAATTTTTAAAATTAAAATTTATATAAGTGTAAAATAAAATTAGTTTTTAATATTTAAAATTATGTATAATGTAAAATATATATATATATATATATATATTTTAGAGAAATTTGATAATTATTTTCTCCAACAAAATATGGTCTAAAGATTATATTTTAATGTTCAACTATATGATTGTATTTACTTAGATGAAATGACTATTTTATTATTACTCTTATTTATATATATATATATATATATATATATATATCATATGTAATATTTATCTATATAATACTTATCTAATTATTTATATAGAGTTAAATTTAATAATAATACATAATATGAAATTTTTTTAAGTTATATTAACTAGTATTTTAGTACTTTTTTATTTATTTTTTATTTTTTATTTTATTTTATTTAAGTAAATAAAAAATTATCATTTATTTTTTTAAAATAATAATTTTATTCTAATAAAGTAAATATACCATAAATATAAGCTTTGTTTGTTATTTCTTCTTTTCTCTTTCTAAGTCTCTTCTTCTGTTTTTTCTTTCTTTCTCCATCTTATCCATACTTAATCCCAACCTTCTATCTCAGGCCAGAAGACTTATAAAAGAAATTATACTGATTTAATCCTTATATTTTAATATTTATATACATAATCTCATGAATATTTAAATATATAGTTACAAAATAGTCTGTTTCATAAACAGCTAAATTTTTCTCACCTTAAATATAATGAAGTACTAAATCTTCTCCAACTTAATAAAATGGGTAAAATTTATAATTATAATTTAAAATATGAGACGATATATATAAATATTTATTTTTGAGAATTAAATAAAATAAAAATTATTTTTTGGACATATGGCATATTTAAACCTCTGTCACCAATGATCTACTAATGATTTAAGCTACTTAAATGATCAAAATGTTCATCATCTTTAGAGATAATTATTATATATTCCTTTCTAATACATGATGCTAAATACTGGCCTGCAAAGAGAAAACATATAAATAAAATAAATATTACAGAAATAAGGATATTAAGGTGGATATGTGGATATACAAAAAAAGATAGAATGAGAAATGAGTATATCCGAAAGAAAGTTGGTGTTGCACCAATTGAGGATAAACTTGGAGAAAGTCGGCTTAGATGATTTGGACATCTAAATCGTAGGCCGATTGAAGCTCCAATTAGAAAATTTGAGTTATTGGATTTTGCCCATGTACAAAGAGAAAGAGGAAGACCAAAGAAGACATGACAAAAAATTATAAGGAGTGATCTTAATTACTTAGACTTAGATAAGAATTTGGTAACTGATAGAGTGCAATGAAAATAAAAAATTCATGTAGCCGACCCCACCTAGTGAAATTAAAGCTTAGTTGTTATTATTGTTGTTGTTGTATAGAAATAATCATATCAAAATTGCTCAAACAGAAACTATGTGAAACCAAGGTTTTAACATTTAATTTCAATTTCAGTCACAAAATAAAATTATTAATTTCGATATATTGTTTCAATAGTTTTAATTTTTTCTATAAATTACTTAAATTATATAAATTTGAAAATAAATTCAATAATGATAATTATTGAATATTATTTTTAAATAATTAAAAATATAATATATTTAAAATATGTAAATATTATAAGATATTATAAAATAAATTATTTTATTTTTTGGAGCTAGAGTTTCATGGTTTCGATCATGAAACTGAAATTCAATAATTTTTTCAAATCAGTCTTTATAGAAACTAATCTAAAATTAACGAAATTCGATTATTTTATTGAACTTTGTGTGAAATTATTAGAAACATGGAATTATTTGATGTAAAAACTAAATCTTAATGGCCCATTTAACATATTTAGAAAATTTTATATCATATAGAAGTGGAAAAGATGAGATTGGTAATGATAATTATCTTACAATTAATGAGATCTTAAAAATTTACTTGACTTACTTTGAAACTTGGCAATTAGGATGCACAAGGAAGGTGGCAATCAACCAAAGCTTCAGCTGTTTAAATAAGGAGAAAAAGATGAAGCTCAAGGGAATATATTGATGTAAGAAGAACAGTGGGTGCCACAGTTGAAGGCTCAAGCAAAGGATGATATATATAGACAGTAGAAAGAAAGAAAGAAAGAAAGCATCAGAGAATCTGAGAGAGACAGGAGAAAGGGAAAGGGATAAGCTAGCTTGATTCCTGCCTTAAAAACACAACAAAAAAAAAAAGAAAAAGAGCAAAAATGAGTACATAGAGAGTGTTTTAGGTTGTGTTCATTCATCCGTTATATTTTTCTTTTTTGCTTCAGTCTATCATAATTTTTTTCGCTCGATTAATGAAACTCTTTTTCCACTGAACTAGAATAATATTGATCTTTTATTATAATTCATCTTTAGATTAATGAAATTATTACAATATCTATGTCTTCACCTAATTAATAGATTTGTTTCATGTAATGCTTAGTTCAATTTATATATTTTACATACTCGGTTAATTATTGCTATTCCTACACTAATCGTTTGTAAAATTATTGGTTCATGTTGTGCTTATCTTACTCCCGGAGATGATATTCATGTCATACTTTAGTACTATATTTTGTAGTAATTATGTGGATATTTATTCTAGTTAATTATATTTATGATGATATGGCATTTATGTCATAACACATACTTTAATCTTATTATGTTTAGAGCTATTTGTGGAGTATTTACATGGAGTTCCATTCTAGTTAAATATATTTATCTATATTTAGGAAGAAATTTTCTTCTATTCTAGCTTTTTATTAAAGTAATTAATATTCCATTATATATTTAAAATTAATTACGTTTTGCCATACTATGAATCTAATCAGCTGAAAGATGAAATCTTCAACTTTCGAAAAAGAGACTATGATAGTTATTATAGGTTATAGTGGTTGGCAATAGTAGAGATGTCAAAGTTACAGAGAAAAAAAAAAGATCCAGATATTTTCATCACATGATGTATCGAAAGTTTCATTAATACATAACCAATTTAGTGTTTAGGATTTCAGTGACAACACAAAAATCTATATGATAATGCCTTAATTATATACAATATAATAAATTAGAGTTGTATTTATGAAATTACATTACATATTAGAAGATAAATATGAAAAAAAAAACTTGTACTTTAAATTTCTTTTTTTTTAATCCTATTTTTAAGCTTTACAATGTTTCTACTAAACTTACGTGCATAAATGTTGGACGAAACTCTTTGACTCCCGAATTTGGAGTATCCTACTTTCACTCTGTGAGGCAAAGTTATCACAAAAGATGTCACTTAAAGTGAAGATCGAGTTAGAAACTAGATCAAAGCCTAAATAATTAAGGCAAATATATCATATTTCACACATTGACTTATTATACTTAAAACACCTAACAATACTTTCAAGTACAAGGTCCGCTAAATCTCACACCTCCCAATAAAATTGTTACAAGCTTTTATAAAGCTATGACCTTTATTTGAATCTTTCTTTTAATCATTTAATTAAGAAGATACTTTAGAAAATATTTTAAATATATTGCAACTCACACTTTATCAATATATAAATAACTAAGAAAGATGTAAGGAATAGGTGTTGAACTCTATCAACTAAATCTCTTTTTCTCTACTTCCTCATCAGACTATGCCACCAGCTAATTCCCCCACATATCTCGATTTTCTCTCATCATGGGAGAATGATATCAAAATAATTTATAATTTTTTTTTCCTTTCTTCCTTATTCTTGCAATCCTCCTTTTAATTGTATCGCATATTTTCATAGTAAAATTTAAAGCACCAATACGATATCATAGTTTCATCTCGGATGCTCGAGTTCTATATTAAATCCCCATCACATCTCTATATTCATTAATTTTCATTTTCTTTTTAATTTTAATTGTCTAAATTAGTTGGACTGATTTTCTTGGTAACATGCTTAAATTTACAACAAAAAAAAGGTGTTTGCTTGGTGAAATAATCTTAATCTAGCTTAAGTTGATTAAAATTAAGCTATTTTCTAATTGGCAAGGTTTAATATATTGAAACACCTTTTTTTTAAGCTAGATCAAACACTAGAATAAGATTAAGATTAAAAATAAAATAAAAATAATATAAGCAGATTTGAAGATTACACGAAATGAAACACCAAATATTCAATATTTATATTTGTAAAATAATTATTGGGTTCAATCATACAGAACATATCAGCTGTTTACTCATAAGCAGCTATGCATGCCATTGATGGACCCAAAGTTGGCAAGCAGATAGAGCAAACGGTTGTAAGGTCTAACAGAATGATCCGCTATGGCCAGACCGTTTGGTCAATCTACACAATTGACATGATTAGATGATTTGACAGTCTGCTTCGTTCGCTTGCTATCGATGTGGAGTCCACTAGTAGCACTTAGCGCATCGTCATGCACTCGTAAACTACTAACTTGTTCTGCATATTACACCCAATAATTTTTTTTTTCTGATATCCAAATCAACAGTATAGAAGATAAGTAAAAATATGATTGTAATTTCACATAAAAGTGTAATCGTGACAATAACTATAAATAATAATAATTATGATAAAAAATTATAAATAATAATAATAATAATAATAATAACTGTCACAATAAAGTTATCAAATTATATTATTATAACACTCAACAGATTTCTAGCTAAAAAGAGGGCATTGGCTTAACTCTTAAGTTATCTGGATGCTGTTTTTTTCTATAATAATTCATCCAGATAAAATGAAAAAAGTTATCTAGATAATGATTTTATCTAAAAATTGATGTTTTTTAAAATATTTAAATTATACATAAATTATTATTTATTTAATTTAATATTATTATATTAAATATAAAAAATAGAAAATTAATCAATCCCACATCCCCAATTATAATTTATGCGATATTCAAAAATAATTTTAGAGTAGTATTATAATATTTTTATAATATTATTTAAATATATCATTAAATTAAATAATTAATTTAATCAGATAATATCATAATAATATTAAATTAATAAAATATTTAGTTAGATATTATTTATATTTTACTTTAATACCCACATTACTTATATACTTATATTAATTCTAAATTATTATTTATTTAATTTACATTTTTATATATTAAAAATAGTAAAAATTACTATCATTATCTTCCTTTACTATAATTAAGTTAATATTTACATATAATTAAATTCTTATTAACATCTAAATGTTATTTTATAGTAATAATAATTTTAAGGGGCATTTACATACATACCCCTTAAATCATCTTGAATTACATATTAAACTTCTTATTTTTTAATTTTACAATTTAACCCCCTAATTAAATTATCCAAAAATAAAAACTAGTAGAATACATGTAGTTGCAAATATATTTATAATATTTGTATATATATTATTGATAATAAACATCCAAATAATTATAAATTAGCAAAAAAATATACTTTAAAAATCTTGAGAAAGAGCTAAATATGTTATTTTTAAATAATTTAGGGGTTAAATTGTAAAATTAATAAATAAGAGATTTAATATATAATTTAAGATGATTTAAAGGGTATGTACATAATTTTCTCTAATTTTAAATAGAATGCCTCCATAGATCTAAGTTTACGCCTGCCCTCTTTGGCGTTTTTTTTTTTTTTTTTTTTGACGGAACTGTAGAAGCGTCCGCATTCCGCAGAGATCAAAAGAGGGAAGAGCATCGGAAGCTTGGAGGCGAGTCAGCTTTCGTTTGAATTCCAAAGTTTTCTATTCGCGATTTCATTGTGCTTGTCTGATCGATTTCGTAACCTTTTATGTCATTCATTTCTTTTGACGCTCGAATAAACCCAGAATTGAAGCAGCTTGTGATCTTTTCCTTTGTGATTTGTTGTCGCCGGAGAAATAAGCCGTTGATGGTGGACTTGGGCCTGATCGCTTGATGATGCCCGGCAGATCTTTCTCTGCTTTGATTGCCCATCTCATCTCCTGCATGGGGTATGCATTTGGGCTCGCCCCTTTCGTTTTTCTGCTTTACCTGTGGCTTGAAGGCAGCCAGTATTTCCTTATTTATTTGATTATTTTCATTATCTAGTTCAATCATATCGGGTTTTAGATTCATCATCATCGAGTTGTTTTCCTTTCTGTATAAATCGGTTCTCTGATCCCTTTTCTAGTGTCCAGCTTCATTTGCAACATAATCTGAACTAGGTTAAATTTTTTTGAATTGCTTTTAGGGTTTAAGCTGCGCCCGGAATGACATAGAATCAGAAAATTTCTGCAATTCAACTGCATCATAATGAAATAAATGTTCATTTCTGACTACATGACACTGCATTTGAACGCCTTGTAATGATGATACCATTATAAACTAAAGAATAAATTGAAGAGGCTATAACCTGAATAAAGATAGTACAAGGAATCCAGTGCAACTTCTTGCCTAAACTAGGAGTCTGTATTGGGTGCGGTAAACGTGCTACAACATCCCTGCGGTGCCCAATCAGACCGCATTGCGCAACTGCCCAGGCCCGCCGGCAGTGCCACGCAGCCAACGGCAAGAAAACTATGCGAATTTCTCGTTATTTTGCATCACTTTTTCATCTTTTTATAATTTTTTTATAATACTTTTTACTTTATTTCCATTCATATAAAATTTAAAAAAGAAAATACAAAATGAAATAATTTATTTATATTGTATGTATATTTTGGGCTTTGTATAACTTTGTTTTACTTTGTATTTACTTTTTTGAACTTTGTATATGAATGTAAATCAAGTAAAAAATATTATACAAAAATTATGCAAAAAGATGAAAAGATGACGCAAAACGGTGAGAAATGATACAAAATGGTATTTTCTTGCTGTTGCCATGTGGCACTGCATGCGGGCCCGTGCTGGTGCTCAACGCGCTTTGATTGAGCGTCGCAGAGATGATGCAGTAGGGATGGCTGAAGGAAATAATTTTCCTTCAGCTAGAGGAAGTTCAGTGTAAAAGCTTTCATCTTATGACTAGATATCTCTGTTTGTAAGTTTTTATTGCCACGTGGTAGAGTGCTGAACTTTTCTTCATGTACTGTTCTTCTTTTCTTGTTGATTGACTGGATTCTCACAAAAACATATTTTTTGGTGTATTCCATTCTTCAAGAATTATATGAGAGCCATGCTTGTTAATACCTTCAAAGCCATCCTTTGTAGATGTGAAGGATAGAGTCATTTGCAACAGGCCTAACCGCCTAACAAAGTGGCTTTTGGGCCAATTGACTCTGACTTTTCTCAGTAGTTATATGTCAAATTTAAATAACATCATGATATTTATGGCCAGACCTGAAATGGGTAAACTATGCAAGAAGTGATCAATCATTAGAAGATTTTATCCGAAATGTATCTAAACTGCTAGATAAAGCACGCAATTTAAGATCAAACAAAGATTTCCTGTCATTCGGAAGGCTTGGCAATGCATAATAGCCCCTGAATAGATAGTTTTTTCTAATGTTTGGTGTATCTGCTTTCGATCATCAACATGTATTTTATGGCAACGGGATTTAAAGATTTAAATAATTGTTTGGTGTTTCTGAAACACGGACATAGCATTTATTTATTGATATTTAGTCTAGGGTTTTGAGGTTAATAAATAATGAAATATGCAGCTTCATTCTGAATGTTGTGATCTAAAGCTAGATAAATGACTCCTAATGTTTTTTGAAACTTAATGACTGCTGACGTTTAAATTGCACTTTTCGCATATAATTTAATTGATAACATTTGCTCAATTTCATGTACTTCCATACACGGATTACAGCTTTCCATGGTCATGATTACAAGGCATAGACATTATAAATATTTTATTAAGACAACTAATATATACTAATACACAAAACCAAGTTGGCTAAATTGTTATTTCAGTTTCTGACAATAAATAAACTGAAAAGTCTGAAATGCTTCACCTTCTATGCTCTAGTTGTTGCTTCATTGTGATGCTTTGTGTGTTTAATGTGGAAATGGTGAATAGCAGACAGTAACCAGACTAAGGCAAGACAGTTTACAAACTAATCTTTTAAGTTACATCAAGACAGTTTACAAACTTATCTTTTAAGTTACGTATATGGCCATGTAAATTTTCTGCATAATTCATAATGTTGAAATTGAGTTTTCATCTACTAATAAGCATGCTTTTTTTTTAATGTGCCACATTAAAATTGGATGCTTAAATGGAATTAACAGATATCTTACTTTCTCGTAGTTTTATTTCTTTCATTTTGAATCTATCAGTTTGAACTTTGATATAGAATGCCATTGCTTTAATACTACTGAAATAAATTTTTTTTCTTCCCTGATAATCATGTTAGTTGGGAAAATGGAGTCTTGTTTCAAGCAGAATACTTAACTTTATTGGGTAGAGAGTTATCGTGGATCTGTATTCGTCATTCTTGGTCACTTTTGTACTAATGCTGATACCTATTGCTTGCGTGAAACACTTAGACTGATGAAGCTGATTATTATGTGTTTACTTGTTTTGGGATTTATAATCTGATACTAAGCCACTATTTGGTAAAACCTGACTGCAACAGCGCAGAGGCTGTTTTGGATGCCAGAATAAGCAGGCTCCAATACCGGTGGTGAATGTGCCCTCCAAGGGTCTAAAGGTTCATGGCCAGTCAGTTAGAAAACCTGCTATGTTTGACGGCTTTTGGAGTACCAGCACATACGAAATGGACAATAGCGGAGTTCATTCTCAACGAAGTATTTCGTCAATTAGTACATCAACACAAACTCTGGACTCCCATGGAGCAGGAAGTTCAAGCAACCCTTCGGAGTTTGTTAATCATGGTTTGTTTCTGGCTTATAATACCATATATAAATTTTCTGGTCATATATAAATTTGTCATTTTCATCTTTGTTTTTCTGTTCCCTTTTGATGTTTAAGTTATGCACGTAAACGTATAAAGCAAAACTTGCCCGTGAATTATATCATGTTCATAGTTCAGTCAAATTATGGTTATTCATCAACCATCATTGTCATCAAGGGTTCTTGATCCATAGGCTTCTCCCAATTATTTGGGGTTAGCTTTGCAATCTTTCTTTGGCAATCATAATCTTATTTTGTGCAAATTATGAAAAAAATTAACCTACTTACTGAACGGCTTTTCAGAATGTTGGTAGAGGTGACGATTTGAAGGAAAACTAGAGTTTTCTTTAAAGCTTGCCAAGATGTTAGGAACAGGGGGTGATCTTTTTTTCACTAATTTTGGTGCCCTTTTTTCTATTTCTGGAGCCTATCATTATTTATGGTCTTTCTGAGGAGGAATAAATGGCTAACAAGCATTCAGAAAAAAGTTAAATCTAGCTCAAACAGTTGTGATTGGTCGTTTCTAATGACACCTAGCTATGATAACTGCTATTTGTCATCTTCCCAACTTGCAGAAGTTATACTCTTCTATATACCAAGTATTCTCAGTTGTTAATGAAGAAGAGTTTCAAGTCGTAATTATTTGTCAATGAGTTGGAACATTTCCAATTCCCTCAAAGAAAGAGTTGAATAAATTTATCAAACCTTGCTCCGCTTTTGGATTTTACATGAAATGGAGACATTTGCTTGTGTGCTGAGTTGGACTAGATAAGAAAATTGCTTGTGATTGTGCCTTTGCTATTGAAATAACGAAGTTAGCAGATTCTTCTGGGTAAAAGTGAATTCTTTGTTCAAGTAATTAATTACAATCGTATCTTCATTGCAGGCCTTTTTCTATGGAACCAAACAAGACATCAATGGGTTGGGCATAAAATTTCAGAAAAAAGGTCTGAACAGATTAGAGATCCGAGGTTAAGGTATGTCGTTGTGTCTGCATGGTTTTAATTAACCTGTTGCAAATCTATTTGTTTCAGATCACATCTACTTTCTGTAGGATTTATCTTTGTCTATTTTGACTAAAATGGTATAATAGCTTCATTTGGGCAATTGTTATATGCAGTTAACATCATACCAGTAATTACTGGTTATTAGTAGGTTACATGAACAAAATTTCTTGCATAATTTTTTTTGCATCAAATTATATGAGCTTATTAATTTTTGTTGAAATTCAAGCTTATTAATTTTTAACGTAGTTTTTATCAAAAATAAATTAATGAAGTTTAAATTTACTATGATTGTGCTTAAGATTCTAGCTCACAGTTCCTTACAAGTATTTATGTTAGGTAACTAAGACCTAAGTCTAGGGTTCTCGATTATGTTGGAAACCTAACATTTATTTGGTAATCACTTGGATTTTTCTCAATTTAAAATAGACTCATATTAGTCCAAGTAAAGTAGTAAACATCAATTATTCTACTTGATGATATTGATCCCCAATATGAATGGATCTAATTGTACTCCATGCTTTGTATTATTGAAGATTTTCTTATTTTTTGCAGCCAGCTTACATAAAATGAAATAAATTTAACTCAAATTGGACTCAATGTATGTAGAACTATATACTTAGTTTTTACAATGTGAATTTGGTATTTGCAATATGAATGGAAAAGAAAGACTGATAGTTAAGTCCAATTGAACTCAAGAATTCATTAAAAATCACGTAAGTTTTCCACTCAAACTCCAAATTCAAGACCTCAATTTTGTGTTGAGGCAAATCGGTCAAACTCGACTCAATTCCAATCCTACCCGGCTAACTTATGCTTTTTTGACATAGGGAGGAGCAATCACTAGCAATAAGCATGACACGAATTGGTTATTGTAGACGTACAGTTTGTTCGCTAAGTTCACATTACATCATTTGTTGGATTATGATTGCAAATCATGTTCTCGATGAATAATTGAGTTTGAAAACTACATTACTTCTCATGGTATATTCTCTCAATAGTCACCTTTCAACAAGTCTTAAAAATACACCTATAGCTATTTAGGTAGACATAAATCTCGTCAAAATATATTAGATAAATATACATATATTTCTTTAACTATTATCCCAATCTTGAAATTTGCTGTGTAAATATTCGCAACACATAAATATTAAGTTTCATTGTGTTACTTCCAATTTAGGTTATACGAGATTCTTCCTTTCATCAATCTAAAAAAATTTCACATAGCATGAGTAGATCAGTAATTAATTGTAGAAATCGAATGGACCAATAAACATAATTTTGCTTTTCTAAAGAACTTATCCATGCTTAACCAATGTGTAGACATAATATTTTGGATGTGTAGACCTTGTAATCAAAATGGTTGTTATGCTAATATATAAGTTTAATGTACATATTTATATGTAAATCACCCATATCTACATTATATTATATTATATATATAAATATACCCATGCCTATGCTTAAAAATCATTTAATGTATCACAACTCATATAGTGACATAGCAAATGGCTCGTATAGTGGCAACAATGTTACAAAACAAGTGTTTCAACTTAATGAATACAATATGATGGGCTTTTTGTTCTTTACAGTTGGAATGCAACATACGACAATTTGCTAGGGAGCAACAAGCGCTTTTCGCAGTCTATTCCTCTCCCTGTAAGATATTACTTTTTATCTTATTCCTAGTGGGCAAAATAATTTTTTTCTTTATTTGGTGAGACAACTATTTTGAGCTAATCTAGCTCGGGTCAAGATTTAATGGTGACCGCCTTGATGTGATCTCGATCTAAGCTAACCTATGTATAATTCATTGTTGTTAGATTCAAACTGGGCCAAAAGTAATCAACTTGTCTACTTATTTTCTTTAATGTAGCTTGAGTGAGGGAGCAAACGTAACATTGACCTTCTTGCCTGGTGGGCTGGTCATAAACTCGAATGGAACCAACTAGAAGTTTGGTGAATAACTAAAGTGTGTCCTAACATCAATCTTTAGAGAGAATGCCAAGGGGATGGAGGCCCCAACCTCAGGGCATGTCCTTCGGGGTTAGTTTTCTTTAAGTAGACTTTCAATGTCAGGTTCGTGAAGTTTTCTTGGATCATGGCATTGTTGATGGGGTCAAGTAAGGCAAAAGTATCTTCACATTCAGCAAATGACTTGAAGGGGGGATGGTACACTCACTGTTTAAGAAGGGGTGCAAGTCTACCACTGGTTGGCTTGCCTACACTCACTGATTCGATCTGGTAGGTAGCAACAATGGTGAATCGTGTTCAAGCCATGTTGGTGACAACATACACTAGTGGCTTCCTTGATGTGGTCCATTTTTGTCTTCATCAGTGTGGTTGATGAGGATGTTAAGAGTGAAGAAGATACTCTTATCAGCGGCTACAATCTGCTAGCTAAGTGCCACCACTAGAATAGTCATGCTTTTACTGGCACTGTGATTGCTTGCCTTGGTGACAATGTTGAGTGTCCTCCAATCATAACAGAATTTCATTCCAGCAACATACCAAAAAAGATGGACACCAAAATTTTTCTAATAGAAAACCATCTTGTGGATCTAACATTGTCAAGAGGTGGCTAACAAAGAACATAGAACATTAGAATTTTGTCGAAAACCCCTTTAAGAGTAGAGGAAAAATCGCTACAGGATGAAAAAAATTTTAAGTGCTATTTCAGTATTACAATGAGATTTCATTTGGTTCAAGCTTTTTTTGGACCAGAAAAAAGATACTTTATTTTTAAGTTTAATATCAAAAATTTTTATTTTAATATTAGAAAACGTATAAAATGTGAAATAAAGTTGATTCTAATATTAATATTTGTGTTGGATATACAATAAAATTAATTTTTATAGTTGAAATTTGTGTTGGACCAAAAAAAAATTTCAAACCAAACTAGCCCTTAGTTTTGTTATAATCGTTGAGATGTTCTTTTTTGCTTGCAGGAAATGGTAGACTTCCTTGTGGACGTGTGGGAACAGGAAGGGCTATATGATTAGTTCTAAAGAATCTAAGGTGAAGGCAACATGTGATTGAATCTACGGTGAAAATTGATTGTGATTCTTGCTTTAATTGACGTCTTTTCCTTGTTGTACAATTTTTCCATATATAAATATTTGGGGTTTAATCATAACTTTGATGCTTCAAATTATTTTTGCAACATTATTTTTAAAATTTTATAGATAATTTATAAAATTAATAATCATAGAATATTTTACATAGATTTACCTGAAAAATTACCGTGATTTTAAACCACTCCAAAATTTCAAATAACTAAATAGCCGGTCAAACTCGACTCAATTTCAAATATGTAAGATTATTTATTATTATTTTTTGTCATGTTTTTTTTTAAATTTTTTTCTTCCATTTTTTATATGTGCAATATTTAATAATCTAATTTTTCTTGTTGGATTTTTTGTTGACCTATGATTTATATGTTTAAATTATCTAAGTCGACTATCTCTAAACTTATCAATTGAAGCCACTCTAATCTTCTCGTAGATATGTTTATTTCTCACTTTGTTCTTTCATGTATATTAATTTATTCATCTTAGCATTATTATTTTTGCAATACTTATCTTATTTGTGTTTCTTAACACCATATAATATTGTTGGCTTGACAGTCTGTAAAATTTATCTTTAAGTCTAGGTGATATTTTTCTATTACACAAAACGTCAGTTGCATTTCTCTAGTTTATTTATTTTACTTGTGTGTTATTAATAACACCATCTATTTTACTGTTATTTTATATGATTAATCCAAGATATTTAAACGTTTACTTTTTCTGATAACTCGATCTTCAATTGTCATCTTCTCATTACAAGTGTTTTTATTTTGTTTAATTTACACTTCATATATTTAGTCTTTGATCTACTAAAACAAAAAATTTTAAATTCTAATGTATTTCTTCATAACTCGAATTTCATCGTAGCACCTTCTTTAGTCTTATCAATAGGTAGAATATTATTCGTAAAAAGTATACATCAAGATATTTTTTTTCTTGAATGTGTCCTATAAAAACTTTTATAATCAATGTGAAGAGATATAGACTTAAAATTAAACTTTTGTGTAATCCAACTAAAATAATAAACTTCTTAGTTAAATTCTCTTATATTTAAACATATGTAACAACCTTCTTATATATGTTTTGATAATTTGAATGTAAGCAATTGAAATGCCTTTTTTTATAAAGTTCTCCAAAATGTTTTCTTAGAATTTAATTATAAAATTTTTCTAAATTAATGAAAATTAAATATAGATTCAAAGAGAGCACCACAACCACTATTGAAAATTAATTGGAGATCAAGCAGGAGACCAAAAATAGTCATAAGTAACCATACTAACTCTTATATGGACCGTATTATTGAGCAAATTATAAAAATATTTATTTATTTATTTTTATAAACTTATATATGTTTCAGGTAACTTAAATAGTGTGGCTAATTACCTTAGGCAATTTTTATTAAAAGAAGGGTAAAATAAGTGTCTAAACTCATTTGAATAAAAAAAAAATTAACCCAAACAAAATAAGAGGTTTAAGCTAATATTTATCCTATTTATTATGAATAAGTAGGTTAATAATTTTAAAGCGTCTCATCTCATTTTAAACTTTTTTTTATTATAAAATATCATAATTAAATTGTCATTTCACATGGAAACGTTATTATCTAACCTAATCTGGGTTTGCCTGCAATATCAAATAAATAAATAAATATTTATTCAAAAATAAATAAATATTTATTCTACATCAGTTGTTGAGTCGGCATTGTCCGGACGAAAGAGTGGAGATACCGTGCACCACTTGGGCGTGGAATTGCATGGCGCTTGTGGGGTCCGCACATATAAACGGCGACGTCGCTACGCCGTTAAGTTCTCGGAGCGCACAAAATAATGCCCTGCCATGCCGTTAAGGAACTACCAGGCATCCTTTTATTAATAAAAATAATATTTATGAAGAATTTAAATTAAAATTAATTTTATTTAAAAATATATAAAATCTATTTTAATATTAAAAAGTGTATAAATTTTTTTAAAATATTATTAATTTACTATCAAAATTTGCACAATATCTTATAAAATTAGTTTTAAATCAAATTAAAGGTAACACGCATTAGCAAGCAAACCACATTCAAATGCCATTGTTTGCTTGCTTCAATCAATTTTTTTTATAAATAATATGCTTTCCAACGACATGAACTTTAAAATAGATAATAATTAAAATAAAAGTATACAAGTTCATGATATTATGGGATAATATAAAATGAAAATAAGATTTTAAATTATTAAATCTCATAAATTCAAAATTTAAAAAATAATGATAAATTATCTTCTTAACTCAAAATCATATCCCTTAAATATCTCAAATTTTAATATATATTCTCATGAGAATTTTAAATTAATAAATATTAAAATAAATTATAAAATTTTAAATAACTTCAAATTTAAATCAACAAAAATAATTTTCTAGTACCCCTCTTAATATTTTTAAATAAATTCCAGATCTTAAAAAAATTATTTCTACATCTAATATTCCTTATATCATTCATTCTAAGTTATTTTTTGGACTCATATGAAATCCTTAATTATCTTCAAATCCACAACAAATTTATTTTCTTTAGACTCTAATTTACCAATATAAATTATAAATTTATAAAAATTATATTTAAATCTCAACTTTTATACTTTATATATTCTAGGCCTTTTTTGGAGATCAAATAAATCAAAATTGTCATCCAATTTTTTTCTATATTTTCTAGACCTAAAATATTATAAATATTATTTATTTCTTAAATTTATACGTACAATTTTAATTTATAATACATATTAAATTTAAATTTTTAGGATGTTACAATTTTTCAATTAAAAAGACAATCAAATATAAATAAAAAAATCTACCTTCTGTTTTTCTCTTTTTCTATCTCTCCTCTGTTAGGGGTGCTAGGGGTGTTTTATAACTTTAAAAATAAAAACATATTTGGCCCTCCACAATGACATTTGGCAGTGCAAGAGATTGAAGATTATGAAATAAATATATTTACAATATATATATATATATATATATTATATATATATATATATATATATATATATTATAATATATGAGCATCTTGTTTCTACACAATATATAATACCATAAATAGTCATATAAATTTGTATACTTATAATCATGTTACTATATGTTCTGTTATTGTCATTACACAAATCTTAATTACGTTGTAAGTTTACTATTCTTATATGATCCTACGTCAAACAATGACTGTTGCCACTTTTCATAACTGCAGAGCCACATGGGAATCAGGGGTACTGATTTTTTTTTTAATTACAACACCTAAGTTTTTTTTATAATTTTAGTCCCGAATTTCATGAAATAAATATCATATCATAAATTATGATAATAAGTTGGAAAAAAAAGATATTAAATTAACAAATTATTTAGATAACTTATAATTTAAATTTTTCATAAATTATTCAATATATAAATTATATAAATAGACTTTATGTTGATGAAAACTCATTCAATTTAAAAAATTTATTTACATATCTTATATTTAAATTAAAAAATTATTATATATCTTTAATAAATAACCAATTAACTGATCATAATTTAGATTTTTAATTCACTAAATTATTTAATGGATTAACACTTAATTTATTGAATAATCTAGTGTATTAAAATTTTAATTTATGAGCAATTATTTTATTGGTTAGTTATTTGAGATATGCAAGAGAACACTTAAATCAAAATCTTTCATTTTAAATGAAATATAATAAGAATTTTAAATTTTTTTATTATTTTATAATTTAAATAATTTTAAATTATTATAATATTATTATAAATAATTTATTTGATCCCTAATTTGAGGTCTTGGCTCTGGCCACTGACTTTTCAAGTAAAAAATTTATTTCTAATTTCCTACATACAATTATTTCTTATAGAATATGATTTCATATTCCTATACTAACATTTTAAATATCATCAAAAAATTGAATTTATATTTATACATGACTTCTTCTCCTAGATTTTATAAAAAAAAAAATGAAAGAAACAATTACAATTATTTATAATGAACTTATTTTAAGGGATTTGGTTTCATATTCTTATAGAATCCCCTAAGATATCATAAATAAAAGTATCTAAATAGATGAATTTGTTTTTTTTTTATATGATTGCAACTTCTCAACAAATCCAAGTTTTTTATTCATCTCCCACAATGTTATTATTTGTTTGTGTATTGCATAATCTTTTTGAAGTCCATGCTACTGCTAATTAATATTATTTATGTAAATTAATAAATCTGCCTCACTCTCATTCTCAAAAAATTATCGAGTTCGAATGATCGAATGTTCAGGTGCCCAAACCCTGCTCCACCTCGTTCATCAGATGCTCATCTCCTGTGCATGAGTTGCGGGCCATAGATAATTTCTCCGATTTCTTTAAACTACGGTAGGGCTGGCAATTTAATTCGAAAGTCAAAAATCGCTCGAAACTCGCTCGATAAAAAATTCAACTCGAAATCGATTCGAGTCCTTTCGAGTCGAGTTTCAAGCTTTTCAGTGTACTCGAAATTATTTCGAGTCGATTTCGAGTTTGGCTTGACTCGTTTGAAAAAAAATCGAGCTTACTCAAAATAAAATTATTTATTAAATTTTTTTATTATATTATGAAAGAGTGGCACATTGAAAATGAAAAAAAAAATAGTTAAAGTATAACTATTTTAAATGTGTTTTTTTATTATGTAATTTAAATTTATTCAAAAACTGAAAGAGATTCGAAATCGACTCGAACTCAAGTTAAATTGAGTCGAGCTGACTCGACTCGAAATGATTCGAGTTCGAGTCTCATTGAAATCGAAATTTTCAAGTTCGAGTATACTGAAACTCGCTCGAACTCGAATGCACCAAAAAAAATATCAGTCTAACAGATGCAAATATATATATATTATAGTATATAGTATATTTATATGATATATATAATATATATAATATTATATTATATATATATACTATATATAAGAGTACGAGTTAAGCAGGTGAAAACTTTTTTTGTCTTATTGTAATTTTTGAAATTTAAAAATTCACAATAACAATTGCGATTTAGTCTTAATCTTTTTAAAACTCACAAAATAGCAATAATTGTATTTTGGTCTTAATTTTTTCACCTCCTTACAAATTAGTTCGAATGTATAATAAAATTCATGAAATTATTTATGTATATTTCGGGGACGAAATTTCTAAAAGTAGGGAGAATTGTGACATCTGAAATTTAATTTGAGATGTAAAATTTTGAGTTGATTTGAACACAAAATGAATGAATTTGGATCTTAAATAAATATTTTTAGAATAATTTATAAAGACAAGAATGACGGGAGACTAACTTATAATTGTTCTTTAAAAAAAATATAAAAACTGGGTGCTGAATTTAAAAACTCAAAAAACAGCAATAATTGTATTTTGATCTCAAAATTTTCACCTCCTTACAAATCAGTTCGAATATATAATGAAATTCGTGAAATTATTTATATAAATTTCAGAGACGCAATTTTTAAAGGTGGGAAGAATTGTGACATCAAGAATTTAATTTGAGATTTAAAATGTCGAGTTGATTTGGATCCAAAATGAATCATTTTAAACCTAAAATAAATATTTTAGGACTTAGTTATAAGTATATAACAGTTGAAAGACTAAATAATAATTATTCATAAAAATTAAAAAATAATTGGGGATTGCCACCGCTTTTCTTAAATGGAAAAACTCTCAATAATTGCATTTTAATTTTAACTTATCCATTGGCTTACACATAGGTTCAACTTATTTATATTTAATTATAATTTTTTTTTAAAGTTTGACTTATTTATATTATTTTAAATTTATAAATTCACAAAAAAAAGCTACAATTGTATTTGAATCTCAACATTTTCATCTCCGAACAAATAAGTCCAAATTAGTTACATTTAAGGTTAATTTTTTTATCAAATTATCATATTTATATTTTAAATCCAAAAAAATTGAAATTATATTTTGATCTTAAATTTTTTACTTTCTTACAAATAAGTCCTAATTATTTATATTTATTTTTATTTTTTATTTTTTTAAAAACTCACAAAAATAGCAACAATTGTATTTTGATCTCAAATTTTTTACTTTCTTACAAATCAGTTCGAATATATAATGAAACTCATGAAATTGTTTATATAAATTTCAGAGATGAAATTTTTAAAGGTGGGAAGAATTATGACATCAAGAATTTAATTTGAGATTTAAAATGTAGAGTTGATTTGGATCCAAAATGAATTATTTTGGATCAAAATAAATATTTTGGGACTTAGTTATAAGTATATAACAGTCGGAAGACTAAATAATAATTATTTTCATAAAAAAATAAAAAATAGTTGGGGATTGCTGCCACCGCTCTTCTAATTATTTAAATAAAAAAACTCCCAATAATTACATTTTAGTTTTAATTTATCCATAAGCTTATACATTCTCATTATTTAAATAAAAAAACTCCCAATAATTCTATTTTTTTAGGTCATTCAAAATTTCTAAAAGTAGGGAGAATTGTGACATCTGAAATTTAATTTGAGATGTAAAATTTTAAGTTGATTTAAACATAAAATGAATGAATTTCGATCTTAAATAAATATTTTTAGAATAATTTATAAAGACATAAAAGATGGGAGACTAACTTATAATTATTCCTTAAAAAAATATAAAAATCATGGCCCGGTGAATTTAAAAACTCAAAAAAACAATAACAATTGTATTTTGTTCTCAAATTTATCTTCTTACAAATCAGTTCGAATGTATAATAAAATGCATGAAATTATTTATATAAATTTTTCACCTCCTTAAGATTTTCGTGTCCATATACAAGATTCTAACAATTCGTGTGATATTAATATTTTTTTTTTATGATCCACGCTGTATTGTTTCTTACATAATAATATAATAAAAATACTTTATGAAAAGTTATTATTTCGAGTTAAACAAGAGAAAAAAAATTTTGTCCTATCTGTATTTTTTAAATTTAAAAAATTCATAAAAACAATAATAATTGTAATTTAGTCTCAATATTTTAAAAATGCACAAAAATAACAATAATTGCATTTTGATCTCAACTTTTTCACCTACTTATAAATCAGTTCAAATGTATAATAAAATTCATAAAATAATTGTCTCAATATTTGAAAGATGCACAAAAATAACAATAACTGCATTTTGGGACTTATTTATAAGTATATAAATACTGGAAGACTAAATTATAATTATTCCTAAAAAAAATACAAAATCAGATAACTTTAATGCTCTCTTGAAGAATATAGCAATATTTAGAAAGGCCAAACGAGCGCATCGAGAATTATCGTATCTGATGTTATGGGGGATGTTGTAACTTAAGCATCGTAACCGATGTTAAGAAAGGTCGAATCAGGATCGAAGCATATCGTATCCGATGTTATAGTAAATGTTGAGCTTAGGCATCATAACCAATATACAAAAAGGCCGAACCAGCGGAAAGAGTATTGTATCTAATATTATGGGTATGCTGTAGTTTAAGCATCATGCCCGATATGAAAAAATGACGAATCAATGGACCACGTGCAAGGCACGTGAAATATACTAGTATATATAAATGGTTCAAATAGGAGTTTGAAATTTGTAAATAGTTCCGAATTGAAGGATATGCATGTAATTGACCAGCCACGGCTTATCCATTCAGTTCACTGAAAAGCCACGTGGCAGCATTTTAAAGCACGCACGTTTGGATATGTCGGCGATCCTCCTGCTCTAAAATGATCCGATCCGTTCAGGGGAATAGGTCGGTTACTCGTGCTTCTCAACCGTTGCTGACACGAAGGCAGACCTCGCCTTCTTTTCGCCACGTTATCGCCCTCTCAATGGTTGGATATTTAATGCGATCTCAATCCCTCTGTGGAAGGTTCTCTCTCTCTCTCTCTCTCTCTCTCTCTGTGTGTGTTTGGCGCGCGCGTTCGCGCTTGCTGTCGATCTAGGGCTTCAAGGAGATGACCTCCGTTGGCGACGACAAAGACGGATTTGCGGAGCCGGAAGATCTTTCCGTGGAGCTCCCGGCGCCTTCGGGTTGGAGGAAATTGGTCGGTAGTTTAATCCTTTCTTCAGCTTCAGGTTCTGATTTTGATTTCTGTTGTTCTGTCGGTGGACAAGAAGCTATCTCCTTCTTTCGACTGTTTGCGTGCTCTTTGTTTGCTAGACGAGTATTTTACTGTTAGGGCTTCAGTTGGGATCTCTTTTGGCTGCTCATCTTTGTTTGAAGAATTAAAGTTGCAGCTGCAACTTGAGAAGCTCCTGGCTCGTTGAACGTTCCGTTCGTTAGGTCTGATTGTTGGATGGATTAGGTCAAAATCTTTTCGTTGACAGTAATCCCAAAAAATCATGGATCCTAAGTTCTTGAAGTAACTTGCATAAGAGTATAATTTTCACTTAGGAGTTGGCTTACTGAATTATGTAATCTCAAATTGTAAGTTTTAAATTTAGAATCTAGTCAATCTGATATAGTAGGTATGGGTCAAAATAATTGTTGAAGGGTTTCTGTTTCTTGTATGGAATAAGTTAGTCTTACTGGAAAACATGGTTTAATCCATGAGCTGTGTTCATTTTGATTTGTTATACCATACTCAATATTCACAGATTTTTCCTAGGAGTTTTTAAGTATCTAGATGTCTAAAATCTATTCCTGGTAAGCTATGAGGATGAAAAACACCATCGAAGGGTGGTAACTGGTAAGGAGGCTTAAACTGGGATCATCAAGGATGTAACTGCAGTTGTAGAAAGTCAACTATGTTAGTTGAGGGTGACGGCTGCCGAATATGGGCTCTAGCTTTATCTCTAGTTCGACAACGTCTGAGTCTGAGCCAACCATAACATTAAGAAATCATCCTTTCAACTCAAAAAGTTTTAATTCACTTCTAAAAGTGGGCAAAGCATATTAGCATTCAAGTTTCAAAAAAAAAAAACATGTTAACACTCCATCCTATTCCAGCTTCTAATATGAATGGAATGGAGATTGTTTCTGACTCGAATATCATGGTTAAAAACTGTGAAAGACATTAAACTTTCTGGCTGTTGTTTTGCCCTATATTTGCCTTCCCTAAGGCTTCGTTTTGTTCGAGTTTTTTTTGGATAAGATAAAAAAAAAATATTTTTGAAGTTTAGTAGGAGAGAAATTTATTTTAATATTAGTAAGTGTGTAAAATGTGAAATACTTTAAATTCTAATATTCGTATTTGTATTAGATATGAAATAAAGTTAATTTTTATAGCTGAAATTTGTATTGAACAAAAAAAATTACCTCAAACCAAACGGGACTTAAGTGATTTGTTTTGCTATTTTTGTCGTTGCTTTGATGACTGGATGTAATGTACTGTTCGTTTCAACTTTTCATAGATTTCTATCATCTTGTTGATGAAGCATGTGAGAACCTGTCTGGGCTCTGTTCAAAATTTTCAAGTTGTAGACTTTGAAAAATCTTAGCATGCAAAAGCCGCTAAACATCTTGTAACCTGACTTTTAGCATATCAAATGCTTTTTTTATCATTTTGGGAGGAAAGAGACACTGCAAATTTCTTTTTATTTTTATTTTATTTTTTGCTTACGTTATTTGTAGTACACTTTTGTGCATTCTCGACCTTGATTTTCTTCTTATAGTTTTTCTTTGTGTGTGTCTGTGTGTGTCCATGATAGCTGGAGCGTAGGCTTGATTGTTATTGTATACGTCCGTGTACATAATAATCAGGTAAATATCCATATTGAGATTATCTTCACTGAGCATTTTGGTACTTTTGCCCTATATACAAACTGTTTTGACATGCCATTGTTCCGCCATAAGGTCTATATTAGATAGTTGCTTTCTACTGAGATTACCTCCGTTGTTGTTCGTGTCAATTGACTGTTTTCAGAATGAAGGCAACGATGTGGTGATTTCAGCTTTTTAGTTGTTTGTTCCTTCTCAATAAAACTATTGATTTCCAACATTTAATGCATGGAGTCTCAACTTTATGCCCTTTCCTTTGAGCTTCTTGTGGCTGTTGTATAAAATTTGTCAAATGCCACTGAAAATACAGTTTACCCCAAAGAAAAATGGGACAAGAAAGAGTAAAGTTGTTTTCATTGCACCTACTGGAGATGAGATAATCAACAGAAAACAACTTCAACAATATCTTAAATCTCACCTAAGCCAATTGCCACTGCATGAATTTGATTGGAGCACGAGTGGGGATGCTCCAAGGAGATCAGCTAGAATAAGGGAGAAGATCAAGGCAGTTGCTTCCCCAGAACCTCAGCCAAAGGAGAAGCAAGCCAGGAGGTCATCAACAGCACCAAAGTCAGATAACAAAGAAAATGAAACTGCTCCTAAAGATTTGAGTGAGAGAAATGAAGATGAAATTAAAGATGATTCGGTTACCAATGAGGTCGAAGATGTCAAAGTAACTGAAAATACAGAACCTATTCAGAATGCAGAACAGAAACAGGTATCTGTGGAGTTAACAGTGCCAAAGTGGGATGAAACTACTACTAAAGATTCAAGTGGGAGAATAGCTGATGAAAACAAAGATGATTCTGTTGCGGATAAGGTCAAAGATGTCAGCGCAACTGACCATACAAAAATCATTCAGGATGCGGAACAGAAACAGGCATCTGCAGAACCTCTGATATTTACAGTGATGAGTTCTGTGGATGAAATCTCGGTGCTAAATCATGTCTCGGAATCAGAGAAGCCTGAAGTTGTCGTCTCTGATCAGAAGCCAGAAGAGAATGAGCAGAAAGCTTTTCAAATTCCTTCCAATTCTGCAACTGAACAGATTGAAAAGTTGCCTGATGAGAAAATTGAGGGTGCTGGACACATTGAGATGGTACCTGAAAGCAACCAATCAAAGCAGCAGAACTTCAAGGAGCCTGTTCGAATCGATGCACAGAAACACATGCCACCAACTTTGAGCTGCTGAAAAGCTCTCACCTGATCAGATCAAGTTGTAGCTGTAAAAAATTTGTTAATAAGCAATTACTTGTTGGAATTGCCTCTGTAAACTTTGATATTTTAGATGGTATGATGTATTTATAAGTTAGGGTATCTGTTCTTGAGCTATGCTCTTGGTTTACGTACTTGGTAATTGCTGAACCTGATTATGAACAACTTTTTATTATCATAAAAAAATATCTTTAGCATTGTACAGAATCTTAATTAGCATGCCTAATAGTGGAAGGCCAATCTTTGTTTTTGTTTGTTATTCCGATTTGTAGCATATTTTTTTCTTAAAATAGAATCTGATCAAATTGATTGCCTTGAACTCAGCTCTGAACTGATTACTACTTATGAATGTCATTGAAATTTTGATTTGAAATTATTGATTCAGAACTATTGCATTTGAATCCGAGTCAAAGTTAAACTAGAGCAAGTTTTTGTCTTTTTCGACTTACTGTAGTTGGTCCTATGGTGCTTTTTTGGTTCCAGGTTGACTGAAATTTGAAGTTAATCGGAAATAAGTAGGAATAGTTTGAGCAAATTATGTCATATGGAATTACCAAAGGGAATCATAGAGAAAAGTCTCCTAAAATTCAGTTGCCCAAACTTTATGTTTGTTGATGTAGGCAATTAGAAGGTCTTGCTCTATCAGGATGGAAAGATTACTTTGAGATAATGGAGTGTAGAATCCATTAAAGTAATAAAGAGAGAACAATTTATGGTGAAGAGAAGGAAAAATCATGATACCAAATTGTTATCAGCTTAAAATAAAATCCACTATCATAAGTGTGTCCCTGGAGTTGAATTGAATATTTATAGAGCTTAAATCTAAATGCTTCTACTGAGATGCTTCTTCACTTGTTGGGACATAATAGAATAGTTAGTGGAGCTAGACGTGGCAATCATTTGGCAGGAGACACTAATGAAGAGTTGATGCAGTCAAAAACATTATTGATGAAGTTGAAGAGAACTCCATAAAAGTCGGTGTTATCGGAACGTGGCCTAGCCCATTTATTTACTGAAGTCAGGTTATCAAACGAGTTCAAATTGTAGATCGAGTCTAGATCGCAGACCTAGAACAAATAGTCGACCGCTTTGAGCTATTGAAGGCATTCATCGGTCTGCATCTACTGGACCTTTTTACTTTGTGTCAATGGCATGTGTTCCGGTGTAAAAAAAATGTTTTCTTTAATATGTATCAAAAAACTTACTGATAATGAAGCCCAAACAGAACTCAATTCCAAATGAAAAGTTTACTTTTGAATAGATACCTTACAAAGGCTAACTGTACTGCAAGACAAAAAACACGTCTGTTAAATATTAGACCCACAATCTATCACAACCCATTGCAGGATTAAACCACGAATTTGTCATCAAACTCAAATCTAATTTGAATCAAAGTCTGACTCAAAATACTGAACCCCGAATCTTGCCTTCCCAATTAAAATCCAGTTAAAAAGTAAAGCTGAGAATAAAGCTTAAAATAAAAATAAGATTCCGTTCAGGAGATGGAATCTAGAAAGTTGCAATATTTTTCAAATTGTTCCTTTGCATAATTTTATCCTATATCAAGATGGATGGCAGTACTAATCAAACAAAAAAAGATGATGACAGAAATGAACAGATGCATGCAATGCTTAAATGTCTTGTAAATACATCAGATGTCAACACCAAAAGAAAGATCTCTGTAAAAATAACTCATTCATGGCTAATTCACCTTGATGAATCACCACCACCACCAACAACAATATCAATAACCAACTCTTTATCCTACTAGGTGATTGGCTGCATGAATCTTTTATTTTCATTGCACATCAATTAACAAATCTTCATCTAGTCCTAAGTTTGTGAAATTATTTTTATAGTTTCTTATCATTTTTCTTTTATAATCTTCATCTTCCTTTTTTTATATAGGCAAAATTCAATAACACGGACTTTTCTTAATGGTGTTTCAATCGGCCTATGATTTATATATTCAAAACATTTAAGTTGACCCTCTTTGAATTTATCTTGAAATCATGTTATTCTAACTTTCTCATAGATACACATTTCTTATTTTATCCTTTCGTATATCCCCACTCATTTACCTCAGTATTTTCATTTCTGCAATAATTATTTTATTTTTATCATTTCTCTTTGTAGGTCAGCATTCAACACTATATATCGTCAGTCTTACTACTTTCTATAAAGTTTACTTTTAAGTAAATGAATTTTTTATATCACACAACATATCAAATACATTTTTTCACTTTATCCATCCTATTTAGATTCTGCTAATGACATCATTATCAATTTCACCAACATTTTATATGATTGATCCAAGATATCTAAAGCGCTCTTTTCTTGATAATTTAATTACCAACTGTCAAATCACCAATATAAGTGTTTCTTTCTGACTAAATATGCACTCCATATATATAATTTTTTATTTACTAAAATGAAAACTTTAAACTCTAAAATAGTTCTCTATAACTCAAGCATCACCTCAATCTCTAATCTTATCGACAAAGAGAGTATCATCTGTGAAAAAATATACATCAAAACACCTCATCTTGAATGTGGCCAGTCAGGATCTCTGTAATCAATACAAAAAAATACAAACTTAAAGCTGAGCTTAGGTGTAACCCAACTGTAATACAAAAAATTTTAGTTAAACTTCTTTGTGTCTAAATACATGTAAGAGTTTCTTTATATAAGTTTTTAATAACTTAAATATAAGCAGTACAAATCTCTTCTTTTTCTTAAACTCTCCAAAGCACTTTAAAATTTAAGATTCTTATACTAATGAATTTTTCCAAGTTGTTTCTAACTGAAGCCTAAACTTCTTAAAAATTTAAAATTTTTAAAAATTCTTGGAACCGTTTGGATGTGCTTTAATCTAAGCCACTTAAACTTTAGTTAAATCTGCTTAGAAATGATTGCCAAACTGCTGCAATGTGATATTTCTAAATTAAGTCCCAACAAAGAGAGATCAAGAAACTGCCATCAAGGCTCAAGCTGCGCAATTCATTGATATTCCATGTAATATGCATACACAAGAATAAATGGATCAATACAATGACAAATGGAATAGCTTCGTAGCGTACATAAGATTAACCTCATAAACAACAAGATTTGAAATCATAAGCCTCTGATATCCAACATTGATTTGGATTTAAATACTGCAAAAAAAAAATAGCATCAAAATGAAGCAGCTATTTAGAATGTAGGTGAGAGAATTTTTACCAAAGTACTAACCAGAGTAGACTCGCAACAAAAAAGAAACTATTAGGGGTTCTGCATTTCATCGTTCATGCCTGCTTAAAAATCAATAATACCTCATTAGCAAAGCAATAAACCTTATGGCTTTTAACATAAGCATTGATGCAAAATCTACAATACCTTCTCTAAGCTAGTACTTATCCTTAGTGTCAACTGAGAAGAAATCAAATCCTTTATCTTGCATGGAAGTAAATGAGCTTTCAAAGTTTGTACCTTGTGGAAGTGGCATGCAAGAACTTACTCCATCACCAGAGCTACTTGAGCCCACATCCTCAACATCACGAGTCCACACACTATCAACTTCTGAGCTCGGTGGAGATGGCAGACCAAGTCGCAACGAGAGATCGTATTCTGTGCATGATGGCAGTTCGGTCCCCATTTGAACAGGATGCTTTGTTACAAAAGGCGTGTTTGTGGCTCCTTGTTCTTGTCTAGTTAGTTGAGAAATTATCTGGGTCAGCTTAGATTGAGCATCACCATAATACAATGGATAAGCACGACCCAGAATAGGCCACATGCAAAATTCTGGCTCAGCATTACTGTAGGATTCATTTTGATCTTTTGAAGCATCAGAGGCCATGAACTGAACCTCAGGTCCTAAAGATGAATATTTCAATCCAAACTGTGTTTCAGAGACATTAATGGTGCTGGATGGCAACATTCTTATGGGCAAACCAAGGTTGGTTGTGTTGTTATTCTGGGGCTTCCGGGAGATTTCAGTTGCTTCCTTCATGTTAGGGTTCAGATAACAAACTGGATTGCTGTGCCGCTGGCTCCGTGATGCTCTTCTGGGTATGCAACCAAGATGAAGTGCAGCTGATTCCACACAGTAAGCATGAATGGACAGAGAAAAATGAATCAGATTTATATGCTCAAAAATTTAAATAATAGTCACATGTTCTTCAGTAAGATCAAGGGAATTATTACATGTCTGCAAAAACTAACTTGTCTATTTACCAATTAAGCACTTATGTCACAAAATTTAATTGGGAATCCATCGTGCAAGTTTTATTACTACAATAGAGTTACTTATAAACTATTTTAGGATGTAAAAGAACCTATGGTTCATTGATGTGGAAAGTCTTCACGTTGTAACACATTAAACACACAAATATAGATCATACCATCTGACATTCACATGATGCAAGAAATACAATACTCTTTATAAAGAATATGCTGAGTGCTGACAATACATAAACCAAGTTAAAATACCATTGCAGTGTGTGCAATGTAAATTTTATGATTTTAATGGTTAATATATATATAAGGGAAAATATTATGTAACCCTAATAACTGATAACAAAGATCCTAGAATCTTTTTGATCATTTATTGGGGCTATGTAGCATTACTCATATATAAATGAGTGATGCAAAACACACTGCTTAAGATTATTTAGGGAAACTCGATAAAAGGAAGGGAAAACACAAAACCGTGCATGGGAAACTTAAACAGGACCATTTTTCAAAAAAAAAAAAAGAAACTTAAATAGCCATGACCTTCAATTCTGGAGGAGTTGCGGACAAACATGTTTATGAAAAGCTCTCGATGGGAACTACAATCTTGTACTTTGTTTTTTGAATTTTCAACATTGTACTTTATTTTGTTTTCATATATCCCAAATTCTGATTTGTCTGAAATTTGGCATGTTGGATAAAGAAAATTTTTATATTTTTGTTTAATTTTATGCTACTTTCACGTAAGTGTCTAGTCGCCTAACGCTTGTATCGCTTTGTTTCTAGGGACAATTAATAAAATATTTCTGAGATTATACTCAATATTCTGTTCCTCTCAAACTTATGTGATTCGACATCTAAACTTTGAGCTCTCCTACAAAATTGATCTTGTTTTCCTAATGATTCTGCTATATCAATAAGTTTATCATGAAAGGTATGGATTTTTCCCAGTAAACAAATTTTCCACAAACAGCGTCTTAAATATAAGGGAAAAGACAATCAAACTTCTCATCTCTCACTTCCACTCAGCTAAATTCTAAAGTTGGTGAAACCTTTTTGATTATTGTCTGAGTTGAAATGATTTAATTAATCATAATTGTTGTGCTGATTATTGTCAATGTGAGTATGATTAGTCAATAGAACTTATCAATTAAAAATCGTGGTTGGTAAGGAGAGGAGATAGATGGGACCCACCACCCCATGCCATGACGAATGAAGAAGGCAACAGCAACATAACACGAAGAACAAAGATGCATATAAGAGAGAGGGTGCATAAGCAAAGGAATTTCATTAGTTGAGGTTAGAAGCAAGCTAAGATATATAAGGAAGGTTAAGGGATGAGAGAAAACATTGGCTGGGCTAAGGAGAGAAAGCAGGGAGAAACGAAAGAGAGAAGGAAGACAAAATGAAGGAAATCCCAAAAAATTCAAGTTAATCTAAGTTGTCATTCAAGGCCAGTGAAACTTAGGGACGACAGAGAAGATTTCATGTGTAGTATGGAATTGGTGATCCAAAATTCAAAGAAAAATCATTGACTCTGATTTTCATCAACTGAGTGGAAAGGACGGCAGAAATATGAACACATGAGAGTGCGGTATGGCAAATTGACAAAACAAAAGTAGAGATGGTTATCAAAGAGAATGTCGAAGATATGCTTGTTGAAGGTTTCAACGTAAATATATTGTTGAGGAGTATGTACCCACATAAGATTTGAGTTGAGTAAACCTATTGAAAATCCTTGTCGAGAATGTCCATTTA
Source organism: Apostasia shenzhenica (assembly GCA_002786265.1). Classification (NCBI taxonomy): domain Eukaryota; kingdom Viridiplantae; phylum Streptophyta; class Magnoliopsida; order Asparagales; family Orchidaceae; genus Apostasia; species Apostasia shenzhenica. The sequence goes on along the minus strand of KZ452040.1, from coordinate 401,345 downwards.
AAATATAAATAAAATGTGAAATCAAAAATGTTCTTGTCGAACAGGGACTTCTCAAAAATGTTTCTTTCTCTTAGGCTCTTGCTTGTGAGTAGTCGAATAGTGGTTAAGTTGGTCCATTGATCAAATTGAAATCAACCTATTAGTGGAATTGACCGAGATAGAAATCAAACATAGGAAACTAATGAAAATACAATGTGTTATTTTGGTGATATAAAAAGTGGAAGTGATACGGGCCGAAAAGCAAGATTCAAAGCAACTTTACGATCAGTAAATCTTAATTTAACATGGATTGTATTGAACGTGATGCTAATTTCTAATGTATGTTGAATAATATGATTATCCAATGTATGATTCCCATGATGGTTTTACTTATAATGAGAATAAAATATAATCCTATTCTTGTGTTGTGATGTACAAAAGGCATAATGATATAATTTCATCTTGTGTATACAGCATGTAAAGCATGTTAATAACATGATATGACAAATGAAAGGAGAAACAAAAAACCTGGTGAAAGAAATAAAAGTAAAAAATAAATAAATTGAGTGTTCTTAGTGATCATGCCTCTTAGCTTAAGCTCATATAAGATTTGATGCAATGAGGGTTATTGTTTGTGGAGTTATTTTTAATTGAGGTAAAAAGATAACATTTGATGTGATAATTTTGATTTTGAGATTTGTAAAAGATTTTAAATAAAGTTAGTTTCTTTTAGCATATATATAGAATATGAAATAAAGTTAATTCTTTATTTTAAAATTTATGTGATGTCAAATAAAGTTAATATGGGCAAACAAACAACATCCTAACAATAATTTGTGGCCATCCCAATTGAGGTGACAACCTCTAGTGTTGACTTATATCACTCCAGTTATGATGAGGTACCTGAGGATATCAATGTGACGACATCCAATAATAACCTCACGACAATCCTAGTGCAGGTGATGACCTCCAGTGGTGGCTAGTACATAGCTCACCCGGGTCAAAGGGAAGAAGATATGGTCAATTATGAAGGCCCATGAGAAAGATAATATGAGAAATGCTATTTATGTTTCCTAAAGTATGGGATATGGTTTATTTACCATTGATTCACATGTTGTAGTTATGATATAATGCCATGTTCATTGTCTCAATGTATGCTATAATATTACATTAGAATTGGGTACAAAGTCTATAACAGACCCACACATTAATATTTTACATTTTCAAATACAATTCAAGCACAAAATAGGGATTGAGAGTGGGAGTACAATTTAAGTTTGTTAAATGCAGTATCAGTTGTTATAGGGAAGGACTATAGTACGTGAAAATACAATTTAATGCAATTTCACAAATTCATATTTTCAACCTTAGTGAAAAAAATTAAGCATGGTTCTACTTGTACATCAAGTTATCTTGGAGCACAAGTAAAGCATGTCACCCTCGTTTCACTGAGGTTCGTTGGTATTCGACAAAAACAAAACTTTTGACAAACTTGTCGAAGAAACACAATTTTTTGACACCACCACTTCAAAGACAAAAGACCAATTTCAACTTCTAATAACTAAGAAAAACAAATCACAAACACACTCTTCTTCTACAGGGCCTTGTACAAACTTGAAAATATGCAAAGTACATAGGATTTTACATGAAAAGATTAAAAACCACTATTGCCATGAACTAAGTAACTAGATGCTTAAGTGAGGTCTCTTCTCCTATGACTTAGTAGATGGTCACACAGTCTTCACCTAGACCTAACTTGTCCTATGTGGCTAATAGAGAAGAAAAACATATCTTCTCTGTTCCTTTCTTATTCTATCAAAGGTTTAACTTCCCCTAGATGACCAGCCTTCATTGTTGGACATCACCGTTGTCAATGACTCTCCGGATGCTCTATAGGTAGATATTTGGCTTCAATACTTTAGCATCACACTCCTTCAACATAACGCACCATACTGTCATTCTTTGCCCCTATTATAACACGAGGATGAGGTTATGATTTCTAATGATGAAGAAAGAGAACAGTCTTGCAAGTTGTTGTTCAGACGTGGCCACTCCTACATAACAGCCTAACAGGAGGCCGACATTGCAACTCCTCCATAAGCCTCTACACTGAGCCTTCTAGAACATGAGTTCTATTCAAGGAAATCTCTTCTCAAAGAATATACAAACAAGTGGCTTTGTCGATTCAAAAATCTCTTTCTTGCTATCATTTGCAATATACCCTCATCAAAGAACTTTATCCAACTCACCAACCATTGTCAAAAAATATCTTTCTTCAACTACCATTCTTCATCCACGACGAATGACCTCGAAGAAACCCTTTCTTCAAGGATGACATTTTCTTTTTTTATTTTTATTTTAATTTACCTCTTGACACCATAATTTCCACAACCTCACTTGAAAATTGTGAGAAATTACGGTGATAGTGCGATTCAAACATGAGGCCCCCTGTTCCCAGGCAAGCTCTTTCCCCACTAGGCTAGGAGAACACCACTCGTGGATGACATTTTCAAGAAGCTTTCTTCAATGAAACTTTTTGACTTCTTTGTCCTCCATATAAGGAGGGATATCCCAACTAACTTCTCCTCCCAACTAATGAAAGCAACTCTATTCCTATAAGTTCCTGGCAGACCTCGTATTTGAAGCAGCTTGTTGAATTGCTCTGATACTAATTGTTAGGAGTGCACATGAAGGATTAGTCTCATACTAGTACTCAACAAAAAGTTGTAGTTCTTGTATATGATTGTCTAACCTACTAGCCTAGGCTTTTGATATTAACTTCTACTTTGGGCCCAACTTGATCCTCTAGGTATTTCTCTTATAACAAGTGGCATCACAGTTGATTGTTCAACTAAAGAAGAGGTTCATGTAGGTGCTTCCATGGATTTCTCTGCCTTACCATGATTAAGTGAAAATTTAAGAATGAGCAATTCCCACTATCACTTAAGGTGATTCAATTGATGCTTTAGGTGTAGGTACTTGATGAATTAAAATGGTCCATTGAATAATGAAAAGCCAATTAGGATGAATTCTCATGTTAGAGAGAAATTGTTGGGAGTGCACATGAATTATCACACATTGGTAGACAACAACAAACCTAATCTATTAGTTTAGGTTTTTGGGTTAAAGGGTATCCATTCACTTGTGTGTTGGGCCCAGCTTAGGCCCCAATTATTTCTCCCTTAACAAGATTTCCGTTGCCAATCCTATGCAAATGGATCGGAGAACCACAATTACCTTCAATGCAAGGCTGAAGAAGGTCTTCGCTCTCGCTCGCATCATCCCTGCGGATTATGGTATCAATAGCATCATTCGCTCGGTCCCACAGAGTTTTCATGTCCATGTACTCTGCCTGCAAAACAGAAGCCCGGTGGTGGGAAATTTCTCAAGCAATTACTCAACTAATCCGTCAAAATAGATAAAGAACCTCAGAATTGGCTTTGGAATACATGATCTCCTCGGCCTTAAGGACAACAAAGGGGAGCTTCTCCTGCCATTCCTTGTTCTTCCTGGTGGCGGGGCTGTGAACCTCGTTCGCCAACCTGAAAAATCCCCAAAACCCATTTCGAAAATGCCGCGAAGAACAAAATCCTCGAATCAAAATCTCACCAAAACAAGCAAAAGATCTATAAAAACCCAAATCTCTGGAAGGAAAATTAAGCATGAGGAGAGAGCTCTGTGGAAGCAGACCTGAAGATCTCTTGGATGAGTGATCCTCTGATGGGCTGATGCCGATCGCTGTGCCAAGCTCGCCTCACGCACTCGTACGGCCTCGGTCCCGGCCTCGGCATCCTCCTTTCCCCCTACCCTTTTCTTCCCGTCCTTTCCTCAGCCAAGAAAGACCGCTCGCGAAGCCGGACAGACACACACACACACACACAGAGAGAAGAGAGAGAGATGGGGTCTTTTCTTGGCTCTGCCTGTGCTTCCCTCCTCCTCCGATTATTGTGACATCGCCATTCGCCCACCACAATGAAAAGTGACTGAGAATCAATACGCCACCCAAGAACGCACCGCTGCGAAAACGAGGCTATCGACTGTGTTTTGATGGGGGGAATGAGAATCACCTTCTATATATCAATAAACTACTTTATTTATTTTTATTTTTATTTTTATTTTTTTTAAAAAAAATAGATCCCCCCTATGTGATACTGACTCCCTTTAATTTCTCAATTGACAAAATTAACTCTCTAATTTAAAATAAAATACAAGTAAATTCTTTTACGTTAATTAAAGTACCCATAAAAAATAATTTTTTATAACTATTAAATTAGTTTAGAAACATTTAAATTTCTAATTTAGTTATCAAAATAACTAAACTAATCGGAAAAAGTCCTTTATTAGGATATTTTTTAATATGTAATAATCTTTTTATACGTTATCTTAAATTTAAAGATTAATTTAATTAATAAAATTTTGAAAGGTTTAATTACACATAAATCCAAACGAACCTAATAGCTATTTACCTTTTTAATAATTTTAGATAATTTTTTTTTTCAGATTTACATGTCAATAAGATAAATTCAGTCAACATTTTGCCCAAAAAAATAAAAATTTATATAAAATATTCAATTAAATTTAGGATTAGAGTTTTGCATAAAATCATAAAAATTTATATATATATTATACATATTGATATATTACACTAACAAATCATTTTCATAAAATTTACATTATAGTGTATTTAAATTTTGTGAAGAAAATTTGTGTGGTTATAATATGTAAAATTTGTATGACTTGTGAGTAAAAATCTATAAAATCATCCACAATGATAACAACCGCCTCTATTGTTTGAGCAAAAAATTGTACCTCCTATCTCTAGCAAGACAATTGACCTTCTCTGTCGACAACACACTAGCTGGCTATCAGTGGATCGGATTTAAGTCAGGTTAACTCCAATCTGAATCTGAATTCATATATATTTGATTGGATCATATATCAGATCGGGTCATGATCATCCCGGATCCATAGGAAATTGGATCAAGTCGAAACTCGATTTTTCAAATTTAATCCATGTATAGTAAAAGTCATTATTTGAAGTATTTTCTATACACAGATTTAGAATGATGCTAAATTCATTGAAAAAAAAAATAAGATTTTTTTTATATTTTTATGAGTTTAAGTATTTCAGTGTAAATATCAGCATTTGTAATTAATAAATACATATTGTAAAATATAAATGTATGAGAGTAAATTATAAAAATAGGTGAATATGTTGTAGTCATTTAATAAAATCTGTAAAAAAAAATTTGTATTAATTAATTATAATGGCATTGTTAGTTCAAGCTTCCCTATAAATGAATTATTAGTCACATTATATACCTATATAAATTAAAAAATTAGATTATATAAATAAGTTAGATTTTAGATGAATAGTATTAATAGTGATCCAGATCATATTCATTTATTTATTGTTGACGTAGGATGTAGGGGATCCCAAAGAACACCAAAAAAGAAAGAGAGTTCCAGGAGACGGCGACGCGCAGAGGAGTAAGCCCGTTAACGGAGGTTTAAGAGAGAAAGAGAGAGAGAGAATTCGGGGTACCCAGAAGAGCACACAGAGATTTAAGGTGGTTCAGGGATGAGACCCCTTACGTCCACCGAGCAATCAACGAAGAGATTTCATTAGAATCAGAGGGTGGCCGTAAAGACTTAATACAATATTTGGGAAAGAGAGAGGGAGGAAGAGCTCCTCAGTTGGGGCTCTAATACAGTGTGAATGGGAGAATTTGAATAGTTGCCTGCCCTCCGGTTGCTCTCTTTGATCTGATCTTTTCTGTAGTTTTTTCTCTTTTTTGCCTGGAGACTGTTTAGATGTCTTTGTAGACGATGGAGTGCATAGCTTTATCCTGATTTTCTGGAGGAAAGGAGGTGGACAAGCTCTGGGTTCAAGCCGCTTGACGGCCACCAGAGAGGCCAGAAGCCGCGAAAGAAGGGAGCTATCCTTTAATATTGGTACTTCTTCTGGGGATCCGTGACAGCAGGAGCATGCGGATCCTTGGTTTGCGGGTCTGGGAAAAGTGCCTTGTAAGGGGAACGGCGCGATCGGGTCAAGCTAATTGTGACAGACGCCGTGTTGTAATATTGTCCTCGACGTTACCAGGGATGGTCCTGGCTCATCGTGGACGAGGCTTGGTTGAACCCACGTGTCCGAGGTTTGACCTAGTCAGAAACCTGTGATAACAGATAGATAAGTTAGCAAATAAATGAAAGAGCTGGAGGCCAGCCAGACGCCACTTGTACGGCCGGGATGCAGCGCAGGAACCACGTGTTAACATTTATAAACAAATTAGGTCAATAAACGGACAATATGTAAAAGTCAAAAAAGAATTCATTTTGAGATTTAATTAGATCAAAATTCGAATCAAATTAAGTCACGACCTGATCCATTGACATGTCTACTAGCTAGCGAGTGGGGGGGAGACCAGAGACTAAGAAAAAGGGAATATAAGCAACATGCTGTTATTGCAAGATTTAAGATTCTTTGTCTTATATTTGGTTCTTATATATATATATATATATATAATATATATTCATCATACTAAATATCAAAATAAATCATATAATAATTAAAAATATAACAATAAATTAAATTTTATCAAATTTTACATAATTTTTAATATAAAAAAATTATTTTGTTTTACATTCTGCATTATATATTTTTGAATGTTTCAATTAACTTTATTAATTTCATAACATTCATAATTTTTAATATAATTAATAAAATTTATTTTTTATCATATAAGATAAGTATATAATTTTTATGAAAATAACTAAATTAATCTATTTGCCAATTACAACATAAATGAGAGAAAACAGGAAAGAGAGAGAGAGAGCTCGATGCATGACCCGGAGATTTATTTGATTAATTTAATTTAATTTAATGGGAAAAATTAAACTCTCTAATTGATTAAATAAAGATGTAATTATGATTAGCATAACTTAATCTCAAATTAAATATTGTGACAGAGTAACAATGATATGCTACTGTTTTAAATTGGGCCAAGAAAAAAAATAATAATATTTTAAATTTATTATAAATTTTAATAACTTTATTTCACATCCAACACAAATTTCAATCTTAAAAATTAACTTTATTTCACATCCAACACAAATTCCAACCTTAAAATCAATTTTATTTCACATCCTACACACCTCCTAATTTTAAAATAAATTTCTTTTCTATCAACTCTATAAAATAAAATATTTTCTCTTTTCTTATCCAAATTTATCCTCCAACCAAACAAGAGATATTTTATGATTAAATTCTATATATATTTGTAGAAACGACTTCTTCACCACAGGAAAAAAGAAGCTTTTTTTATTCTAAAAAAAGGCTTTTTTTATTCTTAAAAAAGAAGCTTTTTTTTATTCTAAAAAAAAAAAAAGCAATTTTTACGTTTAATGCAATTGGGTATCAGTTGGCATCTGAATTAAAATGGTGCTCACCAGTCACCACCCTTGAAGTCATATTGCATCTTATAATCAAATCATTTATGTCATGAATTTTAAAACGAACATTTATGTATATGTCAAAAAAAAATTAAATATTGCATTATAATTTAAATATATGCTACTTTAACTTCAAATTTTATGAAAAAAATTAGCATATAAATAATATTCAAAAACTTTTATGGCACATATATAAATCTCTTTAGTTTAAAAATATGTATATGCCTACTATTGATTTCATAAAGTTGTGAAAGAAATTTATAGTCTATAAGCATTGTTGCAATTGATGATATTTATACCCTCTCTTCCAACCCTTCCTCCATTAGGTAGGCTTGCTAAATTATGACAAAATTTGTTTTGTGTGGGAGCATGAGCTCATGTGAGATTTTCTTGAATAATTTAAAGTCGTCTAATTATCATCACAGTAAACTTGAATTGAGTTGTTCTAAATCAATACGATATTTGAACCAAACTGAGCCAAGCTGAAGACAATAGAGATTTAGTGAGTACATTTTATCCGCTGAGAATTCAGTGTAGATATTTTTTTCAACTTCATGCTAAAGATAAATAGGAGTCATCGGGATTTAAAGTTGAGAACTTTAAGTTCTAATACCATGTTAGGTCATTGGTTATCAAATGACCTAAAAGCTTACAAGAATTCCAAGTTCCTTTTTTCGATAATTTGTTTTCCAACTTCAATTCTCATTGAGTTAGCTTACCAAACTTTGCGCGTGGGGTTGTCTCTAGATGCGACTTCCAAACCTCTTGTATTGGGTTGTCTCCAAATTATGTGCCTAATCTTTTTCCTATTATGCTAGTCATTTAAGACTCATTCAAACCCATGTGCACGATGTTCCAACTTGGATATTAAAAATTAAGCTCTACAAAATGTCATATCATCTTTACAAAGATTTATCTAATAGAGTAGTTTTTAGGTTCAATTGACTAAATTTTTGACTGATCAATAGTGGGCTCCACTCAGTGCTGATGTGACATTCACTCATTGGCCATTAGCTAGCTTCCAAAGAGAGAGCTCCAATATTCTTTTGCTCTTCTCATTGTACACTTGATCTTAGCCAAAAGGCCGAGAAAGGTATTTTTGCTCTTCTCATTGTAATATTAAGAGAGATATGTTTTTTCACTCGTATATTTCATTATAATCACCTTCAATTCTTGATTATTAAAACCTTTTGTTTGGCATTTTTTCTCTCTCTTCTTATATGGCTAACACTGCGAAATGAATCTTTCCCCTCCGCAAGATCCATGCTTCTTCTCGATCAACCCACTTTCTCCGCCAACAATGTGCGTGAAATTGAAATAAAGTGAATTTAACGTGTAAATAGTTCTATAAGTTTGTGAAATTAAATTAATGATAATAGTCAGGCACATAAAATATAAGAATAAATTAATTTTTTTATGTTAATGATTGTATAAATGTAAAATAAAATTAATTTTTATTATTTATAAATTATATCAGAATTTAAATGTGAGAAGTTGCTCCTAAAAAATTGATGACAAATTTTATATAACTATAAAATTGATCATTGTTAGTGAGAAAATTTGTGGTGTCTCTCTTTGTAAATGCTTACAAGAAAAGAAACGGAAAAATAACAATTTTAAAGATTTAAGAAAAAAAAAACTCTAGAAACAATGACAATTTTTTTCTTTTTTTTTTAAAAAAAAAGAGAAACTAGAATTAGTTTGAAAATTCACATATTTCTTCGTTTCATTAGCACTTATTTTTTCAATTAATCAACTAATTAATAATTGTTCTTGAAACTAGAGTTTCTTTCGTAGAGAAATTAAAGTTAGTTTGATTGAAAAAAAATATAATTTCTGAAAAAAAAATATTATTATTTAATTATATAGAATAAAAAATAAAATAAATTAATTATATAAAAAATTATGTTAAATATAATATAAGTTAATTAATTTATATTCAAAATATATATAATATTAGAATTTATGTAAAATAAGGTTTAACTCTTTTTATTTAAAATTTGGGACTTTCTTACCCCTTTTGGCGTGATACTAGACATGTATATTAGTCCATTTCATAATATAAAAATTTAGAAATAATTATTTTATTATAAAAGATTTTTTCTCATTTAAAAGTATAAAGATTAATTTATGGGCAATTATTTTTATATAAATATTAATATAAAAATTAAATTTTATTTCACAACTTATATAAATTTTAATATTTTCATCAAATCTTATACAAGACGAGCAAAAAAAGTCATTTGCATTGACTTTAATATATATATATTTATTTATTTATTTATTTATATATATATGTATGAAAGCATTGACTAATTTTTCTTCTCACCAATTACTCACACATATATATATATATAATGAGAAAAATAGGGCTCATTCGAAATAGAGGTTGGGTGTAAGGGACCCAGATGTAATTTAGCCTAATGATTCCAAAGAAAATCACAGACTTTACTGTTGCTATTGCCATCAGTGCATCCATCACCATCACTGCCGAGAAATTAGAAAATTCGTGTAAATCTTGTTCAACGTTTCAAAAAGGTTAGGTTTCCATAAATTTTCAAAATATAAAATAAAAAATTATATGAAGCAATTATATATTAAGAATGAATCTAAAAACATTTACATATTAAGAAACAATCAATCCAGCAAGAATCTTCTCATTAAAAAAAAAAACTCTGCAAGAATCTAAAAGCAAATAAAAAAGGGAAATACTATATAATATTTAATTATATATTTCGAAATATTCTATAATATATAATTATATATTTGCAAATACTCAAAAAAAAAAGTATATAATTGTATATAGAAAAATACCCATTTTAAAGTACAAATATAATTACTAAAAACTATTCCAACCACATAATATTACGTGATAAAAATTATAAAATATAAATGTAAATTTAACATTTGATTTAATATTATTTTTAACTCATTATTTATTTAAGTTAGTATAATTATATTATAGAATTATAACAAAATTAATTTAATACCTATTAATTGCAATTAAAATAACATTTTAATATTACTTAATTTTAAAGGTAGCTTAATTCAATATTATTATTTTAATATTCTCATATTATTTTATAAATAATAATTAAATAATTTTTTACAAAAGTAATATATATATATATATATAATCAAATAACATAATTATTTTTTAAAATAATATATATTTAAATAAATGAAATATTACTTAAGTGAAATCTAAATATTATTTTTACAAAGACAATCTCATAATTTTTATAATATTATTTAAACATTTTATTAAATTAAATAAATAAAATTTCTCCGGAAAGGATGAGCCCACGTCACAATGTTATCGAACCAAACGGTTAAAGTATTTGTTTTACAAAAAATGCGTGCATGCTTCTTTATATTGCATTATACAAGTACAGATATGAATAATATCGAGCGAGAATACAGTAAATTACGAATTCGTTGCGGTAGCCGTCAATCGTGAACGCCGCCGCCGTTCGAGCCGCCGTCGTGCTCCTCCAACACATCGGCGGGGGCGACGGCGGCGGGATCAACAGCGGCACCGACGTCGTCGTCCCCACTGATCCGATCGAGCACCAGAACAAGCCCCATGACAAAGGCGGCATCCGCACTGGGACTGAGGCAGAGGCAGAACACATCCCTCCCCAACACCACCTGCGCCACCGCGTCCACCTTCCGCTTGACCTCCGCCACCAGTTCCTCTTCTTCCCGATTTCCCTCGTGCAGCACCTGGCAGCAGCGCGCCGCGAACGACCCATCCACCCTGTACATCGTGGTCTGCGCATCATCCCCATCGCCTCCGTGCACCTCCACCGACACGCCGGCACGGTCGCCGCCGAAGATCGAGGACCGGCGGACTGTGAATCGGGGTTTCTGCCCCTCGGCGCGCTCTCCCAGGTATCCCTCCCACCGATTGTGAAGGCTTGGCCACTGCATCGAAAACGCCCACAATTGGAACCCTAACCCAGCCGGGAACCACTTTTGACCAGATTTAAGAGAAATCGTTGAGATTAGGGAAGAACGAGGGTTCTTGCCTTGCGGAGGAGGGTCAGGATGGAGGCGCCGGCTGGATCCATGAGAACGAGCTCATCGGTGAGGGAGGGGCCGCGATCGTAGTTGTCAACGCGGAATACGAGGTCGCCCGAGTCGTGGTCGTAAGCGACGAAACCGTCGCCGGGAAAGAAGAGCGAGGTCTTCCGCACGGTGAGTTCGCGCTCCCGGTCCTCGCAGTACTGCTCGCCGACGACAGCTTTCGCCCCTCCGCCGTTGCCTCTTTCCATACCTGCCGCGCGCGATGTTGGGGATCCTCCGACAACAGCACGAGAGGCAGAAATCGCACCTTCTGCTTTCGATAGGGGATGAAGCGAAGAGGAGAAGATGGCAGTCCGGCAATTGAATTGTAGTTTAGATCTAATTGAATTTCGAATGAGTCAGCTAATATGCCATTTTTTTAATTTAGAAAATTTTAAATGGAAACGGCTCAAAATTAAATAAATTTAAAAATAAAAAATATTATTTATATATATAATTAGATTAAAAATGTAGTTTTTCCAGAATGTAGTTTTTATCAATGAAAAATTTCATTAGAATTTTTTTATTGTCATCCAAATCATATTTATTATAAACTAATTTTTTTAATTTAAATAATAGATTAGAACAAATAATTATAATTTAAATTAATTGAATGAATAAATATATTTATACATAATATTTTGCAGATGCCCGCGGCCATGCGCTGTCGGTCGCCTGCTCGCGGATGTCGGCGCGGGGGCAGCACGCAGACGCCGGCGCAGGGGGCAACACGCGGACGCCCGCGCCCAAGGCATTTGCGTGCAAGGCGGCACGCTGTGGCGACCCATACAAGAATGTCGTGGTCGCACGCTGCCGGCCGCCTATGCTCTGTCGCTGGCGGCAGCGCGCTGCCTGCCGCCGGTGCTCGTGGTCGTGCGCCTGCACGCGACCATGATCAATGACATATTTTGAAAATTAACAAATAAAAGAAAGATTTTTTTTATTATTTTTACAATACATAATAGATTCTATCAGGAAGGAAGAACCACGATGTCTCATGTAATATTTTTTGTGAATCTGAATAATATTTTTTGAGATTTGTGTATTTTTATGTTCAAATAAGCAAATTTTAGAAGGCAAAGATGGCCTGGATTTATTTATATGTAAATTATTTCTAATCTATTCTATTCGATGCATAAAAACTACTTTGTGAATTTTAAATGTTTTTTATTTAGAATATTGAGTTTGATATCACATTTCAAATCAGTTCATCAAATCAATAATAAATTTATTCTCGATTAAAATTGATAAAAATATCATTTTTATTTTGTTTGTCACAATTTTCAAAATAACCTCACCACCCTCTAGGCATGGAAAAATATTTGGGTTCGGAGAGCTCGCCACATCACTATTTCATATACCAATTAAATAGCGACAGCTGGCAGCGAGCGGCCCACTGCAGTTGGGTTCGGAGATCGATGTGCTTGTTATAGATATAAATATGTTTGTTATAGATATAAATGTGCTTGTTATAGACATAAAAGTGCTTATTATAGGCATAAAGATGCTTTGTTATATATATTTATGTTTATAACAAGTACATTTATGATTATAACAAACACATTTATGCATATAATAAGTAAATTTATGTCTATAATAGCTTATAACAAGCACTTTTATACCTATAACAAGCACATTTATATTTATAACAATCACATTTATATCTATAACAAGCACATCGATCTCCGAACTCAATTGTAATGGGCCGCCCGCTGCAAGTTGTTGCCATTTAATTGGTGTATGAAATGGTGATGTGGCGAGCTCTCTGAACTCAAGTATTTTTTCTAGGCATGTTGGGTTACAAAGAGCGCGAGGGAGGGAGAGGGGAGGAATTTTAAAAAAATTTGGACCACGAATAAAATTAATTATTAATTTGAGCGATCAGTTTAAGGTGTGAATCGTGTGATATCAACCTGTGGGACCCAGAGTCGCTTACCTTAACAATAATTAGAGGACGAATTTTCTTTTGTTTTTTTATGTGTACTTTTTTTTTTTATGTGTACAACACCCAATTCATTTTACTCTGAGATTTCACGCAATAATATTTGTGAACAATAACTGAAGGTGTTTGAATTGAAATTTTCTTGGACAATTTTAATTTGCATTTAAAACCATACACAGATCTAAATAAATAATGTGTATATAATACACCCAGGTATATATATATCTATTTAAAAATAAAATTATTTAATATTATAATACAAAAATTAATTTTTTATAAAAATTTATATAAAATATGAAATAAATTTAATTTTAGATTTAAAATTTACTTAGATGTAAAAAAATTTAAATTTTAATATTTAAATTTATATATTATATAAAATAAGTATAAATATTTTTGATGAAATTTGAAGATTGTTTTATCTCAGATGGTTCCGATCAGTTTCTATAAAAATTAGAATATGTAATAATGATTTTGGTTTTTTTTTAATATAATGTTTTAAATAAATTTAATACGGGATTTAAATTAAATAGTTTATTTGAAATTAAATTACATTCAGTGGAAATGAAAAACACGTGGAAAACTGTGATTGGACCTACAAAGTCCCGGTTGGTTTTGTTATCCAAAAAAGAAATTCAATCCATTTCCTCTTTTTTTTTTTGATAAAATCTATTTCTAGACCTTTTTTTTTTAATAGTCATTTTTTTTTATTCTCACGTTGTAAATTATTTTGTGCTCCTTCAGATCAATTCCTTCATTTTACCTGTGAATTATTCTGTGCCTTAAAAGAAAAAAAAATCAAAAATATTTGCATATCTATCATTTTTTTTTATATATATGCATATTTATCATTGTTATATGTTTGCCGTTCTTTAGATTTTTTAGGATAATTAATGCTAAAATGTACCAATTTAGATGAATAACTGATCTTTGCTTAAAAGTTCATCGATCCTCGATTATTAAGAAAGAAAAATGGAAAATAAAGAATGAAAATTGTAAAAAAAAAAATTAAAGAAATTGTTAAAAAAAATATAGACAATCAAAATAAAAAATAAGTATAGAAAATCCTTCAATCGAAAAAAATCATGATAATCATAAGTAGCTTAAGAAGTAGAGATATTATATGAGATAGATAGAAGTTTTGTAATATAAATTGCAAGAAAAGAAGAAGAAGCAAAAAGCTACACTCCAAGTCTAATGTATGTAGTTTTGGTAAGAAGTGCAATGATAAATATTAGATTATGATTCGATTCTCAATGGGTAAAGTAAAGATGTTTATACTGATCCCTTAGAGGTTTTGATCTTTAAGAAAATCGTGCTTCTATCTTCTGACTAAATAACAATTATATCTCAACAGATAAGATGTAATTTACCCTATTTTATCAAATAGTTTATAAGTTTGAATCAATTTTTTTTTAATAAGTTAGCTTTAAATTATAAAAAAATTAAATTTAATTCAAATCAAGTAAACTTTGAATTTTAAAACAAAATGCATGTCAATTCTTGCGTTGAATGCTTGCAAAGTGTAATAAGGAGGATCTTTCAATACACTATCTTTTATTTAAACTTATGTAATGCTAAAACAAAAAAAAACTTTAAATTGTTTTTTTTATTTAAACTTTAAATTGTTGCTCCAAAAACGCTTTTAATTAGAGTTTTTTTTATGACATTGATTAGAGTATTATTCGGTACGAAAAGAAAAAATAAATTATCATATAATATATATATATATATGTTGACGTAAGACATAGGGGGTCTCAAAAGATAGAGAGAAAAGAAGAAAAAGAATTCCAAGAGATGGCGACACGCAGAGAGCTAAGCCTTGTGATTAAAGCTTAAAAGAAAGGAAAAAGCATACACCAAAGTACACAGAGATTAAGGTGATTCAGGGAAGGAATCCCCTACTTCCACCGGGCGTCAGTAAAGGAGGTTTCACTATGAATCGAAAGAGTGGTCGGAAGGCCAGTACAGAGAGGGAGTAAGAGAGAGAGAGTTTTCTTTTATCTTAAGCTCTTGATACAAATGTGATAGAAGAAGGGTTCTTTTCTTCCCACTGTGATCCTTCGATCTGTCCTCCTCTTCCTGATGGCTGGTCAAGAGTATTTATAGGCAGCGGACAATGTAGCTCTGTCCTGATTTTTCAGAAGAGAAAAGAGTAGACAAATGCTGAACCCATACCGTTGTCGGCCTTTGGGGGAGCCAGTAGCAGCAAAAGGAGAGCTAGGCTTTGGGATCTTGTGTACTGCCTCTAGGGATTTGCAAGTACTAAAGCACGCGAGTCTTTGATTTGCGTGTCTGAAAAAAGTGTCTTGTATGGGAAACGGCGTGGTCGGCCACGCTGACTGTACAAGTGCAACTGAGGAACATCGTCAACGATATTACTAGAGAATGATCCTGACTCATCGTGGCCGATGTTCGGTCGAACCCTCGTAGCTGAGATTTGAGACCTGCGAGAATAACAATATTAAAATAAGAGGTTAGTGCCACCTGGGAGCCACGTGTACGGATATGATGCAGCGTTGAAACCACGTGTTAACAATATATATCTCAACATACATCAAATCAATTCTATAATCTAATTTTAACTCTGAATATAGTCGGATAACTTGACTTATGTTGAAGATCATCTTCCCTCAATCATGATTTTTGGTCCAACTTCTAATTTTTAAATAATGCAAAGATAACATCCAAACTATATCAACTCTATTCAACTATTAGATTTCTTCTCTTAAATGGTAGCAGGTGTAGAAATCCAATTCTTCTAATTTTAATGATTTTTTAATAAGCCTGAATATTTCTTTTTTCATTTACTACAATAATGTAAATTATAAGATATACTAGGAATATTGTATTTTTTTAAAATCATACTGTAAGATTATAGTAAAGAAAATGGTAAATTATGTTCAAGTCCCTGAAATTAGTGTATAAATATAAATTTATAATTTTAAATTTTTAACATTGAAATATTTGATATTGATTAACATTCTCATTTGAGATAAACACTACGTCAGTCCATTTAAAATATTTATAATGTAATACAAGCATTAAAAATATTAAAAAAAAAATTTAAAATAAATATTAAATGTAAAATTACTTTTATATTTTCAGCTGCTTGCAAAAGAGAGTGAACAGAGAGAAATTAGAGTCAAAAGAGAAGCGGAGGAGGGGTGGCACATGGCTTGACTCAATAAACTCGAATTGAGCTTGATTCCCTGTTTGGCGTGAAGACCAAAACAGGACCAAAATGGTACTAATTTAAATAATAATAATAATAATAATAATAATAAATAAATTTTTTAAATTATTCTACACAAATTCAAATATAAAAATATTATTTTATTTTATATACTCAACAATTTAAAATAAAAATATCAACTTTATTTCAAATTTTAGACCAAAATATTCAAATCGAGTATTTTGATCTAAGATGTGAAATAAAGTTTATATTTTTATTAAAAATTATTGAGTATATGAAGTAAAATATTATTTTTTATGTTAAAATTTGTGTAGAATAATTAAAATAATTTATTTATTTATTATTATTATTATTATTATTTTTTAAACTAGTACTATTTTGGTCCTCGCGCCAAACAAGGCCTAAGATAAATATTGATCTAAACATCAAGCAATTATAGATCTTTGAGCCAAACTCTCATCCCTACTCAAGGCACTCTATAGTATCTGAGTGTTCAAGTGTATCTTAAATTTGCTTATCGCATCTAGGATCAAGCATTAACGCGATGCAACTCATTAGAAATAAATGTAAAAAATAGAGGTGGTTGACGGAAAGGCTTGTCAAAGGTTTAGATTTGAGTCATAGTCGATATGAGTCCTCTTGAGTTGTAAATCGAAATAAGTTAGTACTCGAGTTTTAAATTTTGATCTATTTACAATAAAGATCACTATTTGAAGTATTTTTTATAGTTAAATTTAAAATATTATATTAGAGTATAATATAAATTTGAGTATTTTAAAATAAATACTAGAGTAATATATATATATTATAAAATATAAACTTAAAAGAATGAGCTAGCTGATATAAATTGTTTAAAATTTTTATCAATCAATCATAATTATGTTCTTTATTTGTGTCTTTTTATAAAGAAATTATTAATCATATGCTATGAAGTGGCTCAAGTATATCGGTTTAGATTTTATTTGATTACAATTTTATTTATTTGATTCTCATATTATTTTAGTTATGTTAAATATTAAAATAATTTATTTATTATAAAAATTAAAAAAAAAATTATAATACTATACATAATTTTTAAAGTAAAAAATATAATTTATATTATTTGTATTATATCAACTAATTTTATTTTTTATTATATATAAATTTAATATAATTAATTAAATTTTTTTTTAAGAGCATAAGTTTTATAATAAAACTAAAAATTAATTTTATTATCAGGCATGCCCTCATTGCCCTGGGCTTTTAGCCCGATTGAACCCGGTCCGATCGAACCCGGTCCGATCGATGCTCAGAGCCAGGTCTACTTGCGTGAGGATCCTGCAGCGGCGCAAGCTTTCTTGCGCGAGGGTGCTGAAGCCAGCCTTTTTGCGGGAGGATCCTGCAGTAGGGTTCTTGTCGATCGGAGATAGACTCCTTCTGTTTCGCTTTTAGGGTTCTCGTCGATCGGAGACAGAGATGGGAGACAGCCAGTATTCGTTCTCCCTCACCACTTTCAGGCACGCATTCAGCTTCATTCGTCCTCACACTCTTGCTCACCACCGCAACCTATCGTCTCTTTTCTAATTATGTTTTACCCTCAGTCCTTCGGGGAAGCTTGTGCAGATCGAGCACGCATTAATGGCTGTAGGATCCGGACAGACTTCTCTCGGGATAAAAGGTAGTTTGAATTATTTTGTTTCGATTACTTGGGTCGCTGATGTACCGAGATGTATTCTTCATATCAACAAAGTGGGAATGGAGGTGAAGATTAAGTGGTTAAAAGGTGCTAGTGTCAAAAATTGGATCATCTTGAGAAATTATGGGTTAGTTTTTGTGCAATGCCTTGGCTAGTCACGCTTCTTTTTCCCATTAGGACATAATGTTGGACAACCAAAGAAATTTGTTGTGCTGACCATTCAGATAGTTTAAATAACCTTGTCTATTTCTTCCTTCTCGCATCCAACAGAGAAGCAGAGGATTGACTAGGAATGATGGTTTGTTCTATTGATAGTGTGATTGATAGCTAGTATGGTCAATTTCTGAGGTGGCTTTGTACTTTATTTATGACGTGTCAAGTTATGTTTTTTTCATGCTTCTTGTGTTCTTTAAAACATGTCCTTTTTAGAAGCCTGGTTATGCATAAATAATTAGGTCAGGCATGATAGGTTTTTCCTTATCAAATGAATAGCTACTTATTTCTTGTCATCCGTGCATTACTGAAATTATTTACTTCTAATGTCACTGCTGCAGCTGCCAATGGTGTTGTAATTGCAACAGAGAAGAAATTGCCTTCAATTTTAGTGGACGAGACATCTGTAAGTATGAACCAACTATGTTTCACAGACTTCTTGTCGCTTGCTACTTATTTCATATTATGTGTCCTATAGGAAATTATGAGCTGGGTACATGGTGTAATCCTATGGAGCTAGTTTTTAACTGACCACCTGGTTTAGGGTGACTTGGTTCATTTCTAGAGACGCCTAGTCCATGAAGTTATTTTATCATGATCCTTCTTATAATCATTAGCAGTTTCGTGTCATATTGAAATCCATCAGGGTGGATGGATGGACAAGATCTGTTGAAGAGATCGTTATTGTAACACATGGCAACCATGAGGCTGTGGAAGGGAACAAGCTATAAAATAAGAAAACCAGAAGAGGCGAATTGATTTTGTGGAAAACCCCAACCGGGAAAAACCACAATGCTCTCTTGGGTAGGAGGGTTGAAGATTCCACTATCTTCTTCTGAGTATAGGATTCACTTACAAAGTAAGTAATTGCAGACTAGAGGGATTGTAGAGGGCAGTAAATGTAGGAAATGAATGAGCATTTTGGCATTTCTCAGTGAATGCAAGAAATTGATTTATCAGTTACCATATTTGCATTTCTCATATTTCATTCATTTTATATTAGTTTTCTATTTCTTGGCATCTTTGTGCATTTGTTATTTATCTACTGTGCATGCCCGATCAATTTCTTTTTTCTATTATCTTTAGCTTCTGTACTACTGCTCCCCTTTTCTCCCTACAATGAGTTTAATAGGTCTTGCAGTGCATCCTTTTGGTTATTTGTGAACTTGTAGTTGATTGATATATCTTGCTTTATAAAACGCAGACATCTGTTATATTCTGCTTGCATTCATGCTCAGCACTATTATAGTTTCTAACTTTTTATCCTTGACCTTATATTTCTAGAACGTGTTTTTGCTATTATTACATATTGACTTTTGCTGCCATATGATAGGCAATCTATGCTTAAGCTGTTTTCTTCTGGGTGTTATTTCCTTACATTGTTATCTCTGTCCTTTGCTGTAATTCTGGGTTTCTGCACAAAATCAAAATCATCATGCATGATCTTTTTTTCCTTATTGACATGCAGGTCCAGAAGATTCAACTCATGACGTCAAATATTGGAGTTGTTTACAGGTTCTTAGAATTACATTTCAATTGTGCATTGTTAAACTTTTATTTTTAATGATATTATGAAGTTGCAATTGGTTTTCCTTTCTAAACTTTGCGCTTTCATTTGCATGTTATTAATTATCCCTGACTCATAAATATGATAGGCAATACAATCTTTTATTTGCTGCAAAAAGTGTAAAAACAGAATGTAATGTAAATATAATTATTTAAGTGTCATAAAAATAATTGCCCCTTTTGTTTAAATTGACAGGTTAGCGTTAAAGTTTTTTTTTTCTTTTCTTCTAGTTGCATTGATGAAACAACAACAAATCAAGCCTTTATCTCACTAGGTGGGGTCGGTTATATGAATCATTTGTTTTTATTGCCCTCTATCAAATAACAAATTCTCATTTAACTGCAAATATGTAAGATCATTTCTTATAGTTTCATGGTCTTCCTCTTTCTCTTTTTATATGGGCAATATCTAATGATTTAACTTTCCTTACTAAAATTTCTATCAACCTACAATTTATATGCCCAAACCATTTAGACCGACTCTCTGTAAGTTTATCCTCAATTGAAGTCACTCCAACTTTCTTGCGGATATTCTCATTTTTTATTTTATTCTTTCGCATATACTCACTCATCCACCTCAGCATTCTCATATTTGCAACACTTATTTATGTGTTTCTGTTTTGTAGGCCAGCATTTAGCATTATATAACATCACTAGTCTTATAATTATTTTATAAAATTTACCTTTAAGTATGAGTGAAATTTTTCTATTATACAATATATCAGATGCATTCCTTCAAAAGCAAGTACAACAATATTATTCACTTCACTCTTTTTTATCTTTGTAGTGGAATGGGCCCAGATTCCCGTGTCTTGGTTAGAAAAAGCAGAAAGCAGGCACAACAGTATTATAGACTATACAAGGTAAAATATTTCTCCCCTTTTTACTTCCGCATTACTAAAAGTCGTTTTTACATGTTCTTTTTTAGTTTGAAATATGTAAATAGGCAACTTAAACGTGTCATGTAAATTCCCATATCATGATTTTCTTTATGTTGTGTAATAGACATGCTTAATGTGTTATGAAGGTAAATTCTTTGAAAGCTTTATAAAATCTTTGAATCTTTTCTCAAAAGATGAGTTGAAAGCATTCTTATCCAATTTATGATATGGTGTGATTGTAGGAGCCAATCCCAGTGACACAATTAGTAAGGGAAACAGCTGCTGTTATGCAGGAATTTACTCAGTCTGGGTATGTTATATTTATTCATAGCTTTGCTCTTCTTAACGCACCCTTTTTCTATTTCTTTGCCTGATGTTTTAAAATTGGCTCTGATATGCTTGATTGTTATATAATAAGATTTTAGGTCTCTTGTGAAGAATAAGAAATAGTGAAATTTTTATGTGTATCTCTACTTTTAGTTGATTTAGTAAAATACTTCATCAAGGACATTTTTCTGGCAACAGGGAATTTCTTACCATGAAACATCCATTATCAAGCTGGAGTTTACTGGTTAGATCTTTTGAGAGAATAGTATGTCAGAGGTTGCTTTTCATGGTTGTGGCCAATGGAAGACTACGAAGTTTTCTTTGTTATTAAAACCTCCATAATCACCATTGTTTAAGTTTTTGTTTTGACTTCTTCATTAAACACTGTTATTTTCAATGGCAGCCTAGTTGAGCATTGATATGCCCAATTTTGTCAGATATAAAGCTTGTTGATCTTTTTACTGTTAGCAAGATGTTTTTATATCCTTCTCAACTTTCATGGGAAATCCATTGTTTCTTGTTGGCTTTTCTTGAACTCCTGTTGCAGTTGTTTTGTTTACACAACTTCTTTCTCCATGCACTTTTATTTTGCTGTTTGTCTCCTCTTTGTCTTCCTATATCTAGTTACCTTTTGTTGTTCAAGATGTTGTAGCTATAATGACTAATATGATAATCCAATGTCCTCTTTACGCCAGTAAATTTGTCTTTGTTCAAGTGAACTTATTCATTCATTTTATACTTGAATAGTGGTGTGAGGCCATTTGGTGTTTCTCTGCTTGTTGCTGGATATGATGACAATGGTCCGCAGCTTTTCCAGGTATCCACTTTTCTTATACTGTTTTTATTGGTTGTCTGTCCAGGTATCACTTTTCTTATACTCTTTTTTTGGGATGTCTGTAATGATTATTTTATGTTATACCTGATCAAGATATGCGTAGATTATGGGATGAGCAGAAGATAATGTCGTTGTTCTACTAATTAGATCTGCCTGCGTAACTCACAAAGTATCAGATTTGAATATGATTTATTGCCAAGTCCTTTACTTGACAATGAAATATGCAATGACTGGTGCTACATAGCCCCAAAAATTGACCAAAACATTGGAGCCAACAAGAATTTTCTATGTGACACCATTGCCGCATATGCAAAAATAACTTTTTTGGCCTATGTGACACTATTACCGCATATGAATCCTAGGTGACTTCAAGGTTTTGGTCAATTTTGCTTTGAGTTGAGTGGCGTCCTTAAAACTTTACTGTTTGTTTACTCGGTTTAAAATTAACTTGGTTAATTTTAACCTGGTATATTACATCTCCCATAAAATTTAATATTAAAAATTAACTATATTTCACATCATACATGCAATTTAAAATAAAAAATTAACTTTATTTCACATTCTACACATATCAAAATAATGATTAACTTATATCACATTTCTAACATATCTCAACATAATAACTAATTTTATTTTACATCATTTACAACAACAACAATAATAAAATAATTAATTTTATTTCTCATCATTCACAACTTTCAAAAAAAAAAAAACTTCATCTAAGTTTAATTTTAACCTTGTTAAAATTAAACTTTGTAAATAGGTCTGTAAACATGACCTTCATGTGTTTAGCTTATTATTTTTTTCTTTCAGGTTGATCCATCTGGATCATACTTTTCCTGGAAAGCTTCAGCTATGGGGAAGAATGTTTCTAATGCGAAGACATTTCTTGAAAAGCGGTATCTGAATCTGCCTGAGTTTTTTTCTTGAATATGAACTAAAACTGTCCTGAATCAAAAAGAAAACTGTCCCTTATTTCTTAGTTATGCTTATAAAGAAATTGTGCACCATTTAAGGACCTAATATTTAATTTTAATGCAGTAGAATTAGATATGCTGAATGATGTATGAGAGCAATTATATAAATGAAAGATATATTTTGAGAGTCAAAGCTTGTAGTTTGAATAGAGCGGTGCCTCTCATGTGAAATAAGAGAATTTGTTTAGTGGGTTGCGTTTTATTCGTCATTTACCTTTGTGCATCGTAATCTCAATGAAGTCATATTTAGTTTTGTGAAGTCTAATTGCAAGGCATTCATTTTAATAGCTTATTTGTTGTCTGTTAGCTTCTAATCATCTAACCATATAAAATCTCTGATCTGTAATATTTTCTATTTGGTCTTGGCAATTAATTGCCTTGAAGGTTATAATTCATCCTTAGAATATTTGAAAAAGTCAAGAACCAATTGCGTATTTTGATGTCTGGGTTTTTGTCCAATTGATGAGTTTTGGGAATTATAATGATCATGTTGCTAAATTATGCAAGTCTTCCATGCTGAAATCTACAGAAACGCCCTATAGTATAACAACCATTTTCTAATTACATGGCTGATTTCCCTTTTAACATTTATGCATTTATATTCATTCATTATAGTTCTCCATCTGTGTAAAGCCTTCAAGTACTGCAGAAGTTGTTTATCCTTTCTTAGAGGTAGATTTAGTTAACAGCATAATCTGCACGCATCTGTGGTCCTGTAACTATGCAATTTGATTTTCTTGATTTTGTTTTCCCGGCAAACTGTCATACTGATCTGTCTTCAAGTTCTTTAATGGTTCTTTATACTTTTGTATAGATACACTGAGGACATGGAGCTTGATGATGCTGTTCACACTGCCATTTTAACGCTAAAAGAGGGGTATCCTTCTTTCTTACTTACCTATAGTTCTTTTTTTTTTTTTTTTTTCGTTCTATCTTCCAATAATTTATTTTTCGAACTTGCAGTTTTGAAGGTCAAATTTCTGGAAAAAACATCGAAATCGGAATCATCGGCGCTGATCGCAAGTTTAGGTGCGTATATTTCATCTTTTTGTGATATGTATTACATCATCTTTGAAACTCTTATCATAATTTTCTGTCGAATTCAAAAATGCCATTATTATGATTGTTTTTTGTTCATAAGCAACCGATTGAGAAATAGTATTAATAAGGTAAACTACATAATCATTTTTTCAATGCCACATAAGCCTTTCTTCTTAAAATGGTCAGGTCATTACATTAAATTTTCTGCAATAAAGCGAGTCAAAAATTATTGAATAACAGCAGGTAAAGATTGGAACTTATTAGATATTTGGGAAGTGCAATAATAGGTACCAAATTTTAGGCTTGCAGTAACTGATGTCAAGATGATGCATTTGACTTCGCCAAGAGATGCGGCTAGCTTGGCTAGTGTTTCATCATAGACTGTAACGCGGGACAACTTAATCTAATAGTCCGTATTCTATTATTTTGTTTGAAAATGATTAGGGATTATTTATAAGTGTGGAAATCAGAGGATGGTCAAGCTTAATTTGCCATCCTTAATTAGTAATTTTGGTCATGCCTATAAGTATCATGCATTTATTTGTTTTTCTGGTAATATTTGCTTATATAGTGAAGTTGGAGGATGAAATGAGATGAGTATGTTTGACATGGATAAAATGGCTTTCAACTTTTTTTTTAAGTACTAATAAAAATATTATTTTTCATCCACATTTTCTACAAACTCCAATATAAAAAAATTACTTTATATTATATTCTATATAATTTTCATTACATCAATCAATTTTATTTTATACCTTACATAATTTTTAATATAACTAACATTATTTCTCATTATACATATATTTTGAAAAAAATTCATAAATTTTTTCCTCCATGGTTTTTTTCTCTTAAATCAAACATTCCCTTGGATAGTTTGACTATGTCAATCTTGGCATCTCTGGTTCTATAGATGCTATTTAGCTCAAATGTAAGGGAATTTACCTTATTGTGTTGCAAAGAGGGTGGAGAAAATGATTTGGCAATATGTATTTTTAAATGTGACCATATAAATATAAAAATATTCTTGGGTTATAACTTATAAGTTTAAGTTTGAGTCAATTGGTAACTGAAAATTTAACGTACTATGAAAATCATAAGTCTCAGTGAAAAACCTACCAAGAGGCGAAGAGCGTCCTCTAGATCTTAGGACTTCTCACGTATTGATGTTGTTATTGAACATATTGTAAGTATTTTACTTTCATTCTTGGATTGCAAGCTTACATATATAACACGTAAATGTGAATAGTGCAGTTGATTTTTTGACGCATTGTGCTGTTTTATGTGATTTTTGTTGGGAGAGTGGTATGTCATTTTCCATGAATTTCTGCAACATACCTAAGGAAGCTGATTGATTTTTGTACTTTTCGTACTCTTATTTTTCTTATTGTTGAGGCAATACTATATTTCAAAAAAAATGTCATCTAGGTCTCAAGTTTGAGCCATGGTGACTCAATTGTTTTTATCGTAAGATTTAAAAAAAGGACTTCACACTACAAAACAGATTAGCTTGTGCGCGAGGAGAGTGTGTAAGAATATAAAAATGTTTTTAAGCCATCTTAACCTACAAGGTTAAGCTTTTTGATTAGTTGGAAGACCATAGACAGGGATTTAACAACCTTACATAGAGTTAAATGGAGAAGCCAAATTTATGTACACACTCAAACTAGCTTGCGATTGAGTTTAATTTCTTGTATAGTGAGAGACTGAAAGGTTAAATCGATTCTCCTCTCTGATAGAAATTTGCCTTTTATTTATCTTTGCAGGGTGTTGACCCCTGCTGAAGTGGATGATTACTTGGCTGAAGTTGAGTGATCATGTGGTTTTTCTGCAAATCTGATTATTTATCATGAATGAAAGATGTTGTGTGTAATTTGCATAAATATTTCAGGATTAAATTTGTTCATGCAGCGGTTGGACTATAGAAAAGTTAAATAGATTTAAGAAGTTGGGATTCATTTTTGAGTTTGAACCATGTTTTTATTGGACATTGTGTTTTTCGTTCTCATCAAATTTTTAAAAATATTTTGTTTTAGAATATATTAGTTACATGTTATTCATCTAATTTTTAAAAATAGATAGATATTTATTATTTTTTATGTCAATAATTCGGTATTGTTGTGTTTTTTTTTATTTGCATCATATTTTAAAGATATTATATATGATATTTTAAAATCTCATTCATGTAATGCTTGCATCGTGTACTTATTTTTTTGTGCAGTCATTAGGAATAATAGATGAGTGGATGTTTGTTTAGAAATCGGAGCGTTTTGAAATTATTTTGATAAGAAGAGAGGGCTCTTGTTTCTTTAAAGAAATATTAAAATTTAAAAATTATGTCCTGATAGCTGCCACAGGAGTTGGCTATACAAAGTGAATGAATTTCCCTACAACCTCAGCTTATTTCAAGTCATGCGGCTCGAGTCATTTCTGAGTTGAATTTCCTGACTTAAAATTAGGTTCCCAAAATAACAATCGACTCGAGTTGAATGACTTATTTCCCATGAACAGTTCTACAGCTGCTTCATGCAAGAAAAGGAGCCAAGACTTCCCAGTTTCAGTTTCCTGTCGTTAATAAGCTCATAAAAGTTAATAGTCCAGAGAAAATCTCAGGTGGAAGCTGAAATTTTTTTGGTTAAACAGAGTTTGAACCGATAACTATAATATTAATAATGAGAAGCTCCGAAGTGTCCAAAATCTGAGAATCCACGGAAAGACGAAAGCAGAAAGAAGTGACGAGAGAAAAAAGAAGTAGACTAGAAAGAGGAAAAGCAAGGGGATGAGGAGCAAGCAAAGATAAAAAGCGGGAAAATAAGGTGAATATCAGAGAAAAAGATGCAATCTAGAGCATCTCACCTTTTGGGAACTTCAGGTCTACGTATTGGAGACCTTGCTAATAAATAGCTCTTGAGCTGAAGATCTATCAATCATCATCTGCTCAAATAGAAGACTCCCCGTACTAATTGATACAAGCAAGCAAAATTCTCCGATAATCTTTATGATCTCAGGTGACTTGATGACTGAAATTAGCAATAATTATTGAGTTTGGCCAGCTAATAAGGAACCGCCACATCAATAATGGACTTGGTGCTAACATGACATTCACCTCTTAAACCTAATAATTTTTTTGAAATCAAAGTCATAGTGCTCTTTCCTCATAACTGCTAGTTTTCTCTGGAACAATTGGGATTAATAAGGTTTAAAATTAGCTTGATAATCAAGATGGTTTTATTCAACTTTAACTGTTTAGTTAGTGAAAAAAAAAATCAATCTAAAATGATCATAACCAAAAATTTTAATTTATTTAAAAATATTAAAAATTTATTTTATATCTCATTCTACAAAAAATCTAATATTAAATAATCAATTTATTTTATATTTAGTACAATTTTCAATAAATTAATCAATCTCATTTCACATCCAATATAATTTTTTTTAAAACTAACTTTATTTACATTTTTCAAAAAATTCAAAAAAATTATTCAAAATTTTTTTATTCTCTATTTAGACCTAAAATCAATTAAATTTTTCCTGACAAATCACTTTTCACTAGTGATCAAATAAAGAAATCTAAACATACATTTAAAGAGGCATTTGATTCGACTATTTTAATATTATATCATGTTATTTAAATATTTTTTGATTAATAATTTTATAATTTTTTAAAAGGCTATCTAAATATGCTAACAAACTAAACAATTATTTTCTTTAAATAATATGACATGACATCAAAAAAACATTAATGTTATATCATCTGTCGTAGATGATTATGTATTAAAAGCTTGATTGAACTCAAAATTCTTGTTTGAGGCTACTCGCTAGAACTTCTACGAATGCGTTGACAAGGGAAAACCCAAGCATGACCATCACACTAATATAATTTAAATGCAGATAAGCGTTAAGCAGGTGCAAAAATTATCTCCATTCTTTAGTGAAAGAAATCACCAAATATCGACATTATGCGTTTTCATTTTAAGAAGATAAATAAATCAATTTTATGTCAAAAGAAAGAACAAATTAGCAATCATCAATAGTTCTCACGAAGATGATGAATACATGGGCATGCTAGAGGGAACATTTTGTTGAATGAGCAAATTATTATTGCAAAGACAAGAGGGGGGATGAACTGAGCCGTCACTGAAACCTGAAGCCTTCCAGCAGTAAGCATCTGCATCTCCACCAGAATACAGTGAGAGCTCAATGTCTTTCAGATATATATTCTCACAGGGGTAGCCATCACTGCAAGCAAATCTAATAGCTTTCTTAGTTGCTGAAGTTCCTTTGATATCAATGAATGAAATGTTTTCCACTTTGACAGCTGATGTCTGAACAAAAGAGAGAAATCAAAAATTAAATGAGTAAAAGTTTCTTGGTAGCTTAAGTTTTTTAGGCCCTACAAGGGGGTGATGAGAACAATCAAAATACAAAAGTTGCTCTAATTAATAAGGTGATCTGAATTGGGATCACAAATTGAATCATGAAGCAAAGGTCTGGCTCGGAATTGTTTTCAAATGAATTTTGAGTTTCACTTGGCTCATTGAAATATGATTCAAGCTAGCTCAAAAAAAAAAAATATCATAAATGAAAGAGGTTTTTTTATTGATATATGTTATAAGCAAACTCGATCAAGTGGTGCTGCTAACTTGGAGACCCAGGGTTCAAACCACTCCCTAGCACTCAGCCAGCTGGTGTGGTTTGGACTCGGTTCCAACTCAGTTTGCTATGATTCAGAAATCAAGCCGACTCTGTTTTGCAAACAACCAGGTTTCGTATCTAAGAGTTTGAGCCGGGCTGTCCTTTCCATTTAGAATCAGTGTCAACTCAAAATTTTTGATTGTGTGTTAGGCTTGGCCTGCTTGAATCAACTCGATATCATCCCTGTAGCTGTGGAGAGGTGAGGTTTCTTGTACCTGGTTCTGGCATGGATGTGGTGAATCGCAGTAGTACTGATCAATGATTATAGGATTTGAGACATTTCGCATCACGATTTTACGAAAAACTATGCTTCGTGCCCAGCCTTGACCGCCCTGTGCTCATAAACACTGGAAATTTTGAAAGAAATAATGATCAAATTGTACTGCAAATTGATATTACATACCTGCCATGTTTTGATCCGAATACCATTTTCGGCATTTGAAATAAAAGCTTCGTCAACTAGTATATTTCGCACTTGGTCATTTGAATTACTTTTTCCCAAGCTTCCAATACTGATTAGCATAAAGTTGGGAAAAATGAGGAGGGAAAATAACAGTAAAATTTTTCAAAGAATAAATTACCTTATACCATGACCAGGTTCACAAATTAAGTTCTTTATTAAGATTTGGGAAGAATTTCCAGTTATAGATATGCAGTCATCTCCTGTAATAAAAACAAGAAAACAAACAATGGGAGTTGATTTTCAATCCAGGATTTCAGATAATAGCACATAAAAATAAAAGCAAATAATTAATCTGAGTCAGCTGAAATGATCGCTGTTCTCATTGTTCAAGAAATGCAAGGAGAAGTAAAAATCAACGATGCCCAACATAATAGGCTTCATTAATGCTTCTGTATTCATAGCTCTATTTCATGGTGTAAAATTCCTAGGGAAATTCCACAGAACTTGAATTTGTCCACTGTACGTTACTAATAAGTCTGTCATTTGAGCAATCTCATAAAAGACAATAGAAAGATGTAAAGATCAAATACCCATATATATAATATAAAATATAGATAAATTACAGCCAAGTTCCTAAATTTTAATATAATCATCAAATAAGTCTTTTTCTAAATTTTTTATAATTAAAATTTTTTAAAATTTCAATTATACCTCATCTCTCTCTCTACGTGGCATGGTTGGCGGCGACGAAGGGGGCAAGGAACGCCTGCCAATGGAGGGGGCCGCCTAGCCCCCTCCCCTCTTTCTCTCTCTCTCCCGCCCTTATCTCTTTCTCTCTCTAGACCTTAGAGTGAGGGAATTGCAGATCTAGAGAGAGGAAGGAGGGGGCAGGGCTTGCCAGCGGCAGCTCCACCGCCACTTTGTTAGCAACAGCTTCTTCGCTATCGTCGGCAACAATGAGAGCTAGTGGAAAGGAGAGAGGGGAGAAAGAGTGGGCAATTTGGTAATAATAAAAAATTAAAAAAGACCAATTTGATAATTTTTGTAAAATTAAGGGCTCAAATGTTAATTTTTTGAAATCATGAATCTGAGTGATATTAAGTATTAAACTAGGGACTTGAGTGTAATTTACCCAATAATAAATACCTAAAATTTAAACAAATTATTATCCTCATTTAATAATCAAATAATTCAATTCTAATAATATGAGATTATTCAATCCGCCTCCTCTTTAGGATTATCTTGCAAATAATGTAGGATGTATATGGAGAAAAGAAAGAAAGCAGAGAAGAGAAGAAAGGGATGATAATAGAGAAAATTTTATTCCATCATCAAAGTTTTCTCATTACAAAGATATGAGGCCTAAATAAAGAATTCTAGTGCCAAATAAAAGTATAATTACTAATAATCTTACAAATAAAAGCAACCTACTTAAATTCTTAAATATTTAAATTCTAATAAAGATAAATACAAAATATCAAAAATTTAAATAGATTACCATTCTCTTTTAATAATTAAATAATTAAATTTTAATATAGGATTATCTAGACTAGTCTCCTCTTTGAGATTATCTTAATCTATATCACCTAACCCTTTCACCAACCCATGTAATACAATACATAAATAGGCAAGAAAATTTGATTCAGGTAAATCTTCAATATGCTGATTCAGACATTCCTGAGTTCTCTGCTGGACCTCCATAACTTTCGCAATAATACAAAATCCTAGAAAAGGTAATACAATATCATGTATATATTCTAATTAGTTTCGAAAGACAAGGTGACCACAGAACAAACCAACAGAAGCAAATCAAAACAATGTGACCTACCTGTTCCTATGATGCTATCCTCAATTGCAACAGAAACAGATGAACTTATGTGAATTCCATCAGTGTTAGGGCTCCATTCTGGTGCAATCACTTTTAAACGAGACACTTGAACTTGAGCGCAGTTGGTGAAAGCCATATGCATCTGCGGACTATTCACCAATGTCAAATCCTGGATAGTAAGACGCCTCATTCGATGAAATGTCAATGCCTGCACCGTCATCTTACTTCTTATCCTTTAAGAGAAATTTACCTCAAGAAAGCAAGGAAAACATCGAAATTAAGACTTCAATAGCAAAGAACAAACCGTTGGGGCATGCCTGCATGGCTGCAAGGAAAACAAGCTTCAGAAGTTTTTTACATTACCATGAAGAAGCACGTCAAGTAGTTAATAGAGTGAGAGGTTCACATTCGATGCATTTGTCTTGCAAGATCTTGCCCACCATTGCTGGCCCTTGCCAATGATAACCCCTTCACCACATACTTCAAGATCCTTTATCCTGTTGAAATAAAGCCATCTTCGAGTATTTTGGTGATTCCAGATGCCAAGATTTGAGGGTGCTACGATTGTCCCCATGATCTATAGTTTTATTTGATATAGCAAATGGTGATTAAATCGAGCATAGCCATGAAGTGGGGATTTATTATTCAGCCAAGCAAGCTGTTAAATGGAGAGAGAGAGAGAGAGAGAGTGAAAAATTACCAAGAGTACTACTTTAGATTTGCAAGGACCACTGAAGTTTATTGGCTTAAGTAAATAATCATTTTCTGCTGGAACTTCAAGGATTGCTCCTCCTCCTGAAGAACAAGCAACTTTCCATGCCTCTATAAAAGCCTGGAATAAAGACAATCCATTAAACCTTTCCTACTATTTGACACAAGTTAATCAAGCAAAACAAGCATCTTTTTTTAAAAATGACTAATAGAATTATGCCAACCCCTGAGGATAAAGTTCGGTTCGACAAAAACAGAACTGTCATATATATATAATATTGATGAAGTGGAAAATCAACCAGGTTAGCTTCATAACGGGCTTAGGCTTGCCCACTGGTATTGCTTCATTCTTTATCTTTTTAAGCTATTTATATTTCGAATAAGTCCAACTTTTGCCTTAAAGTATAAATTTAAGTTGACCATAATCTAGATTCAAGACTTCCCATCTTATTAAATGGTTGCATTATTTAAAATAGAACTTTGCCACATAGACCAATAAATTGATCAATAGTGAGCCATGAGTCTAATCCACTGGAAAACCTAATGATTACACACCTAACGTACTATTAGTCAATTAATTGGGCAATTTATATTGGCCTACATAACTTTTTCCTTAGAATATGAAAATACAACATTGTTAAAAACAAAATAAGAAAGAGAAATGCCATGCAGCTCAAACAAAGCAACCCAGCAAGGTTCTTGTAAGAAAATATCAAAATTAAGGAAAAGAATTTGTAATGTCAGCATCAAAACTAAGCCCTTTAAGCTGCTTGAAATTTTCAAGTAGCTTAAAGTTCAAGTTATCTTTCTCATGGCTTGTGTTTTGAGAAGCTTAAAATGACTTTAAGCAGCTTGAAAAATTTAAGCTTCTTAAAGCCTAAAAACTATTTGGATAGTTTTTAAAATTCAAGCATCTTAAACTTCGATACTGCTTCAAAGTGGTTGTCAAACGGAGCCCAGATCATGTCAGCCATCCTTTTTTTTTTATGAAAGAGATCATGTCAACCATTTCAGCACAAGGATAACAATTTCAGCAAAAGAAAAACATAATCAAGCTCCCCATCAGTCCGGGCTAACTACAACAAAAAGTTAGGCGATTAATAGGATCAATTTAAGACAAGAAAGAAGTTAATTAGCATTAAATGCATTTCCCAGGAAGCCATTAGACGAGTAATGCTACACATCCCCATAAATATCACTTGTAAAACCTATCGATAGGCTCTAAAAACTATTGCTTCCATACCAAATTCACAGAAACAACTCAACAAATGAATCATTTCCTTGCTAGCAGATCACCAAAAAGACGCTCAAAAAGATGGAGATTGTCATCTAAACAACCAACAAATTTTACAGAAACCAAACACACAGCTTCTACAATAACACAGCTTTTACAATTAACTACCAAGACCATCCTTGATATAGAACATGAATGTAGATCTTAATTTCCATGTAAACAGAACTGACAAGCGACGCATTCAAAATCATAATTAGGAAGCACTTGCAGCATACCTCGGTATCATCCTCGAGCCCATTTCCTTTGGCACCGTGATCAACAACCGAAACCGCCCTCATCGTCCTCGACCGCCTCGCCCCGCGCCTAAATTCCGGAAGCCGAACCAGAGGCTCAGGCCCTCCGGCTCCTGCGATCTCCGACCACGCCAGCAGCAAACCCAAGACCAAACGAACAGCGGTAAAAGCACGAGAAGGAGAACAGGCGCAAGTGGACGAGAACGGATGTCGAGACAATGCCAACGCCATGATCCCCGATTGCCCCCTTCCTCATCCGCGGGAAGGACCCACGTGAAAGAGAAGGTTTCGGAGGAGGAAGAGGATGCCATTTTTGAAGGCGCAATTTCTCCCGAGTACGAGCGGGCCGCGCCCCGCGGGTTTAGTTCGGTTAGGTCGGATTCCTTGACCGAGAAGGGAGCCGGAGGCGTAGGCTCGTGGTCGACCTCAGCGGCGGTGATGTCACTGACGGTGACAGATAACTGTTGGTAGCTGATCCGCCGCCCGCGTCGCTCATGGGTTCGTGCGGCGGAGGTGCACAACGACATGCGCCAGCGTATTCTGCGTACCATTATGCGTCGCGATTCACAGAAATTATTGGGTTCATTTGGCCGGAACCCAAGACCAAACACACATTCATCTTTCATATGCCAGAAATACTTATTTCTTTTTCTGTTTCGAAATATATAAAATATAAAAATAAAAAATATAAAAATAAAAAATATAAAAAATATTAAAAAATAATAATAATAAAATATACTCTTAGTTGTAACGCCCACTAGAATGGCAAATGTACGGGCTTGCGTGGGTAAATAAGTGCACAAACTGGCTAAACTGACTTGAGCAAGTGTATGGGCTTGCCAATTTAATAAAGTAAAATATAAAAAATTTAATGCAATAATGGATTAAATTTAAATGTGATTTCTGTGGGATTACGCACCTGCCTTAGCTCTAGCATATGATATGATATTTGGCGCGACGACATCCATTGGCAGTTTTCGACTGTCATGGGGGGTGATGATCCCTAAAGCAGATACGTGTCTACTATGGATATGTGTCAACTAGATGTCCTCACATGATATTTGGTGCGACAATGTCCATTGGATATGCCTGCGGAGGGCTATTCATGGGGGGTGACGATCCCCA
Organism: Apostasia shenzhenica; assembly: GCA_002786265.1. NCBI lineage: Eukaryota > Viridiplantae > Streptophyta > Magnoliopsida > Asparagales > Orchidaceae > Apostasia > Apostasia shenzhenica. Next base: position 366,907 of record KZ452040.1, on the reverse strand, counting down.
AAGAAGTAAAAGGCAGCTGAGGCGTAGTACGAGAAATCTTGGGCCCAAAAGATAAAAGTGAAAGTAATAAAAAGAAATTTGCTCGTTACTTATTTTATTTTATCATTTCTGTTTATATGCTGATATTGTACTTACTATGCAAATTATGTTATGTTTGTTTAATAATTATTGTTCATACTGTGTTATTCCATCTCTTTATCATACATGCATGCTTAATTAAAATCTATGTTATATATGTTTAATTATTTGTTATTCTTATTACATCATGTTAATATGCTATTATTATTATTATTTAATATTTTTATTTAAATGTTTTGTTAGTGACATACAACCTACGAGTCTGTTCTAACGGACTCTGTCACTAACGTGGTAGGTACTGGAGCACTTAATCACGGGAATGGGGAGAATGCTAGTCAAAAAGAAAATTAGTTTATTACTTTATTTTCATAGAGAGTGACTTATCTGCTTATATGTTTAGTTGAAACTTTAGTAGTTCTACTTCATTTGCTTTGATTGGATGTTTAGTTCTGTTCTAAGTTATAGTATTGTGAACCCTTGTAGTAGCTTCTGATCTATTTAGTTTTTTTTCGCTGTTGATTTAATTTTTCCTTCTCCCCTAACTTAGATAATTTTTAGTGTGACGACTAGGGTCGTCACATCTTCCCTAAGATGGGTGTTCCGCCCGCAGCAAGGTTAATAAAGACACCCCTGGTGGTATGCGGTCCTGCTCCTCCTAGTAAGCTAGCACCCCCTCCTCTTGCTAGAAGAGGAAGAACTTCTTTTCTTTCTCTTTCTTTAGTGAGTGCTAAGGATGAGAAGAAGAAGAAGAAAGAAGAAAGAAAAAGAAAAGAAGAAGGAGAGGAAGGAGGGAGTCTCCCAAGTTGCTCCTGAGACTACATTTGGCATTGAAAGGGCAAGAGGCAACCTGGGGGAGAGATTGTATGAAATAAAGAGAGGAGAGAAAAAGATTTTGAGAGACACCTCCCAGATCGTGGAGGTAGTAAAAAATTTATATAAGTATCAAGAGGATTGGGAAATGCGTTATCTTAAATAAATAGAAGAACTAGAAGGTGCTTTGTCGGAAGCTTCAAAGTGCTCTCTAGCCTGCTAGGGAGAGGAGCTAAGGAAGTCAACAGTGTGGATTAAAATTTTTATCTTAATTATTTTAGTTATAATTTTTTTCTGTGAACTAATAGAGTTTAGTTAAGCTCAAATAAGCTGAACATGAACTAATTTTGAAGTTATTTTCAAATGCGGATAAAAGAATAAAAACTACCAATTTATCTGCTAAAATTAATTTTACTTAGGCTAAAATTAATTTTACAATATACATTACGTATAAGCTTCAAACTTTTATTAATAAAATGTTTTTAAAATATTATATAAATTTTAGTATTAAAATTTATTTTATTTCATATTTTATGAAATTTATAAAATAAAAAATTACTCTATATTTTATACACATCTGAAAAATAAAAGTTTTATTAAATTGAATTTTAACAAATTATTATTATTATTTTAACGGGCTAAAGCAAAGGCACCGGAGCGCTGTCACATCAGCATTGGATGTGAAATGAACGTGATTTGATTACAGCTTCAACCTTTTAGGGAAAAAAAACAAAATGAGGATAAATTACAATTTAGTTCTTAAATTTAAGGTATACTAAAACATAAGTAGATGTAATGGTTAATTATTCAAGATTAATTTTACCTTAATTTTAGCTCAAATTAAATTCAAAAAAAATTAGAATTGGCTCTCTTGGAATAACTCTTATTCAATAACTTCAATCATAGTTTTGACTCAAATTTATTTTTGTTATAATAACTGAGTGCTTGTTTAGTTGAATTAAAAAAAACTCAAATTTTTTTTTTAAATATTTTTTTTATATTTATTTTATATAATATATAAATTTAAGTATTAAAAATTAATTTTATTTCACATTTATCACAATCTTTAATAATACAATAATTTATTTTATATCACAATATTTAAAAAGAAATATTTTTTATTTCAAAAAATATCTCAAATAAAAGCTCAATTATAATTTTTACACAAATCTATTATAATTGTACTATACAATAATACAATATATTTTTTATTACAAAAGTGATTAAACTAGTTGTACTGTAATTTTTTTGACTGTAGCAGTGAACTATTTTCACAAATTTAACCAGAATTATTTTATAATTATTTTGTAGTTGTTCTATGAAAAAAAAAACTATTATTCAATAAAGCCATGAGTCATATTTAAAAGGGATAATTACCTACATGCCACATCATTTAGTTTTATTTGTGTCTTACCCATCCATTCTTGGTTAATTACGCTATGCACACGTATTTTAACTTATTTCTATTATAATGAGTAATCATAATTTTTCAATAACCTAACTATAGTTACATTACAAAAAATCTAAGTCTTTGATCATATTATTTTAAGAATATTTAAATATATTTTGAGTTAAAATCCTAAAACCTTAATATTTAGGTGGTGGCAAAGGAATGAGACATCCGCAACGTGAATTGATTTTAGGACAAATCAGCGCTTTAGTGTGGCATTGAGGAAGAGAAAATATATACCATTTAGGGTAAAAATATAATTTTAATGATTTACTAACAAAATTTTTTTTTTTCAAATAAATTTTGATTAAGTTTTAACTCAAGTGTGTGTATATAAGATTTTGTAATGTTTTAAATGTGCATAGCGTAATTAATTAAGAATGGATGAGTAAAGCATAAATAAAACTAAATGATGTAGCAGGTAATTATCTCTATTTAAAAATCATTAGTTTACCTTGGTTAAGTTGAATGGATTCATAACTTATTTTCAATATATATATATATATATATATATTTATTGTATAAAAAATAAAACGTAATGATTATAATATGTTTAAAGCTGCATATTTTTTATTAGATAAATGTTTCTCGGGATTTTTACATACAAGACATGAAAATTACACGAAATTACGCATTTCACCGTCAATTCATAAATATTACCACTATCACACCATATTCATTTAAATTTTACGCATTTCACATATTTCACATATTTCATATACTTTATAATATTATATGTAAATTAAAATGAATAAATTCATTAATATTTAAATTCTAATATATTTTTTTATTTTTTATTGTAAACACATTAATTTTCTTACTTCAATTAAAAATTATAGTCATGTGAATTTAAATTTGGCACCCTAATTGGAAATTTTAAATAAGATAAATAAATTAAAATACATAAATTCATAAATATTTAAATTATTATTTATATAAATTAATTTATTTATAGTATTTAATTAATATATTAATAATATAGTTAAGATTAAGGCCAATTTAGAAATGTGAAGTTTACCATCAAAGAATATGGTGTGAAATATGTGAAATGTGTAAAATTTAAATGAATATGGTGTAATAGTAGTAATATTTATGAATTGATGGTAAAATATTTAATTTCGTATAAATTTCATGTCCTATACGTAAAAACCCCATGTTTCTCAAATTATTGAAATATTTCTGATTTAATTTAATTTAAGTCAAGCAGCTCGAACTAAGTTTGAGCCATAAGTGGAGCTTGTTCCATGGAGATGTGCTCAACTCTATACATATTCTGAATTAGATGTTGAACTCAAAACCATCCCCTTCAAAAAGTTCCGTCTTGGCGCGCTGCGTACCGGCCGCCGGTATCGGAGATCGGCGGCCCCCTCGACTCCCCGGCGACATGAACGACCCTCTCGATTTCGAGCTGGAGGACCAGATGATCGTGGCCCCCCCTGCTGCAGCCAAAAGGTATTCTCTCGTAAAACCCTAGCGCCATATGCCTGCCTTCTTCTTCCCTCCTTTCCGGAGATATCTCCTTTTCTATTTTCTTGTGGTTACATCAGATCTGTTTGTAGGTAGCGTTAATTCCTTAGGCTTTTGTTTTCTTCAAATGCTGGAAGTTGATGTTAGCTCTTTAATGTGAAGCATACATATTCATCTCATTCAACCTATTTGGTTCCATGCGGTGCAGTTCATCAACAATTTTTTGTGTTTAGATTGGTTATTGGATTTGTTTGGCTCCTCAGTGTGCAATGGAATGATAGCCTGATTCTTACCCGTAATATGTTTCTGATACCGAGCTTTGGACCTTATCATTAGTTGAGTTCTAATTTTGAAAATATCAACGAACTTCAACAGTTCAACTATGAGAATTTCTTCTAGGTCTCTTTATTATGGTCCATGGAACTTGACAATGATGATTTAACAATCATAATTCTTATGATGGCTAATGATAACCCGTGCCCAAAGAGGGTGAAGAGTAATCGTCAAGTGATATTCCAAGTAAAGGAAATCACTAGCATAAGGAACTGCTCCTGGCAGGCTTCGGGACATTGGAAAGTGGAAGAGATTTTATGAGCTATGTATGTGTGATTGTGACATTGAGATGTCGAGGTGCCATGTGGTGGACAAAATGACTTAGTATGGGCCAAGCTAAAATGGATAATATTTCAACATCTAGAGCTGGGTCATAATGTATTGATATTCGAGCTGCACTATATATAGTGTATAGTATTAGAGGCGACCTATATATGTGTGTGTGTGGTTGTGACCTTAAGATGTCAAGACGTCTTTTGGGGATAAAACCGTGAGGCTCGGTATGGACTAAGACAAAGCGGACAATACTTTGACATCTAGGAATCGGCTTATGACACCTACCATGTACTGGTTTGTTTGCAGTATTGTGTAATTTAATTTAATGGTAGTTGATACACAAAACAAAATCTAATTACAGGAAAAAAGTGATTGGTCTGGACGACTTGCTTGCTGATTACTATACGCTGCAGAGTGAAGTTGATGTCAAAGCACACAAGAAATCTAAAACTTCTAAAAAACATGATTCAGACGATGAAGATAAAAATCAAGAAGAAAACGAGATGAAGTTCTCGGAGATGGCCAATGAGTGTGAGAAACAGGCAAGTAAATTAACAAGGTGGTTTGTTTTTTTTTTGTGTGTGTGTGTTTCAGTTGGATTGTTTAAATCTTGGCCTTGCATTAGATGAAAGAAATTATTCCAGAAAATGACATCCCTCTGTGGGGTCAGAAGATCTTCGGACAACAGGTTCTTTATAAAATGACTTAACATTTATATTTTCTGATTCTGTATCATTACGTTGTATTGAATTGTTAATTTGGTTTGCTATAACTGCAGAATTCTCCGTCTTTGCTAAACTTTACAGAATTGGAAACTTGCAAATTGCTTCAGCCTTTTAGAGTAAATGATCTCAGTTCAGATCTTATTGATTATGGACAAGGTTTTTGTTTCTTTTTTTTGCCCTTTAACTTTTTTGCTTTTTGGGGTGCAGTCATAAACCATTCGCTTATCTCTAAAATCATTTGTATCATCATTTCTATCATTTCAAATCATCTCCCAAAGATGAAATTTCTACTGGCCCTTAATTCGTTTCACCCATTTGTTAGGTTAATTGTTCTTATTAATTCTATTTTAAGTTCAACATTTTTATTGAAATCTGAAGTTTTCAGCAATTCCTGTCAGTTTTAAGCAGTTTAAAAGGTGACATTTCCTAAACATTTAATGTATATTGTTGCTAATGATTATTATCTGTCTTTCTCTCTCCTTTCTCTCTCCCTCCCCGCCATCCCTCCCTCCCTTAGCTTGTTTTTATGATTCCTACTTCTCGTGCTGTTTGATAGGAGAGGGGTAGCCTTCTTCTAAGAAGTATTAATACTGAATTTCGAAAAAAAAAAAAAAAAATTTTCCAACTACTAAAATGATACAATTTTGTTCCATTCTTTGCACAAACACTAAATAAAACCCGAAAGAAGACATTTTTTTTATGTTTTTCTACAATTTTAAACTTCTTGTACTTCTAAAAAACAGTATTCAACTCTTTTATTGGGAAAATAGACATCGTCTTGTGGATCTAATCTACTGGAAGAACCTATGAATTGATTATCATCATTAAATAGCATTATCAAGGGATATCAAGGTTAAAGTGGTTTATGCTGCAGATCCTTCTCTGCATCTGATAAAGAAACAATCATTTATCAATTGATTTTATTCCAGGCAAATGCATACCATTTATGTCAGTGGAATATGGATATTCATTTCTGTGGTGTCAAAGACTCATGAGTCATGTTATTCCTGGTAAACTCAGACTATTGTTCTTGACTTCTTTCAATGTAGGAGAGGCCTTTTTAGAGGGACTTTTGATAAATGGATGGTTTCTACAGTTAGCTTTCATCTCTGGTTTTGTCGAAGCTTCTGTAGCATCTTGGACGTTTTACAAGCGTATGCTTTTCTAAGCTGTGCAATGTGCATTGCTTCATATAAGCCCTGATTTTATTTATTGATTCTTTACCCTTTTTGCTTGTTGAGGCATCAGTGCTATACTCTTCAAATAAGGATTTGGAGCTGTCAGCATGTGACTTTTGGTGCAGTGTTCTATTATCTAAACATAAGGTAACCTATCTGATTAAGGAAAATCTGTTTTGATGGACCATGTCTGAAGTTATCTTCACTATGTAGGCTGGTCAACCATCTGTAGAACTTGAATGGATTCCCAGCTATATTGAACTTAAGAATGCTCTTAGAATCTTCGGCTATTTGCTTGATTCATCAGAAAAAGGGCTGCCGAATTCAAACTTCAGTTGCAATGGTTTTGTTTCACCTTGCTCAGATATGCTTTGATTTTACTTGCAAGTCATGTTTTTTGACCAAGTCATCTTAAAATGCTGCATTCTTTTAGACATTTGTTTGTCCTTTCGGTATTTTTCAGTATTCTAATATTCATAAAAGCATATATGAAATTAAATCCCACAAATCAACTTATTTGAATTTTAATTAAAGGGGTTCTTTTATAAATAAGAATTTATTAATTAAAGTAGAGCATTGATTTATTCAATTAGTTGGATCCATAATATCAAGGAGTTTAATGGATTTCTCACAAAAAACTATTTCAAGAGTAATGTTTATCTCAAATCAAATATTAGGTCTCTCAATTAGAGCTAAACCAAATTAATCAATTTGAAATTAGTGAATCAATAATTATTTGAATTCAGAAGACATTATACCTTGTTCTAAAGAATGTAGATGTGGTCAACCTAGGTCAAGTTGGATTAACTAGAGCTATGAGTTTAGGGATTGGCTCGATTGAGAGTGAGGTTGAATGCTAATCGCATTGGCTCAGAGGGGAGGCAAGGTTTAGCACAATAAAGGATTGTTGCAGGAAATAGACAATAGTCTTCATGTGAAACAATAGTAGGGTGTGGGCAGACAATTGGCCTTTGTTTGGCATGGGTCTCAAAACACCTCAAACCTCTTTAAAAAATGCCTTTACAAATTTTTTATGTTTATTTCACATTTTACTCAAATTTTAATACTATAAGTCAATTGTATTTTACATTTTACACAACTTTTAATTTTAAAAATCAACATTATTTCATAATCTACACATTTCATTAAAAATATCAATTTTATTTCACATCTAACACAATTCTTAATAATAAAATGACATTATTTTTTATTATAATATGAAAATAATTTATTTCTCTCTCTGTCCTTAAAACAGCTCAAACTATCCCAAAAACATACTAATACTAAACAGGGGCTTAGAGGGTGTGGACTATCAGGACTTGTGGGATGGTGTCATGAGCAGGTTGTGTGGGCATAAAAATGCAATGGGTGTGGATGTGGCTTTGTAGGCACAAAGCAAGGCCTGTAGATAGTCAAGAGCTACAGTGTTGGGCTCATAAGATTGACATAAGCAAGAAGAAAACTGAAAGGCAGGTGATTCCATGCAGTGCATACTCGACAGCAATGTGTGGTGGAAGATACAAGGAAGTGGGCGAGTAAAGGTTAGAGAAAGATGAGGGAAGAGTTGCTGAAAAGGATAGGATTTTGTTTTCTACTCAATAAGATAAATAGGACTTTAAAGGGTTCTCATCTAAGGATGTACCCAACCATTTCCTTTATCGGGATTTTGATTCTTTCACTTGAGTCTAGGCTTTCACTCAAATAAGATTTCATTGCATCACCCACTAATCCATTATGATAGTTTTAGGGCTCTTATATAGAGTTAAGTACATTTGAAATTCCTAATACAAAAATAGAAGCGCATTATAAAACACCATAATTACAGAACTAAAAGCACACTTGAATTTCAATTTAAAAAGTCATAATAAATAAATTTCTCTAATAATCTTAAACATCTTGCTAAATCAATCTCCATTCATCCATCCATCGAAATTGATGTCACATGTTGAGATCTCAATTGTTGACTTTAGAACATGCCCAGAATGAATCAATAGTTCAATAATGCAATTGTCCGCACCAACTCTTCTAGTGGGACGAACTCCACTCTATTAAGTATGTATTAACAAAATCATGTATCTCTTGATGGATTAGATTGATCTCCTATAGCTTCTTTCCAAATCTCCTAATTAGGTGAAAATATCCATGAAACCCAATATCATTGATAATCGAGTTCAAGTGAAAATTATCTGCTCAATATGAATATGTTTGATCATATTTACAAATGAGGTGGATTTGCCTGTGAACACTTATAGGTAGGGCTACTCTTAAAGGAAGCGCAAAGGCTTAAATCTTGCGAGGTGTTATTGTTGGATTCTAATGTTGGTCCATTTGCACACCCAAGATGAGAGCAAATTAGGTGTAATTAAAATTTTTAATGTTGATTAATATTAATTAAAAATTTTAAGTATTTTTAAAGCTACCTACTATTGTGAGGTTTTTATTATTTTTGAGCAAAAATGAATGAGCAATTTTAAAGTAGCATCTGTAAAAGGACAAGCAAAAATAATATGTATATATGTGTATATGTATAAATAATATATATACTTATACTTAATATAAATATAAATATATATGTAAATTTAATTTACTAATGTCTAATATATAAAGTGTGTGAATACGAGTGTCTTTTTAAATTAATAATAATAGTATAATAAATGTGTATATATATATTTATATATAAACAGATATTTATAAATATTAGTATATATATGTAAATGGTATATATATTCATAAAAAAAGTTAATGAAATTATTAATAGAAAAAATTGCAAAAAAGTAAAAGTTAGTGTGCAGAATTAAAAGTTAGATATACATTAAATGTTAGTAAAAAAGAGAAAAAATGTAAAAAAAAATAAAAATTAGTATTGCAGTAAGTAAATATTACTAGTACAGAAAAGTAAATATTAGTAAGTTAGGTGCAGTAAGTAAAATTATAGAATATAAATTTAGTGATTAACTGACTTGACTATATTGGGATAGACAAATCAGCAAATTTTTTTATCATCGAGCGTTCTCTATCGGATAAATTTAATTTATCCGATGTACTAATGTGCTCCATTCCATTGATATAGTTAAGTTAAAAATAAATTTTATGTTATATATATGACTTAATTATAGTAGAATAGACAAATCAGAGTATTTCTGATTGTCGGGCATTTTCTATTAGATAAATCGAATTTACCTAAGTACTAACCCAATTTCATACTACTGGTATAATTAAGTTGTGTTGGATTCTTGGTTAAGTTAATTAAGTTTGAAGGTGAGTAGGTTTAAATTTTAATTAATCAACCTACCAAATTTAGTTATCTTACAGAATTTGGACAATTTAAATTATTAAGTATTTTAATTAGCTCAATTTATCATGTCCAAAATTTGATCATTGAAATTTTACTTTGAAGTTTTGAAAACTGTTTTTAAACCAAAATAGCCACTAAGTACACCAGCCTTTAAATGGTGTAAAAAGTCGAAAAAATGATGTAAAAATAAAAAATGGCACAAGATGCATAATGGTTTAGCTATTCTCTTGCCTAGTCCACTCTCATTTGTTCCTTCTTGAGGTTTCACTATTCCAAACTTGTTATGACTAAGCTCAAGCCCTAATATAAGAAGAAAATCCGTCTTTTCGATCCAAAGGCACAAACTAATTTCTTGATCTTTTTCACCGGGAAGAAGGAATAACCTCACATCTCCTTTTACTTAGGGACAAGTAAGAAAAACCCTTCTCTACTCAGGGAGACTCAAAACCAAAATAAGTATAAAAAACCGAATGATCTTATGGGTTGTGCAAGAAATAAATTAATTCGATTTAAAATTTAAAAAACTTGCTCAGGGAGAAGCCAACTCAACTTTTTGGAGAAAAATTTTGTATTATCTTTCTCAATAGTTTGTGAAATGTAAGGATCAAAGAGAGAGAGAGAGAGAGAGATGAAATTCGATGAAATATTTTAATATGATGTGAAATAGGGTAAACAGAAACTTAAATTTTTTTTCCGAAAATAATACAAAGTAAAATCACCCGAAATTTTTTTTTAGGTATAGTTTATCAAGATAATTTACTGTAATGACGAAAGAAATGAGAATGCATACTTAAACTCTCTAACATGCAATGACGAAGGAAAGTAAATTCATGCATACTCAACTAATGATTCTGCTAGTTCCTATTGACTGACTCGTTCTTATCATAAGCATGAGGGTAGAAACCATTTGTGAAAAGTAACATTAAATCTAAAAGGTGTTAAAAGAATTTTCTAGAAATAACTTGCAAACTGACAAACTAATAATTAGAAAACTAAATGACCACCCAATCCTATTTGTCTGCTCTTTTAGAAGTGACACCATTATTATTCTTTTCTCGAGTTCGAGCCTTCTTGTACGTGATCGTCTTGGGTAGTACTCCATTCTCACTGAGCTCGCTGAAGTTATACCTTAATAATTCAGATCTAATATCACTGTGATGCTCCGCAGTCATTTCCATCTCTATGTTCTTTGGTTTCACCTCCATGCTCAATAGCTGCATTCATTGTAATTTCTTTTTTAGTAGTTTCTTCTACCTTTCCTGCTTGAAGCTTGTATTCCTCAGTGAGTGCAGGATTTGCTACATATTCGCAAGGAATGGGTGCTCTCCTTGGGTGGAAGAATGTCTTGGCATAGTTCTTACTGCTGCCTTTCTTTGAAGGTGGAGAACTAGTAGCCATGGTGCTTTATTAGGTTTTCCTAAAAATAAGACTTATTAGAAGTATGTTTCATGGTGGCAAGCATGGGGCAAAGTTTAGGTTGTCGAGGTGCCGGTGATACTTGGTATCTCAATGAGGTAAGGACTTTGAAGTCTTCTCTCTTAGGGATGCCCCTACCTTTCTTTCAACTGTATATCAATTACTTTAATGGAATCTAGGCTTCACTCAAATAGGATTTCCTTTCACCACTCTCTTATCTATTAAAATAGTTTTGGTCCTTGTATTGACCCAAGCACATTTGAAATCCAATATTTAAAATTAATGCACATCATAGAGCACCAGAATTATATAATTAAATGCGCATTTGAAATTTAAAAAAAAAGCCCTAATAAATGCAAATCTCTAAGCAGTTTGGTCAATTTGCCAAATTAGCCTCCATTCATCTGTCCATCCAAAGTGATACCACTTGGTGAGATCTCGCTCATCGACTCCAGAACTTGCTTTGAATGAATTGATCATTGGATTAGTATGGTGTATTCACATTAAGTAATTGTATTCGAATACTTTTTTGCCATTGTTATTGCTTGTTTGCCTTTTTGTACAAGTTTGGCTTTTTTCTTCCTTTTCTTTCATTTTTCAATTAATAGCTAGCTTTTTTTTTGCTTGATTAGTCCTCGGTCATATGCGCTATATATTAAGATCATATGTACATACTGTACTGAAAGGTCTTAATTTCTTTAATTTGTTGTTGTTGTTAGTTAACAAAGTATGCCTTATATAAGCTATATATTAAGATCATATGTACATACTGTACTGAAAGGTCTTAATTTCTTTAATTTGTTGTTGTTGTTAGTTAACAAAGTATGCCTCATATTTTTGAGACTATTTTGCTGTTTTCTGTATCAGATGTTCGTAATGAAGGCCCACCACATAATATTAGGTCGTGGATCAAAGTTTTATCTGCTTGCTTTCAAATTAGGTAGCACTTTATCTCAATTTTTGCGATGTTGGCATTTCTTCTTTTTTAATGCTCCATGCTGAGCTATGTTCTCTTGGGGTTGTTTAGCTGAATTGACTGTTCATGTTAATTATATGTCTGGGATATATTTTTGAGCTGCTTATTTTATTGTTTAGACGTTGTGCTACAGAAATTTTCTGCCAACCTTCTCTGTTTCTGAAGCTGAGGAGCTCCTTATTGTGATTATTCAACTCTTTTTAGAGCGCAAACTTCAAGGCTTGTCAGCTATCTTGTCAGAATGCATGCAATCAGCTATAAGTTTCTTTTCTGAAAATGAATGGGATGTGAGCTGTGAGGAAGTATCCCATGCCATTGCTGACAGGTAACTAATTGAATTTGAAAAGATGGGATAGATATTTGTTCTCATGAAGCTTTGTTCTGGGACAACTCAGAAGAAATTTGCTTGGGTTGGTGACCGGATAGCATTCCAATATGATGTTTATTATTTTTGATGACTTTCTACAGATTTCTTTTTTAATATATCTCAATACTGAAATTTGAATTTAGTTTCAGAAAAGAAACTGATCGCCAATCTGTTAAAAAGTGTGCATCCAGCAGCACGAGTTTTTCTGTTGTGAATTTTGATCGGAACATTCCTACTTTTGAGTTGTGTGAGTTGTATCATAGATTTGAATAGGACATGACACGACAAGCTATCATTTCTTCAAGCTTGTCATTCTGTACTATACTATGCCATTAGGGTATATACCATTGTTTTGCATGTGAAAAGAATCCTTATGAACTGCCGTGGTAATTCTCTTGCTAGTTGCATATAGACAGAGAGATTATCTATCAACATCATCAGTTTTGATTCATAGCCAGTTATTTAATATTTTGTCTGTTTAAGATGAATTTACATATAGTAAAATTGTCTATTCACACACTAGCCATTCAAATCTCAAAATTTATATTGCACACACCCTCAATTTATAAATATTACTTTTTTCACATTTCCATTAGTGTCCGTTAAAGTTGAGTTACTTCCAATGTGGTGTGGAAGAAAATGATGTAATCATTCATCAGTTTAGAGGATTTACATGCATCACACATTAAACTTAAATGTTTATGTACATCACACATTTCTAATGGATTCAACAATATATGCTGGCAACACTTAAACCATTATGTTGAAATCATAGTTTTCACATTTGAGTGCAATGAATGATTTCAATAGTTAATATTTAAATTAGTCAGTTACATGTATGAAAATGTTCTTATTTTGTTTAACTGCTAACTGTGATATGTTCACTTTCTTATATATATAGTGTTCCCATGGATATCAACTGCTTACGAGTTGTTGAATGCATTCCTGGGGTAAGCACTCGCGAGAAGTGCCTTCAGAGTAGGATGGCCGCTCACATACTTGGAACTTTAGTTTATAAAAAGGTTTGTCTAGCCTCTACTCTCTTTGTTTTAAATGCGCGTCTGTTTGCTTTATAAATGCATCTCATTCTGTTTTAGCTGCCACAACTATATAGGTTGCATGTTCATTTTGGTTGTTCAAGTTTAGATTTTGTTAAATTCAAAATTTCCTTCATCCTGCTTTGAAAAGTAGTCTTTTTTTTGTGCAAAAAAGGTTGGTTCAAGCTTAGACATGAGGCTAACCACATACCAATTGCCAATGACAGACTTAATAAAATACATCTGTTGAAACTATGAGTTGATTCTCAATACTCTTTTTTGGAGTATAATAATATACTTAAACCATAAATTATTCACTTAAGCTCTGAGGACTGTCAAGTATTATTGTTTGACATGATATCGCAGTCAATAATCATGAGTTTTCACATATACTGTATCCCATATTATATTCCAGCTTGGGATTTAAGAAGAGTCCTATGTTGATCGTTTTGAAGCACAAAATTTATTGTATCCAATCACGCTGGCAAATGAGGACTTTATCTGAAAGTGAGAACCTATAAGCTTGTCAAACTTTAGTGCAGTAGCATAGCTGAATAAAAGATAAAAATTGAACTTTCAATTCTTCGCTAGAGATTCGTTCTTTACTGTAGTATAACATTTCTATCACTCTTCTTTAGGTTGATGATGAGAAAGGGATCTTAAAATCTCTTCTATCAGTGAAAGTGAAGGATAAAGGCTGTGATTTTCTGAAGCTGTATGTTTACTTAGTGTTATCCGAAAAATGGCTTTTAACTTACGAATCTGTGGAAGAGAGATCTGTAGCTTTGAATTTGTGGAATAAGTTTCTTCGAAACTGTTCAACCATTATTTCAAGCACAGATTGGAGGCCCTACGCGTCGAAGGTATGGCATTTAATCTGCTTATGAGGTAGATTCTAATGCTTAATCAGATCCAAATCATTGCCACATTTTATGCAGGTCCGCAGCAAAGCTTCTTACCTCCTACAAAACACTATTTAATGTTAGCTTGCTGCTTTTCAGTGCAAATTGAGCATTTTGTTATTTATTTTTTGGTCTTTCAGAACAGGATGCTTAAAATGTTTTGTATTCATACCCTAAAGCTCTATAGCTTTCTTCAGTCCTTTTCAAAATTTTATTGGAGTAATGTGAAGATCATGAGCAGAAGATTGACAATGAATTTTGAAGAAGCTTTGGCACAGGAAAACTTTGACTTTTGTGAAGGAAATCTGAGAATTGGACATATTTTATTCTTGAAATAGGCTTGAATTCTAAAAATGTATGATGAAATATGTCTCACTGAAATTATACATTATATATTGAATTAATTGCTCTGAATTAATTGTTGAGTTTTACCATTCATCAAAATTGCATTATATGTTGTTCTTCTTTCTGAATAGCTGTTATGAGCACTTATTTTCATGCATGCATTTGGAGATTTCTTATTTACATATTTGACTCCTAAATCTTCTTATTTGCATAATAGTTCCACATTAAAAAAAATTGCAAAACTAGTTTCTACATAATTAAACTATGTTAAAGTACTTGATAATCGTTTGTCACAATATCTATCTCCTCTTTTTGCACCTCTCTACTTATGAGGTCTTTATTGTTTTGTTTTTTTTTTTAAAAATTAGCTGTAAAGTCTTTCATTGTCTCTATTTTGATCTTCACCTCCACCTGACTTTTTTTTTCATAAATTTTTCATTGTCTCTATCACAAGAATGTGTAAAAAGCTAAAAATATAATAAAAACAACGAACCAACATTGAGCTTTTGTTATGGTTTAATTATACTTTTTTTGTTTCAAGATAAATTTTTGACTGATTTAAATGAATATTATATTATTATTATAATTTGGCCAGTAACATAACCGATAAAAAAAATCTTTAACCTAAAACAAATAAAAAATTGAAACATTTATATGCATCTCACATAAATTTGATATATTTTACTTTGCACACAAATTTTTGATGACAATTTACCCAAATATTCCATTAAAAAAAAACAATTTACCCAAGTAACTTAGCTTATTTTCTATTATTATTATTATTATTATTATTATTATTATTATTATTTTGTCAAAAACTCAAATTAGTTAATTCCTGAAATTAGTTAGTTCAGCGTCAAACAATTTACCTATCGGCCGACGTTTCCCTCTGACCCTCATTTTTTCCGAACCCCATCACTAGCCGGTTGTCCTTCTTGCGATTCTTCCCATCCCCTTCGCTGCTCCCCGCCACCGTAGCGGCGGCGATTTACGTGGAGAGTTCTCGTGGTCGGGCAAACACCCTCGCCTCTTTACCGGCAAATCGCTGAGTTTCTTCACCGGAGTTCTCGTGGTTCTGGAGAATTGCTGAGGAGCTCTCTCAAGTCGACCTACAATTACTTGTTTGGGATTTCATCCGCTGCTTCCTTTCTAAAGGTAGCTCTCTATACGATCCTTTCTCAGGTCGAACTACAATTACTTGTTCTAGATTTCATCCGCTGCTTCCTTTCCGAAGGTAGCTCTATACGATCCTCCTTTCTTCTCTCCTTTTTCTTATGGTCTGATATCGCCTATTTTACCAGCTCGGATTGTGCTGGATCTCATTCGGATCTCCCATATCTTTTGTTTTTTGGTGTTTTTTTTGGGTTATGGCTTCAGTTGGTCAATTTCCCCGACACAGATTTACAGGCTTAATTTTGTCGGCCTTCCTCATTGCTCTATTACGTTTTAACTTTTTAGTTGTTTTTAGGTTTTTCTTTTATATTGTAGAATTGGTTTGTTATAGCGGTCCCTTGATGGATCTTATTTTTCTGTATTCCGTGTTTTATCCAATTCTCATCCAGGGAATAAGGAGGGAACGAGTGGAAGACTGACACAAGACTAATGTGTTATACTAATCCTTGAAACAACTCCATTCTAAAAAGGGCCTAAGATGATGCCATGCTTTGGTCTGTTCGGTGGACTTTGGAAAGAAATCAGAACCAGTTCCAAATGTTAAGGTGAATTGGATTCCTGTTCCTTTGAAGAACTAACGCTGGATTGGGTTTTAGCCAAAGCTCATCGCCAACGACGCGTAGATTTCTGGCGAGATACAGGTGTGGCTCTCTTATTCCTTTGACTTCTTTTCTGATGTATGAGCTTTCAAGTGTCTTCCTAGAATAGATCTGACCTTTTATTCATAGCTGCTTGTTTTCTGAGTCTTTAACATTTGGGTAAAGATAATAGGGAAGGAAGTGATTGTTCAATGATTATGGAAATTGCTTTTTTTCATTTGATTTCTTAAAGCGTATCATAGCCTTCTTCCTCTTTTGCGCTTCTTTGTTGCCCCTTTGTCCTGAGGACGGCGCTGCTTCCTGTCTCAGTTGGTTGCCTGCTACTATAAAATCCAGAAAAGGTAAAATGCAAACCTATTTTCGAAAATGGCTTTTTCTTAATGGATGTTACTTTCCTACTTTCTCCTACCAAATTTGTACTTCGATATTTTTTATTGTGGTTTTCATCTCCATAGTTCTGCTTTTGTTGATAGATCTCCGTTTGGTAAGTGCTGTTTGGGAAATAGTGTTTGTTTTTTATTTGTGGAATTTTTTTTGGTCATCTTGCCTATTATCATGGAGCTCCACGGCTTATTGTCATGACCCCTGATGAAGGAGTGCAGCATTTGCGCAATTACTATGGGGGAGATAATGCAGCAAGACCTCCTGAGATGGACAGATTGCATGATAATGCACAACTTATGCATTTCAGCCAGCCAATGTTGGTCACTTACGTGGGATTCCATTAGCTTAATTGTCATTGCCGGGTTTTCTTCACTTTTGGTGTAATACATGTTTTTGTTTCCTATAACCTTACCTGTTTCGAAAAAAAAAAATTGAGTTCTATTGTTGTTGAAGATTTTAATTCATTATTTGTGATCGGGATGATGTTCTTCATATCCTTTGAAATACTTGTAATAATATTCATGTTAATTCCAAATTTCTTGGTCTGTGATGTAGGTAAAATGCCTTATAAATATTGTATTATGCTCATATGTGAGCTAAATGCTAATTCAAGATCCATCCATATGGAAAACAACTTTAAGCTTGCTTACAAAATTTTCTCATCCAAAGATAATTTCAGCTTAAGTCAGCTTAATCAAACTACAACCGCTTGTACGTACTGAAGCCATTTCTGAACAAAACCCTATAAAACATTCTTGTTAAATCACGTTATCTTTTGTTTGCATTCCCTAGCAGGCATATAGAGGGTTAGACGATGGCGAACACGGCCTGCTTCATCATTGTTAGCAGAAATGATATCCCTATATATGAAGCCGAACTGGGATCCTCGGTTAAAGTATGTTGTTTTTTTTTTGGGTTCTGGGCCTTAACCTGCCTGATTGTGCAGTTATTGTTTTTTGACTCTTTTTTCTCCCTTCAACTTATGTTGCTACAATTGGATTGCATTTACTCTTGTCTAGAGCTAGATAATAAGATTTATTTACAATTTTATTTGATGTTATGCATCTATTATATTGTGCATTCTTCATGTCTATTTTATGCAATTCCAAAAGTGCATGTTCTGCACAAGATTCAGTATGCCAGGCTTCTTTAATTAAGGATGAAACTATGTTTTTAGTGAGCTTTTATTTACGAGATGGTAGCTGAAGAAGCAATTTGACCAATGTAAGTAAGGAAAATAAAGTACTGTATCTTACTAGCAATAAAATTAAAATACATCATGTTATTCTTTTGTTTGACTATAATAATTTTTTTCATGTAATAGCATGTTGATTCATTATCATTATTTAGTAATTCCTCGTAGAAAGAAAAGTAATATATGGTCCATTTAACTAGAGAAGAAAATAAATTATTCAGTAGTGGCATGGCATAGAAGCATTAACTGCCAGCATGGGTTTAATTAGAAAAAAATAAATAAAATGTTAAAGTTTAATTTTTAATATGAAGAAACTACACGATATTTTCATCCGCAAAAGAAGTGTGATTTCACATGTGTTAAGCAACCGGTCACATTTTGTTAATAGATGAAGCATGCTGAATTTCCATTATTCTAACTTTACTGGTTCCTTCAATTGGATATCTCTGGATGGTTAAGCACATTTCTTTCTTCCAACTTTGTTTTTCTTATTTAACCTAAGATATCATAGCAGAAAGAAGAAGCTGCTCATCAGCACCAGTTTATTCTACATGCTGCTTTAGATATTGTTCAAGATCTTCAATGGACGACTAGTGCAATGTGAGTATCTTAAGTTTGATTCCTTTTACTATGGCTTATCATTTTGTTAATCTTGTTGAATGTTTAAACTAAGGGTTAATTATTGATAGGTCTCTATAGTTAACTTATAATTACTATTTGGTTTATGATTTTTAAAAACTTATTAAAAGGTCCCTAGTTTACTCAAAAGGTCTCTTCCAGCAAAATTTAATGGATTTTCAATTTTTCCTTTAATAATTATTCAAATTTTCATATTTTTGTCATTATAAATTCTGTGTTACTTGTCGCTACCAACCTTGTCGCCGCCACGCCGAGAGAGAGAAATTGTCAATAGGGATCTATTATATCATAATCAAAATTTACTGGAACCTTTAGTGTTATAACAATTTCAAAATAGGGACTTGTAGTAGGTTTTTAAAAATCGTAAACCAAACAGTTTCACTATATGATGTTTGAACTTGAAACATTCTTACAGGTTTTTGAAGGCGATGGACAGATTCAATGATTTGGTTGTATCTGTATATGTAACAGCTGGTCATATCCTGAAAAGCTTCATTCTAATCCTTGTTTTATGTATTTCTTGTGGATTATGGATATATTTTACTATTTTACTACTCAATAGCTATTTTATTCAATCATAAAGTGTTGCAGTATTGATGTTTGATGAACATGCATTTTAGGATGTTTTCAGACCCCACTGGGGTCTGATTGAGCAAAATATGATTCTGTCAATAGTCAGATTCTTTGAAAATTTGTCAAGCTTAATATTCTCGTTGTTAAACTTTTCCCTTCTAATGCTTGGAAGTTTTGAAATTTGCCTTTAGATTTTTTGTGTTATTTCGGATATATCTTTTGGTGGTGTTATTATGATTCTTAACATTATACCCGGTTTATAAATTTGTTGCTTTAATGAAATGCTTCTTACACACTAGATTGATGTTACTTCATGATTCACGTAATGAAGATGCAATAAAAAGCTTCTTCCAGGAGGTTCATGAGCTTTATGTAAAGGTAAAGCATTATATTGAAGATTAGGAGTACTGACAGGATATGGATGTTTTTTATTGACAGTTTAAGTGTTATTTGAGATATGAAACTCTTTTTAATGACCAATGCGTATTGTGGATTTTATAACCTTTATCTTTTTACTTGTCATGTCATTATGGAAAGACTGCCAATAAAATTCGAAAGCTTTGTACAACCTAGCCTTTCAATTTTCTTTTTCTGATATATACTTTCTCTATAGATAAGTTATTTCAAGCTTTTGTTTGGATTTTAGATACATACAAATTCACATATAGAGTTGATTTTTAAGTTGGATCGATTTTATTTTGAGCTGGTTTATTTCATATTCTATAGAGATTAAGTCAAGAATTGAAAAAAAAAAAAAAAGAGTGATCATTAACCCATGTTACCGCTCTTGATGATGCAAAGCTGTTAAAAATCTCACTAGTTTTGAAATCATCAATTTAGCCAAATATTTTGTAGGGATCATGATTTGTCACTAGTTTTACTGACTTTTCAGACTAGTTTCACTACATAGTGGAGCTTCCTTAGCAGGTCGTGGGCACCACGTGCTGCTTTTTAGGAGGTTGGCTTGTTCTCTCCTTGTTGTCCCTCTTGAGTGTAAGGGTCAGAGTTTCACTACATATTATGTAATTTGTTTATGTGAAATGATTCTTTATTGTTTTCATAAAAGTATGTTCCTTAGTGGTTAGGGGACGTGTGTGGAGGCCTGTGACAATGATTGACCAGCTTATATTTTTTTGTTTACCAAAATAATTCTCAATTCTTTAGGGTTTGAGCCACCAGCTGAGCTCAAGCTAATCTGTAAATCAATGACCTGAGCTTGAGCTGTGTGTGACTTGACTTGAACACGGATTGTCAGCACTTAAACTTAAGAGTGGCAGGCCACTTTCTTTCACTTTGCTCAAGCTACCTCATTCCTGTATTGCTTCAGCGGTCGCTCAGCAATGATATTCCCGGGAATAAATACTACTAAATTCAGGGAAGAAGTATTACTTTAGGCTAGCAAGTGAATAGGAAAGAAATAAAGGTGCTTTGCCATTCCTAGGAAAGTTTGTCATAGCTTCTTTTTTTTTTTTTTAGAAAACATTGTTCGTCATAGCTTCTGATGTGGTAAAATGTCCGTATATTGCTGCAGGAAATGATCTATAAATAGTTGATAAATGTCATTTTGCTGTTGCATTTAGCATGCAGCAGCCTGTTTTATCAACAAAAAAAAAGCAACCTGAACATATATTAGTCTGTTTTTTATAATGTTATTATGGCTTCTGAATGCTGATTGTTTTGCATTTTTTTTTGCTGTAAATTTACATAGAAAAACTTATTTTCAGGCAAAGGCTTGAATTCTCTGCAACATAGCTGACTGTATTTCATGTTGATTCCGCAGATTCTCTTGAATCCTCTCTATTTGCCTGGTTCTCGCATCACATCTTCACATTTTGATACAAAAGTTAGAGCTCTCGCGAGGAAGTATTTGTGAGCTTTGTTTTCACAAGAATCTGGAGTCGTTTATTCGAGGTCTGGTGCTTATTTGTGATAATCTGCCTACTAATTTTTAACTCACAACTTGTCTTTGAATAGTGTTGAGCTTGAACTCTTAATATTTTATGGTTTTTCATGTGTTTTTATGGATTGAAGAATGCGTATTTGCAGCCTAAAGTATTTCAAAGGACTATTTGTTTCACTTGTTCTAACCAACCCCATCTATTCGGATTAAGGCTTGGTGGTTGTATTTGTTTCACTTGTTCTGAATCTTCTGATTGAGATCTCCCACTTTAAGCGCAATGGGGTTGATTTGATCTTGATGGTCGCATTCGAGATGTCATTTCTTGTCATAATTTTTTACCTCACTTTTTAAATATGCTATTAAATTAAAAAAAAACTCAAATAAAATTACATAACAACATAATAACATTGAACCAAAAAAAAAAAAAATTATACCCAATGCCTCAACTTTAGATAATTTCTCTTCTTGGCATATTAATGTTCTGACATTTCAATGCCTTGCATGATTTCAAGCAAGCATAGTCTAATTTAAACTTTAAAAATATGATATTAAATAATATTTAAAATTTGAGTTTTAGAAAGTCTTTTCAAAATTGTGGACTGATATGTGAGATCCAGCAGCAGAGAAGAGCAAAAAAATTATTGCAATTGTTATGTACTCATAACTAATACGTCAAATTTTTTTTTTGAAATAAATTAAATTTGTACATATTTTTCACAATTTGTATTTGTACATATATTCAATTAAAAGGAAATAGAATTAAAGCAAAATCAATTTTGATATCTATTTAAATATACACACTTAGATTTTTTATGGGTCCTCATTATTTGTGCAAAAAGTTTGTACTCAATTGTTGAATACATATGAGAAATATAATCCAATTATATAATGCCAACAAAAAGAAATGCTTAATATAGAAGTTGCGGTGACAGTGGATATATATATATATATATATATATATATATATAGTACATTCCTTAAAATTTAAAAAAAAAAGAATGAGGGCCCTCGTGAGTAATTTTCTCCAGCTGGACGAACAGTTTCAATCACACTTAATAAATACATTATGCACAAAAAATGCCGAGCACGCTATTTTCCCCTAACATTCAGAAGTTCAAGACAGAGGAAATTCACCGTGGAACGAGCGCTACCAAGTTCCGGTCTTCCCACATCTCCGGCGATCACCGGAACTCAGCGCCGGCGAGCCTTGCTCTTGCGGCCGGCGCTGGACTTGCTGAAATCTCCTCCGCAGAGGCCGCAACAGGAGACCTTGGGAGACGGAGGATCCAGCGCCGGAGTGACCCCCTCAGCGCGGTAACCCCTGGCTCTCTCGCCGGCGGCGGCAACTTCGACTGCGGTGGGACGGCTACGGTCCTTCAAACCGATGGTTCCGACGCTGTGGGATTGCCGGAGTCCTCCGAGCCCTTCTTCCTTTGCCGCGTTCATCTTCCCGGCTAGGAAGCGGTCCTCCCACACCTGCCCCGACGATCCCGACCTTCTGAACGTCTCCGTAGACCTCTGCAGCCCCGCCATGATCTCTCCGTTCCCCTTCTCAGTTCTCTTTACACAGCCGTGTGCGATGAGGCAGGAAGGAGACCACACTATATATAAATGGGTTAAAATGGATAAATTGCACATAGGTTCATCATATCTAAGCATATTGCCATGTTGGTCCTTAGTTTTTAAATCATAAAACCTAAGTCTCTAAGGTCTTATTGTTTGCGCACTTTAGTCCTTCGATTTTGAATCTAGCGCTTAGATATCGTTTGATGAAGTTAGCGATTCATTGCTATGTTGTCGGTCCTATCACCTGCACTCTCATATTTAAACATACAAATTCATAATTCGCTAATATCAAGAACTTAACCGTTACGATTCAAATTCTATGTATTAGCATACAAACACCGTAAAATCTCATAAAACTTATGAACTGATTTTGGAGCTCCGAGAAAAAGACAGACGAATTGCTAAGTTTAATTACTGGAATATTATATTTATCGAATCAATGCCTGTTCAAATTAAAATAGCTGGGGATGTCGGACCGATTCTTTGTCAAATGCTGGGAAGAGTCCATCAATTGATCAAACTAGCAGCAGTTCCCTTAAGTTTATTAGTTGTTGATTTGATGAGTAAACATTACTCTGAAAGACTGTCGACGTTGAATACGATAACGAATTCGATCAAATACCCTCGATGTCGTGTTTGAATTCTAAGAACCAGCTGGTCACCTGATCGGGTCTGACCTCTGAGGTCCAAGTCTCTAAAATCTGATCTCTGGGTTTGAATTTCTCATCATCGCCTCCTTCATATGAGATCATCTCTCGAGCCAAGCACAAAATATACTCATAGACTAAAAATTTTCTCCAAAATGGAGCCGACAATTGATCTTTTTCATCATCTAATCAGCATCTACTATTTTATGTCGACAATTATTTAATTTAATATTTTATCTATAGAGAAAGTTGATTGGATATAAAGTGTGGCCTTTAATACCTTTCAACAGTAGATATCGCAGTACTTGTGAGAATCCTCTTCCCTCCATGTGATTCACAATTCCTCTTTTTCTTCTCATTTGAACTTCTTACTTTTTTGTTACCAATTATGAGTTTTAAGCTGAATTAAACTCATTTTACGAGTTAAAAGTAAATTTAAATTTGTACTCATTTAGTATTAATTTGAAAATCTGATCTTAATTTAGATGAACTTTTGAAGATTTAAATGATGAGATTATAGTCAAAGCATTTTAAGAAAAATTAATTAATTAATTATTTAATTAATTTAAAATATTTTAAATGGACTACTACAATGAAATAATGAATAGAAAGACCAAGAGATAAATTATGACAGAATCTATAATTTGTCAGAGAGAATTCTATCCTTTATTTTATGGTTTTGTGAAAAGAAAGTTGGCCCATAATCATTCTAATATATGTACAAATTTTTGTGCTTTGAGTCACACCTTAGCGAACATTATTGACGACGACTTCATGAGCATTCAAGAGTTGAAATTGAAGAAATATCGTTGGCATATTTTTTTTTTTGACAGAAACTTGAAATGACTTGTCGTCTCTCTGATGTTCAATCTAAAATAATGGTAAAGAATGAGCTACATGATAATATGCCTTAGGCCCTGTTTGGCGCGGGGACTAAATCAGGACCAAAATGATATTAATTTAAAAATAATAATAATAATAATAAATAATTGTTTAAATCATTCTACATAAATTCTAATATAAAAAAAATATTATTCTACTTCACATACTCAATAATTTTTAATAAAAAAATTAACTTTATTTTACATCCTAAGCTAAAATACTAGATTCGAATATTTTGGTCTAGGATATGAAAAAACCCGGGTGTAATTTATCATTATTTTAAATTATGAAATGGTATCATGGTAAAGAAAATTTTTTAAATATACTGACCATTATAACAAATATTATTTATTATAAAAAAAATAAATTTGTCAACTTTGCCATATTAAAAAAAGGTCATTTTGTTTGAATAGATTTAGTCAAAAATGAGCGTTTTAGTGTATAGTTTTTATCTTGCGTATAAATGCAGGACATATACTTTTCTGCATGCTATTTCAAAAAATAAATGATACTGATTTGAAATTTTACATATTTAATAATAATAAAAGGCCAGATTCAATTAAAATGCTAGTCTACAAATTAGTGCCAAGTTTGACTTCTCAAATCTCAGGTTTAAGACAGAGGTACCAATATTTAGAATACATTACCTTTAGGTCCTAAAAGCCGGATGACATTAACTGTTTGGCGCGAGGACCAAAATAGAATCAAAATAGGACTAAAATGATACTAATTTAAAAAACAACAATAATAATAATAAATAAATATTTTAAATTATTTTACACAAATTTAAATATAAAAAATATTATTTCACTTTATATACTCAATAATTTAAAATAAAAATATCAATTTTATTTCATATTCTAAACCAAAATATTCAAATCGAGTATTTTGATGTAAGATGTGAAATAAAGTTTATATTGTTATTAAAAATTATTGAGTATGTGAAGTAAAATATTATTTTTTATATTAAAATTTGTGTAGAATAATTAAAATAATTTATTTATTATTATTATTATTGTTATTTTTTAAACTAGTACTATTTTGCTCCTCGCGCCAAACAGGGCTAATTTAAATTTTTAACATAAATTGCATTCTGAAGAGCTTCATAAAATAATTCAAATGTTTTAAAAATTTTAATTTGAATCTCTAAAATTGTCAAAGCATTATTATTTATTCTTAATTAAAATATAACTATTTTTTTATAATTATGCTATAATATTATTTACGATCATTAATTTTTTTTATTTTTTAGAATATAATTTTAAAATATTAATATTTAAAATTTTTAGAGAAAACATCAATAGATTAAAAAAATTAAATTTTAAATTTTTATTAATTTTTTTTTAAATAATGAAAGTAGAGAAGTATAATAGCGTTTTAAAATATACAAATAGTTCAAAGCAGTTAAAGAATAATCAAATTTCACATATTCTATCAAAAAAAAATATAAGCAAAAAAGATGAGATTTTTTTAAATATAATCCCAAAGATCAAAATTAAGATTTATCTTATAAAAATTAGATTTAGCTTGCAATTTTTTCTCAATTTTGGATTATATGTGTACAATAAATAGTTAAAACCAAAAAACCAAATGAAGTCAATTAATTTTGGGCGATTTGGTTATGTTTGACATTTATTGGTTTGGTTAACGATTTCAGTTTGACAAAAAATTTATATTTATTTTTGTATTTAAATCATATCAATTAATTTAAAATATATAATTAATCTATTTATAATTTATTAATGTATTTGATCAAGCTAATTAATTCAATTGTGTAACAGATTATCAATTTGAGTTAATCAGTTATGATTTCAAAATAAAACCCGTCAGCGCGTTACACGTCGCTTGCCAAAGGCTGAGTCGCTGAAATCTTCAGTGAGGTTAGGGTTTTTTTTTATCACGAGCGGTGACTCAGCATGGGAAGTGAGTTGGCGAGATTGTGCTATTCTTCTAATGTTTGGTTTTAACCAGACCAAACCAAACAGAACTGACCGAAATTTATTTGATCAGTTTAGTTTGCAATTTATAATTTTATTTGGTTAGTTTGATGTTTTAAAATTTAAAACTAAATAGATTTTATTTTTAATTTGATTAATTAAATGCAATTTAACCTTATAATTAACATTGAAAATTTGAAATAATACTGGCCAAACACATAACAGTCATATGCTATGCATTCAAATGCTTGTGAATTGATGGATGTGAGGACCAAAAACTCATTGCCAATGCTACTTTGGGATAAAATTGTAATTATCTTTTGTTAGTCAATCTATAATCCCCCTTTGGTTTCAAATAATCCTTATTTGGCCACTTAAATTCCCTTTTTGCTTTTGAATGAAATACTAATTTAAAATGATTTTCTATCAAAAAATTTTTTAAATGATTGAATTAAGGGCATTTAGTTCGTTGTTATCTTGATGTTATGTTATATAATTTAGATGTCATATTTTGATTAATAATTTTATAATCTCGTAGAAAAGTATTTATAGATATCATTAAACTAAATAACTGCTTTCTCTAGATAACATAACATAATGTTAAGATAATATTGAATCAAATGCCCCCTAATTAATTGCCATTAATTTAATCCGTGATGGTTTGTTTATAATTTTTTACCCCTCTTCAAAATTATATATATTAGATATTAATGTACGATTTATTAAATATCATATATCAAGGGCTCATTATTATTAAAAAATTATTTACATTGGATATTTTCTTATCTAACACTATTTATGTTAGATTCTGCTATTTCAAATATAGTACTATCAAGAAGATTTATGAAAGTACATTCTCCATCTGTAATATGTTATAATCGAGCCGCATTGAATTAATTTTATTTCATATTTTATATAATTTTTAATAAAAATTTAACTTTATTTATATTTAATATAATCCTCAGAAATAAAATAAATTTTATTTTATATTATAATATTAAAAAAAATATTTTAAAAAAAATAAAATATTTTAAAAATAAATTCCAATCTTTTTTTTTTTTGATAATGTAGGTTCTAAGCTTTGGCTCAGGCATAGATGTAGCCTAAGCCAAGGTCAACCATGAAGCTAGGGGTGAGAGCTTGGCTCGGAGATTGATAGTCGCTTGATGTTGGAGTCAATATTTAGTTTGAATTGAGCTCAGCTCAAGTTTATTGAGCCTAGCCGCAATTCATGGTCGGATCGAATAGAGTGGGCTAGATCTCTATTTTTTAAAATATAATAATATATTCAGTTATTTATTATAATTATTTTATTATTTATATATAAATGTGTTAATTATTATTAAAATATTTTTCAAGTGATTTTATAAGTATAGTTTATCTAATTTTATATCATATCTGAGACAATTAATTAAAAAATTTTCAATTCTCAGAGAACTTATGTTGGCTCGATAAAAGCTTGAGCCAGCTCGAAATTGAATTGAATTGTGATGAGTCGAGTTTTGAATCGGTCTCACCACTACATGAAGCACCAGCCCAACGCCTAATTTGAGGCCAGAGCTATACATGAGCCCAAACGAAGGGTTAACCCAAACTAGACAAATCAAAGCCCAATCCTAGCTCAAGCCCAGTCCATAGTTTAAGCAGAGGCCCAAGGAGTACTTTTAATTTTGTTGTTTTATAAGTTTTTTTTATGTACTTAATTTTGAGCGAAACAAGATTAAAACTAAACTAAATAAAATAAATTATAAGTAATTGAAATTTAATTTTGAGTTAAGAATTTGATAATAAAATGAAACGAAAAATTGTGGATATAAAGTGATCTGTAGGGAAGGAATGAGTTTAATTTCTCTGACTTGATTCAAGCTCTGAAATGGCTTTTAATCGAATTAATTTGATTCATAATCATTCAAGTTTCGCAGATTCGAACTCAATTTAAGTATATCTATTATATATTATTAAATGGTATATACATAATTTATAACTGTTATATATTTATGGCATAATTCTACAAAACATAAGTAATTATACATTAACATCTCTAAGTTGGATATTTATTATTTAATAAATATTAAATAATATTATATGTAATACATATTAACTTATGTGAGAATTTATATACTATTTATTTATTTATTTATTTATTTCTAGCGGAAATTTGTGAAGCGAGTTGAGACCGCAAGCCTGGTTGAACCGAGAAATGTTTTTAGCCCAAGCCCTAAAACCTCCAGTTTCCCCGTCCGCGCTTCTGTAGATCTTACTGCACCACCGCGCCGCTCTCCTCGTTCCGTCGTGACGCCGTCGCCGCTCATCTATCCTCCTTCCATCTCCTCCGTGCCAGTTCTCCGAGCTCCTTGTCGCCTCCACCCTCACAACTTTGCACCTTTTCGCGCTCCAGTTGGAGCCATAGCCGGTCGGTCGAAGGGCACACCTGAGTCCTTTGCTACCCGTCATAACTATTCTCCGGTGCTCCGTTCCCCTTTCAGTTTTATAATTTCTCTATCATGTGCTTTTTAATTCATTTATATAGACTGCCGTAATGAAATGCTGAGATTACTGTAGCTGATATTGAACAATAGTAAGTATGAAAAGCAATGGTAGCATTAAATATTGTAATGTTCTGTCCATTCTTTTAATCCTTTTGGATATCTGATTCAAACTAGACAATGTCAAATTTATCTATATTTTATGCCAAAGGTAGCATCTTTCTGTAATTTGTTTATTCTTGAATCAGTTTGAGTAACTCATAACTTCTTTGAATTGTCACTTCATCCTTTCTGGCTTGAACGATACTTTATACAATGATTTTCACTTCTACCATATTTATTTGGATTTTGTTAATGCATTTCATTGTGCTGATTTGTTTGTATTTGTTGAGCTTGGGATCACTCTGCTGTAGACGTCAGTTTGTAATGCTTTGGGAGAGATGGTCTTGTTAATTTACCTCACTTCAGTATTTTTTTGCACCTGCATGATCTTGAATTTTACGGTCGTTCGTCTTCTTTATTGCAGAAGAAAGAAACAGAAAATGACTGGTTCAGATGCCAAGGCTGATCAGAGCAGGAAAAGGAAATCAAAGAAGAGGTCAAAATCAGATTTAGATGATTCCACGGTGGTGAAGGATGCTAGTACTGCAGGTATGCTTAAAATCGTTGTGCATCTTCTTACCTTTGACAGATCTATCAGTTGTACCATAAAATTTTTTTCGCCGAATTTCTTGTCGGTTATTTTTAAATCTTAACTGTTATCAGAATTCTGTTTCTGGATGGTTTTAAAATATATCTATGACTCTCACGTGTAATATTTTTTTGGCTTCTTAAATTTCCTGTGATTTATTCTTCTGTGAATGAATTGCTTCTTAATGGGATGCAAGGAATGGATGCTGAGCTTGATGTGCAGGAGCCCACAATGGCAGAGAAACTTGCTAGTCTTGAGTTGCAAAATGATGGTAGTTTAAATGGCAAAACTGAGGAGGAGGCAACTCACAGTACAAACATCCCAAGTGCTGATTCAGTGCATGTTATGCTAAAGCAAGCGCTAAATGCTGATGACCACTCATTGCTACTGAGCTGTTTGTATACAAGTGATGACAAGGTTTTTTTTCCATCTATATACTATCAAATTAGTTAAATGTTGATTTATGCTGACTGAATTACGTGATATTAACATAACTTTTGTGACCAAGCCTGTCTACATTAAATACTATTTACTCACTTTGCACATGCAACTTTCAAAGTTTCAGAGGTCTGATTTCTTTTCATTTTATGTAAATTAGATCATCGTTATATGTAACCCAACAACAAAAACAACAATAAACTAAACCTTTATCTCATTAGGTGAGGTCGGCTATATAAAACTCTAAATATGTAAGATCATTGCTTATAATTTTTTGCCCTATCTTTTTTTACTTTTCTCTTCCTCTTTTTACATGAGTAAGATCGAATAATTCAATTTTCTTTCTTTGAGATTCTATCACACTATGATTTATATGTCCAAACCATGTAGGCTGACTCTCCTTAAACTTATCCTCAATTGAGATTACTCCAACCTTTTTACGGATGTACTTATTTCTCATCTTATTTTTCGTATACTTGTTCATCTATATTAGCATTCTAATTTCTATGACATTTATTTTATTTATGTATTTCTGCTTTGTAAGCTAGCATTCAATACCATATAATATCACTGACCTTACAACTGTTTTATAAAATTTAGCTTTAATTCTAAATAAATTTTTTTTATCACACAATATATCAGATGCATTTCTCCATTTTATCTATTCTACTTTGATCCTGTTAATAACAGCACTATTTATTTCATTATTATTCTGTATAACTGGTCCAAAATATCTAAATCGCTCGCTCTTCCTAATAATATGATCTTCAATTGTCATCTTTGCACTACAAGTGCTTATGTGTTGATTAAATTTACACTCTATATATTTAATTTTTTATTTGTTAAGATGAAAAATTTTAGATTTTAATGTATTTTTTTATAACTCGAGTTTTGCCTTAACACTTTATCTAGTTTTATCAACGAGAAGAACATGATTTGTAAAAAAGCATACACCAAGGTGCTTTTTTTTTAATTTGTCCAATCAAAACCTTCATAACTAATGCAAAGAGATATGAATTTAATGCAAAATTTTGGTTTAATCCAACTGAAATAAGAAAATTCTTAGTCATTCTCTCTTATATCCGAACACATAACATTTATTATGTTACCCAGTGATCTATGTAACCCAGTGATATAAAATTTACTCTGTTATCTATTTTCATAATACTATAGTTGTTCTCAATTTTAACCTAGATTGAATGGGGTAGATATTATAAAGATTGAATTTTTTTTCGCCTTTTCTGATAAACTTTAGGCATTTATTTCGACCTTGCATTATTACTTTTTTGATGTCAATGTCCTTAAGTTTTTTTAGTAGTGCCATTTAACTGTAACCAAGTTTGATACCATAAGACCAAGCACTCTGTGGTTGTGGTTCTGTCCACTCAACCATCTCGAATTTTGTTCATTTCTTAATTTGCGATAATGATACTTTCTTGTAGGTTATATCAAAGTCAACTGCACTTCTAAATCCCTCTGATGTTCTCAAGTTTCTTAAATCCCTTTTGTCTATGATTGAACTAAGGTAATCAGCTATATGAAGTATCTACTTTTGATTCATGCAGTGATAGATTTGATGGTTGTTTGTTTCTCCAAACAGCTGCTGCTTGTTATTTTTTGTATGGTATATGTGGTTGCTTGTTTTTTCCAAACAGTCTCTTTTTGTTATTTTTTTTTAATGTAATGTCTTTTGTGTCTTGTTACTCATATATTAATAGATCATTACTTCTTTTGTAGTAAATTACTCACCATTAGGAACCTTAATTGAACTGCTCAGTTTTGACTTTATACATCCTTCATGTGATTTATGCTAGGAATGCACATATAGAATTACTTCACATTGATAGTCGATAATAAGTTTTACTTAATATACAAGTGATAGTCCTAACTTACTAGACTTGGCTTCCAGATAGGTGTTCATTCACTTACATATTGGGTTCAACCTGGGCCTTCTTGTATTTCTTCCCAACTGGTGGTATCAGAGTTGATGGTTCAGTTAGGCCCAGGCAGTTCATCCGGGTTATGCTTTCATTGGTCTTACTACTTCAACCGTAGTTGAGCAAGAAATCCCTAAGCGATTAACTCCCACTATGGCACAGGGTGGTTAAATGGGATCTTGATGTATATGTACTTGATGGGTTATAATGGCCCATTAGACGATTGGAGGATTGTTGAGAATATACATGTAATATTATCACACTTTGGTAATAAATAGCAAGTTGTGTTAATAATGTACAAGCGATGGCTATAACCTACTAGCATAGGTTTTGGGGTTGATGGTGTCTTCCCTAACAAGTTATTTCTTTTCAATTTTGGATGTGGTATATTTCTACTTTTGCTTGGTTTGGTTGGAGGAAAAATAAAATGGTTTGAAAAAATTTTGTAACTTTTTTTTAAAATTGTATGATGTGAAATAAAGTGAGTTAGTTATATTAAAAATTATGGATGTGAAATAAAGTTGATTGAGTTATTGAGAATTGTGTTGTATGTGAAATAAAGTGATTGTTTATTGTTGAAGTTTTTGTTGGATGAGATATAAAATAATTTTTTAATTTTTTAAATAAATTAAAATTTTTAGTCATGACTAAAATTTCCATTTACCAAGCGGGACTCTAGAGGATCTTTTTCCTCAATTTGACCATGGTATCATGGCTTATCTCTTTTGCTTTCCTTCGCTTTCATATTAATTCTCTCTCGTGAGAATGGCATGACGTTTCCTTTTCAAAGTACTTTCATGAATCACCAAGTCTTTTTTCTGATGCTATCTGTTTGGTTTAGGTCTTGAGCAACTGAGCATGTATTTGAGCTTTAATTTTTGGTCTTAGGTTTTCCAGAAACCAAGAACTTATATGGTGTGTTTGTTTGTAAAGTTAAATTTAAGAAGGTTAAAATTAAATTTAGATAGAGATATTTTTTTATTGAAAGTTGTGAATGATGTGAAATAAAATTAGTTATTATATTGGGATATGTGAGGGATATGATATAAAGTTAATTATTATGTTGGAATATGCGAGGGATGTGATATAAGTTATTATTTTAGTAATATGTGTAGGATGTGAAATAAATTTAATTTTTAATATTAAATTTTATGTGTGATATGATATGTCTGGTTAAAATTAAACCAGGTTAATTTTAAACTTTTAGACAAACGAGGCCATATGGTTAAATTACTCCATGAAATTTGGCACATTTGCCTTCAGTTAATTGTAGTGCTTCAATATCATGTTGAAGTCATAACTAGTGTTGGAATTGAAGTTTAGAGTTGGATTAAGAAATTTGGATTAGAATTTGAAAAAAATTGGGATTTGAGGGGACAAGTGCTCAAACAAAAGGGAGCCTCTATTTGTGCTTATACTTCCCTAATGGTGACTTTTAAATATTTGCACAGTAATGATATCCATTGGTAGTACCTTGACAAAGTTTTTTTACTTAAATTTAATAGATTATTTAACATTTTGTGCCATACACTTAATACTTAGCTTTTTATTGTTTTCATGGGATTTTTTTACAGAATTTTTCTTTTTGGGTGGTTTTCACTCAGCGATTAATGTTTGAACCTTTTGCAAGTGAAACCTTTTTTTTCTTTTGATTTATGTTGCTATTGATTTTTACAATTTTTATCTTTGTACTCCTAGAGGTGCAGTTATCATATGTGCACTTCCCTGGCTAAGAAGTCTAATAAGTCAGCATGCGAGCATCGTAGCATCACTGGAATCATCCATGCCCCTTTTAAACTCTCTGTACCAGGTTAGCATGCAATGAACTCCTCTGTTTGTTTGTAAAGTTAAATTTAACAAGGTTAAAATTAAACTTGGATAGAGATATTTTTTAATTAAAAGTTGTGAATGATGTGAAATAAAATTAGTTATTATATTGGAATATGTGGGGGATGTGATATAAAGTTAGTTATTATGTTGGGATGTGATATAAGTTAGTTATTATTTTAGTAATGTGTGTAGGATGTAAAATAAAATTAATTTGGTGTGTTTGTTTGTAAGGTTAAATTTAAGAAGGTTAAAATTAAATTT
>KZ452040.1:218033-317278 GCA_002786265.1 Apostasia shenzhenica | reverse complement strand
GGCAAATCTCCATTAATATACCATGGTATTGAAGAAGAAAACTATTTACACAAGGGTAAAAATGTAATTTTTAAGATTTATTAACGGAATATTCCTTTTTTTCAACTGGATTCTAACTGAGTTTAACTCAAGTGTGTGGTTGTAAGCTTTGTAATGTTTGTAGTGTGTGTAGCGTAATTAAACAAGAATGAATGTGTAATGCGTAAATAAAGATGTTTAATGTGGCATGTACGTAATTATCCCTTTTTTTTTTAAATTTGACATCTCTTCAATAATATTTCAATGGTTTTGATGACCAACAGCATTGTATGAATCTCTTGACAGACAACTAAATGAAAGACTCAATTAATTACTCCTTATCTCCAAGCATGATGATCATTATTATAACAGATTTGATTTGCCTCTTGAGACGCCAAACATCAATAAAGAAGAACGATCGATCGTATTATTACATTCAATAAATGTGACATTTGTGGCCGAAGAGGGTGTGGAGTGATCTTCGAGTGATGTTCTAAAAGAAAAGAATCGTTGAGGCAAAGTTCAGTTCCTAGCAGATTTTTAGGTGATAAAAAGTACTGGTGAGAGGGGCAAAAAAATAAATCATCCTACATCGAAAAAGGAGGAGATTCTGAACTGTATAAGTAGATAATATGATCTGAAATAATAGAAAAATCTTTTTGGGAAAAAACTGTGAGGCTAATGATAAGAAGCTTCACAGTTTAGCATACTTGGGTTAGAGTAGTGTTGAGATGAGTGGTCTTCTGCATGGAAAGTATTCAAATCATATAATTTTTTAAAATCAAAATGGACAATACTACTACATTTGAATCATATGATGTTACAATATATATATTTGTAGTTATATAACCTTTAGGTTGTCTTTAAATCTATCATCCGATCTATATGCATGCCAGTAAAAATTAAGCACTTGGGCCTATAAGTGAATGCTAGATCTTTCCCATGAAAAATTAATGACATTAAATGAAGAGAAATTAGGGGGCAATGAGTTCCCTAATTTAGACAGAAGACTATGATACTAATTGATTATCTCACATACATGCATCTTGCATGTTAATATTACATCATTAATAAGCCACCTAGCTCTCATATATGTCATCAAACTTTCTATTTTTTTTTTCATTTATTTAAGAAATACATGAAAAATTGTTCTATATTAGATTTTTAACATAAATTACGATGTTAATATACACAATATGAACATAACTCTTACAAACTTATTGGTTAATATATAGGTATTCATTAATAATATATTGAACCCAATTTTTGAACTCCTCTAATAAGTTAACTACTATTTCATATGTTTAATAATATTTTCAACATTGCTCATGATGTTATTCTTAAGCTCTCATTCAATGTTTGTATCTCTTGCAAACGTTTCTCGTCAGGATGGTTAGGAAATAGGTTGAGTCTGAGCCGATGCTAATTATATATATTAGCATCAGTTATGCAATTTCTAGCATCAGTTTAGACCAACGCTAATAACCTATTTCTTTGCAGTTAATATCTTAATTAAGCCCTTATTTTTTCTCTCATTAGTACAGGATGACTCTTTTACAACGGTTAAAAATTACCTTAAAATATGCAGAATAATTGCCGCATATTCATGCGTTTAACCGCCTTAATAAAAGTGTCATAAAAATGTATATTGTGCTAATTAATGTCTCTAATTTTACATCACTAAAAGCCTTCAAAAGTTACAGTTTGATTAATTAATATATTGTATAAGAAGGAGCAAAAGCTAGCATTACCTGGTGCAGAGCCAATCGCCGGACTTCCAGTCGGGAGGGACGATGCCGCAGTCAAACGATGAAGGTCCAGCGGCGGCGGCGCCGGCGGAGGCGGCATTGGCGAGGGCGGCGGCCTCAACTTTTAAGGCGCCGCACTTGAAGCAGCCGGAGCGACTGGCGAAGTTGTGGACGCCGCAGGAGCAGTACCAGTCGCCGGGCTTCACGTCGACCGGCCGGCTGGCTGGCCGTGAGCCTCTAGGGTCACCGATTCTGCGGGCGCCGCACCGCTGGCATGCCTCCCGGCGGCTGAAGTTGAGGTGCCAGCATGTCCGGCAGTTCCAGTCTCCTGGCCTCCTGTTCATCTTAATTAGTAATTATATTTCTCTGCATGCATATAAATGAATGCTTCGTTAATTCACGTCAAAGCCTCTCTCTCTCTCTCTCTCTCTCTCTCTCTCTCTCTTTCTCTGTGTGTCACTTTATATACCTTGATGAGGAATTGGGCCGGGGAGAGAGGGAATAGAAAATTAGAGGGTTGAAGGGTTTGGTTGAGGAGTGGAGGAATGAAGGAGATCAGGGGAAGGGGATTTGTACCTTGAGAAAAAGTAGATTTTGATGAGGGGATCAAGTTTTAATTCTCTCACCTCAATAATCGAGAATCTAGGAGAGTGGGAATGATTGGGGAAGGTGTTCACTTCCCTTGATGATAACTGGCTATTCCTGAACTAAGGAATCATAAAAGAAAAGAGAAATATTAGGGAAAAGAAGAGAAGAGGCCTTGAAGTAGAGGTGCAAGAGAGAGAGAGAGAGAGAGAGCAAAGACCTTTTGCTAGAGGTGTAAAAGAGAGAGAAAGAGAGAGAGAAAAGACCTTTTGCTAGAGGTGTGAAAGAGAGAGGGAGGGAGAGAGAGAGAGAGAGAGAGCATGAGGTGTAGTGTAAGTACTTGCATTGGATATGGCCCTAGCTAGAGCTACCATATATACCTAAAATCAAGGTTTTCAAAACCGAACCGAAGATCGAACCGGTCAATCGACCGGTTCATGGTTTTATCGGTTCAACCGGTTGAACCGTGGTTCAACCGGATGACTTAATAATTACGTCATAATTAAATATAAATTTTCTAAATGTGAGACTAATTTTTAAAATATGATAAAAAATATTTTGAAAAAAAATAATACAACTAATTTAAAAAATTTACTACCACAAAAAAATGTATAAAAAATTAAAAAAACAAAACAAAATGAATACAATTATTTTTTTTGCCAATTTGTCATTTAAAATACTCTCTTTTATAACAATTCGAAATAAATTCATGAAAAAATTAATAAATCAGTTAAACATCCATTATATAAAAAAATATTATTTAAAATATAATATTAATATTAAAAATTATAATGCTCAAATATCAATGTATAAAAATAAAAATAAGAAACTCAAATAATAATTCCGGTTTTGGACCGGTTTGTTCGGTTTGGCGGTTGGACCGGTTTTTACCGGTTCAACCCGGTTTTTACCAGTCCAACCCGGTTTTTAGCTGATTTCGGTTCTAATGTTGAACCAGACCGGAGCTTGGGCCGGTTCCCGGTTGAACCGGTCGAACCGCCCGATCCGGTCCGGTTTTGAAAACCCTGCCTAAAATTAGTTTGAGCGTGCTAATTAGTTGTATAATTGATTTTGTTCGAATTAATGAAAGACAAGTAAAACTAAAGTTATAATCATGTCGAGTTCATTCTAATTGAATTCTTAGATAGATCTTTATTTGCTTGAGCATGTATAATATTATGAGTTTACGTACAGAATAATGTCTGTGTACATGGCTTAATTTGACTTATGAAGCTTACGGGCATAAAAAATGATAACCTGTATGCTATTACTTGTTGAATGAGCAGAAAAGAAAAGTTTCAATAAAAACCAGTTCAATGAGATTACCGGATTGAAGGGTAGAGTTAGGGTATAAAAGGGAGTTGATCCCATTATTCTATGCTATTTTGACAGTAAGTTTGAATTGAGCTCAACTCAAGTTTACTGAGCCGAGTTATGAGCTATAGTCGGATGAGATAGACTTGGCTTGATCTCTATTTTTCAAATATAAATAAATTATACATCAGTCATTTATTATAACTATTTAATAGTACTCGTATATATTTATATGTTAGTTGTGATTATGATATAATTTCTTAAATAATTTTGTAGATATGGTTAACACATTTTTAAATCTTTGCGAATTGAGGTAATATTTAAAAAAAAAATTTAATTCTTAGGCTTGAGTTGGCTCAATTAAAGCTTGAGTCAACTCAAAATTGAAATGAACTAACTCAAACTTGAATGGAATTGACGTAGAGCTTGATGAGCTGGGGCGGCTCAGCTCGAACTCGACTCATTCTATGTTTGATTCTCACTCTATAAAGCTCATCGAGAAAGGCAATAATAGAGTAGTGCATTGAAGATATGCTCTGACAAACAAAATGAGCACTAGACTTTTGGCAGATTTGGGAATTTTATTTACTTCAAAAATGAGTAAAAAAATTTATAAGTTGAAATTAAGTTGTTCAAATAAAATCATTACTATTTAAAATTAGGTCAGTATATGCATAATTTTTTGGTGGAACTAAACTTTTATTATGCAAAAAAATAATATTTTGGGATAATTATAGCTTTGAGATATACTCCTTATTATGCGTAAATTCACAAAATCGAAAAATACTTTATTTGAGTCTCTTTTGCCTAAAAATTACTTCACGAGTTCTTTATGAATATTCCATCAAGTTTGATATCTATATTTTTAAAATTATAATATTAGTCTTGAGTTTTTAATAAATTATTAAATGAGTTTTTTTATTTTTTATTATTAAAATTTTTTAATAATTATCATTATACCCCCTCTCTCTCCTGCACGTGCGACCACGTCGATAGTCGCGGTCGTCCCTCGCGCGCAAGGATAGGGAGAGAGACGCATAATAGTAATTTTAAAATAATAATAATAATAAAAAATAAGAAAGTAATTATTTGATAATTTATTAAAAATTCTGAGGTTATAAATTTAAAAATATGAATTAAATCTTAAATTTAGGGATCTAAGTGTAATTACCCTTTTTTTATGGTATGGCCGTAACGGTTGGATTCCTCTAAATTTGTAACCCGTGTCACCAAACGTGGCAGCTCCACATTCAGAGACGCCATACGTGTCGGCAAATAACCAGCCGTCGAGTCTTACAAAAACCCTAGTCGTCTTCTACGAGGCAGACAGGTACGATTCAAGCAAGTAAAACCCTAATCGAAGCTGAGAGCAATGGCATCTCAGGGGCAGGCTCATTCCGACGCCGGCGAGGTCTCTCTCTCTCTCTCTCTCTTTCCCTCTCTCCCTCTCTCCCTCTCTCCCTCCCTCCCTCGCTCTCATACGGCATGTACAGGAGAAGAGGAATGAGATGATCGCGAGAGCTCGGGAGACGGCGCAGGCGGCAAAGGAGAAGTTGGAGCAGGCAGCGCAGGCGGCGAGTGTGAAGACGGGGCAGACGGCTGAGGGGACGAAGAAGAAGAGCTCGGAATCCACGGAGGCGGCGAAGGAGAAGACCGCCGGCTTACTTCAGCATGTATTGTTTTTAGGAAAACTTACTGACAGATTCCTACACTTTACTTATAATTATAATCTAATTTAAGTTTTTTAAAAAAATTTATTTATGTCTGTAAATTTTAAAATATAAACTAAAAGTAAAACAGGATATGAACTTAATAAGTCATTTAAGAACTAATATATGTAAGTTAAAATATAATTATAAATAAATTGTAAAAATGTATTAATAATTTATTTTAGTTTTAAATTATTTTTTGATTACTTAAAATTTTTATAGTTTGAATTTGATTCAAATTTATTAAGTTTCTGTTTAGCATTATTTAAATTTTTTTAAACATTAATGTATTTTATAATTAAATTATATAAACAATTATTATTTTAATAGTTTTTTAAAATTAATTTACTGTCAAAAATAGTAAAAATGTGACGTATTATTAGACTATATTTTTAATTAAATTGATTATTTTTAGTGAAAATAATTGAAATAATTATATATATGTATATATTAATTTATTTATAATTTAAATAATTATGTAAGTTTCTATAATATTTATGTTAATTTAAATTTTTATTTATATAAATAATTATATTTATATTATTAATAATTATTTAAAGTATATGTATAATTATTATTAAAATAATAAATTAATATTATTAAAATTAATTGTATCTTTAACCTTTATAATTTTAATTTTTTGCTATTTTTAAAATGTTTAAATATGTATTTTTAAAACATTTTTTTTGTTTTTTTAGCTTATATATATATAAAGCTATTTTTTAATAATTAATTGGTTATTTTTCTTAGATGGCGGAGGCGGGGGAGCAGGTGAAGAGCTCGGTGGGAATGGGAGGAGAGAATAAGGAGAGTGGTGAAGCTCAAAGTGCAAAATGAAATGCAAATTGAAATGCATAATGGGGAATGGGAAATTTACGTTTCATTTCGTGTAATTTTATATAATTTTATTTTGGAGGGGTTTGGTTGCTTCTTTGCTTGATGGCCTGCTGTATCTGAGCTTTACTTTGGTCGTCGCTGTTGTTTAGTCTTAATTTTTAATTTGAATGATATATATATATTATAATATATATATATATATATATATTTGCATGTTTTAATTTGTTAGTTTCCCTCCCTTTTATTAGTGATTTTTCTCTTCCTGATTCTGTAATGAAATCTGTTAATAACACTCATAGCACATATCAGGTTAAACTTTAAATTTAATCAGGTTAAAATTAAATTTAGATAGATATTTTTTGTTAAAAGTTGTGAATGATATGAAATAAAATTAATTATTATATTGAGATATGTGATGAATGTGATATAAGTTAGTTATTATTTGAGTAATATGTGTGTAAGATGTGAAATAAAATTAATTTTTAATATTAAATTTTATGTATAATGTGATATGTTAGATTAAAATTAAACTAGATTAATTTTTAACTCGCAGACAAATGAATATATATATATATATATATATATATATAAAGATTTTAAATTCAATTTCAGTTTGATTTTCTTGGCAAGTTGAAATTATCATTTTCAGCGATTTTATTATTTAAATTTTATTGAATATTATTTTTGAGAAAGATAAAGTTTTGGCTGAATTTTGCTTGAATTTTGGCAGAAATTAAAATTTGGTAACTTTTTTTAGATAAATATTTTTTTGAAATTGATGTCAAATTTTTAAAATTCAGTTCGATTGATTTTTAAACCTTGATATGTAGTCAGCTAAATGTCATGGGTAACGACGGTATATGTAATTTTTAACCCATTTCATTTATGTTCTCTAAATTTTTAAAAAAATTTTGTATAACTATAAAAAATTAATAAAATTATAAGAAATAGTAAATTTTACTTGGGCCTATCAGGTTTGAATTGAGTTGGCTTTTGCTCAAAACTCAACCGCCGTCATTTGGGTTAGATACAAAATCAGATGGGCCAGGGTGGACTAGATTCTGATCTATGATTCGACTGATTGAATTTGCGAATCAAATTTTAAGTTTAATTTAAAATTTTTATTTAACTTTTACTTAATTAATTTTATTATTTAAAATTCTTTTAAAAATTTTTTATTAATATTTTTTATTAATTTTATATTATATATAAATTTAAATATTAGAATTTAATTTAATTTTATAATTTATATAAAATTTAAGATAAAAATTAATTTTATTTTATATTCTATACATAATTAAATTAAAAAAATAATTAGCATAGTTGCATGGCCAGCAGTGGAGTTGACCAATCTGCAGAATCAACAGATTTTGCATTTAATATAATTTTTAATAATAAAATTTTTT
Organism: Apostasia shenzhenica; assembly: GCA_002786265.1. NCBI lineage: Eukaryota > Viridiplantae > Streptophyta > Magnoliopsida > Asparagales > Orchidaceae > Apostasia > Apostasia shenzhenica. Next base: position 309,661 of record KZ452040.1, on the reverse strand, counting down.
TATTTTATATAATAATATTAAAATAATTTTTAATATAATTGAATATTGTTAGACACTGAATTGTCAAGTATCCAGTCCGTCTCAAAAGGGCAATTAAACTAGGCTACTATTGAAAATTAAAAAAAAACATTTTAATTAGTTTCTCAGTCTAGAAAATTGAACCCTATTTGTTTTAAAATTAAAAAATAATTTGATTTAATTTTAATAGACATATCACATTTCCTCACAAATTTCATCATAATAATTAACTTTATTTCACATTATTTATAATTTTTAATAAAAAAATATCTTTATTTAAATTTAATTTTAATTTTATTAAATTTAATTTTACAAACAAACAAACCAAAATTTAGCTTGGTTCATCTACAATCAAACTTGGCGTATCACAAAAAGATACTGCATATCACCTATTATATATAGGAGTTTTTTATATCAAATCTTAATCATCTACTTAGCATTATTAAGTTGAATAGCATTAAATCAAAATTATTATTGAATCGAACCATGCCAAGTCAAGCTAAGCTGCACTCCATGACCTAAAGTTTAGAAAGGGATTTCTAGCTAAGACCAATTGAAAAAATGCTATATTATATAGCTGTATAAAAAAGTACTGTTGAATAAATTTATTTTATATGTTTGGTAAATTGCTGTTAAAAACTTCTATCAAAAGCAGAATTATTTGATTAAACTGCTGTGCTGTCTAAAATATTTTTAAACTAAATTAGAAATTTAATTTAAGTACTTTTTATTACATATATTCTATAAATGTATAATAATTAACTTATTTTATTAAATAATTATATTTATGTATCATTAATTTTATAATATATATATTATATTATTTTTATAATTTATTTACAGATTAGTTATAAAATTTTTAAATAAATAAAATTTATTTTATATATTTTAATTATATTTAATATGAGTTAAATTTTGTTCTATTATTTTTTTTTACAAAAAATTAAATTAATTATATAGTATATATAAAAAATATGAAAAATTGTATACACCAATAATAAATTTTTTAAAATTTTTTTACCAAGCTTTACTTTAGTGATTATTTTTATTTATCTATTATCTTCATAACATGTGCGAGTTTCGTGTGATTATATTTAAATGTTGCTTAATTCCTAAATATTACTGCATTAAAATAAAAAATATTGTAACTTTTTATTATTTTATTTTTAAAAATATTGACAATTTTTAATTTAAAAATAATAAATTGAAAAAAAAATAGTACTAAAATTATAAATTAATCTCCTGATCATTCAAGTCCTCAGCGGCATAAAATGTTGGCCGGTCATTAAGTTAATTTTGTGAGATCACAATATGTATGATGTTCATGTTGATTAATATATAGAAATATTTAAAATTATAAATACTTACTTAAATTGTTTAAAATTAAAATAATTAATTATCTGCAAAAATAGTAATCCAATTCTATGAAAGATAATCTCATGAAATTTCGTGAAATAATAAATTTAATTAACTGCAATGTTTCGGAAATAAAAACAAAACGTTAAGAAATAATTTTTTATAGCCATATTTCAAAAAATTGATAATTTTTAACTTAATAAATATAGATAAAAAAAGAAAAACTGTCAAAAGTATAAATTAATTGGGACATTTACATGGTGAACACAAAATTTAAGTTAATTTACGAATTTCACCATAAATCTAAAAATATTACAGATATCACATCTAAAACAGCTATTTTTTTTTTCATTTTTCACATCTGTAGTAAATTCTATCAGAAAATTTAACTATAGTTAAATCTCAGAAATTATGATGCTCGCTTGTGATGCTCGCGCAAGAAGAAGATGCAAATAGCAGAGTGATGCTAGTGTGAATACGCTATTGCCTCGCGAGAATACTTTGTTGCGTCGCGTGAATATGCTGCCGCCGGAACCAATGCAGCTCCGTGATGCTCTAACATGAAGGTCGATGGTTAAACGATGCGATCAATGACTGAGATTTTGTTAAAACTTAACTATGATTAAAACTTCTAATAGAATTTATCACAAAATATGAAAAATAAAAAATAGCTGTTTTTAAATGTGATAACTGTAATATTTTGAGATTTGTGTGAAATCTGTAAATTACCTAAATTTCTGTGTCCACCATGTAAATATTCCAAATTAATTTTCCATTCGTCCAACTTCTCAATTCAAGTCCATGACAGTACTTTTCGAGAATTTTGTGTGAGTTATCAATTAAGTTTGTTCTGCAAGTTCACAATTAATTAGCATATTATGCACACAAAAAAATTGAGAATGTTTGTATAAGCTATCAATAAATTACACAGTGTATTTTGTGAATATTATTTGCTATGCATAATTAATATTTTTAACTATTATGTGTAATTCTTTTAAATTAATTTACTTATTTATATATACTATTTTAATAGTAATTTCACCTTTTAAAATTTAAATTAAATCTTCATGAAATATTATTTTACAATATCATCAAATAAATATTTGGTACATTTTTTATTTTTGATTATTATATTTTTCTACATAGAAGTTTTCCAATATTAAGAGATAAAAGTCGATCAATTTGCATTAAATTTGATTAATATTTATTTTATAATTAAATTTCATAAATAAATTACAAAATAATGTTAGACATCAAAACATAAATATTACTCTAAAACTATCTTAAACACGATAAAATTACATGCTTTACGCTATGCTCTTCATTCATCATCCGCTATTTAAGTTAATTATAATTTTTTTGGTGTATATTTTAAAAATAAGTAATAGATACTAAAAGATTACTTAATAATTAAAAATTAGTATTATCACTAATTAATATTACGTATTAAGTTATTGAAATGATATTGTTAATAATTTTATATTATCGAATAATATTCAGTATCTCTTATTTAAAGTATTTATGTCTTGTAATAAATTATAATTAATGGCTAATTTAATTATATTTACATTAGTCAGATAGTAAGTCATGTTAATATTAATGTATTTAAGACATATTTAAAGTAATATTAATATTTTTGATATTTAGTAAATAATTATAGCAGTTTTATGTCATACGTATAAAAAATAATTAATATCATTCTAATATTTTTATAATAATAATAATAGAAAGTTGTTTAGTTGAATTTTTTTACTATTAATTTTTAATATAATAATATTAAATTAAAAAAAATAATTTATAGATAAATAAAAGTATTTAAATGACGTGGGACATTTAAATATCATTTAACTAAACCACCTTTAATGCAGTTATTCCAGAACGTGCCACATGTCGTAAATTGATTGGATATGAATGGCACTTACTTTAATTAGAAATTTAGAATGCATGCTGGAATAAAAATTAATACTATCTGAAAACTACGTGACTCTAGTATCTATATCTATATTTAATTAATATTTATATATATATATTTTTATGCATATTTTTACATGTGATAGACATATTTAATTCGAGTCAAAATCTAAATTAATTTGAGTAGAAATCAAATGAGTACAGGGTGAACCAACTTAGGAATCAAATTAACTTGACTTAACATTAAAAATTAAGCTGAATTTAAGAATTTAAAATTTGGAATAGAGCTATAAATAAATGTAGCATTTGACGAATAGCTTAATACTCAATTCAGTAACAGATCAATATAATTATTTATGCTCATTTATATTCATGAACTAATCATACAAAATTTATAAATATGCTCAATTAAAATACTCACATGAGGTTCGATTAGAGCTAAACTAGTGGCTCACTTAGATTTCATCTAGAGATTTATTAATATTTAAAAAAAAAATTCATAAATTATGAATCAGTATAATGATGATATTGTCTTAGAACTCAATAATATACCTAATAGCAGTTTATTTGTAGTTTTCATGTTTATATATCTCACTCGAGAGTAAATTAGAGAGTTCATTCATAAATTGAATACTAATCAAGCACAAAAATATCACTATATTTGTGAATTTTGCTGAAACAGGTTATAAAAATGCTCAGTCAGCTTGAGCTGAAGTTCCACATTAATAAACAAACTTGAACTTCAACTGATAACTACTACTCAATTCAGTTCAATTCATTTATAACCCTAATTTGAAGTTCGAGTTAGTATATTTACAACTCTTGTTGGAGCTAGGTAATAAAATAATTTGAAGTTGGAGCTAGGTAATATTTACAACTCTTATTTTCTAATTTATATAAATATATAGTGTGCCTAATAATTTTTTTGTGAGGAGGCTTGAGCACAAAACATCACTATTATTAGTTAAATTAAATTCTTACAAATTATATTGAAAGCATAATATAGTTGTTTTCATGATTTACAATTATACCTTCACAAAAAAGTATATATATCTATAATATGTTACAAATAATATAATACTATAAAATTAACATTAACAAAACTCAAATTTATAAAGTTAAGATGTTTTTTTTTTCTTATTTTATTTTTATTACATTTAATATATTCAACGATTTGATTGTAAAAAATGATTCAAGCGGCAACATTTATTATAAATGAATCAAATCCAAAAATTTAAGTCCAGATCTGATCCAATTTCTAACTTGAGAGAATCCAAATCAATTATGACTCAATTCAATGTATATCTCGATCTAAAAATTATGAATTTGAATCTAAAATGGGATCGATTCGATTCGACTCGACTCTAATCTGAGTAATCTGAGTCATTGACAGACGTAGCTCGAGCAAGGGCCCATTCGTTTTGGTCCAAAAAGGAGATCCACGAGGGAACCGGCATAACAGTGCTGAGGATTTCGGCCCTGCGAGTAAGACGGACGACGGGAGCACTTTGACGCCGAAGCTAGCGATGTGGCGTAGGGTTTCTCATCAGCTCCAAGCTCTCGCTTCTTGGAGATCCGCCCGCTATCTACACAGTCGGGTAGTCGGCAGCGACGCCATACGGACTGGCCCCATCGCCGCCGTCCAGAGGACAGCTCGTTTCTTCTCTGCCGATCCCGGTATTTTCTTGTTATATCTTCGAATTTGTTTCAGATTTGGTTCTTGGTTGTAGCCAGAGGCCGATCCTGCTTTGATTCTTTAGGTAATGCACCGCCGCCCACCAAGAAGAGGGCGGAGGATGTCATGCCGATTGCCACGGGGCTGGAACGGGAGGAGCTGGAAGCGGAGCTCGAGGTATGTGAGCTGTGCTGGTTGCGAGTCTATTTGTTTGTGGTTTTTGGTGCTTGAGAGGTTGATGACTTGTGAGATATTTTTGCGCAGGGACGGAAGCGGTTCGACATGGATCCGCCTGTTGGTCCTTTTGGCACTAAGGTCAGTGAATAGGGAGTTTCTGGATCTACTAGACTACTACACTCCACGATTATTTTATGTGTCATTTGCATCTTATCAATGGTGGTTTACAGCTTATTTCTTGAATTGTTGGGTGATTTATAATTTCTTTTAGTTTTGATTATTTTCCTGGTAGATAAGTCTCACTTTTTGTACTTTTTTCCACATTGATGCTTGCACATTGTTAAGTGGAGACCATGGTTGTTTGTCTCTTGAAGAAGTGTGCCTGTTACATGATATCTGTTTTGATAATATTGATGACGGTCAACAAAATATTAACCAACTTGTGCTCTTTTCTTTTATTCCACTACACGCTTCATCGAACCACATATCGTGCTGAACACTAAACTACTTCTTCCGTCCTTGTATTCCACCTCCAGTCTTTCATATCATGCAATATCATCAATTCAATTGATGTATGGATCGCCTATTGGACTTCTTGTACTGCACATATCCAAACAAGGCAAGAAAGGCCTTGAGCAGATAATATTGGATAAAGGTTTTTGGTCTAGAGCTTCAAAGTCAATTTATCCCGCATAATGATGGTTGCTATGATATGTTCTTTCTAGAACATAAGGATTGGATTGTCAACTTCTAGAATATGTCTATAGCCCTATCTATCTTGTAATTTGTTGTAATGATTTTCTGTTGTGTATACTAAATTTTGCATTGGATTTTTTTGCACTTTGACTGAAAGAACTCTTAGTTGTGGTTTTTAAGTCATTGGCGAAGATGTTTACTTACATGACAGGTTCTTGTTTTGAGCACTTTTAAATCCTAGGAAAAAAAGAAAAGAAAAATGAGACAAGATTCACTAGATTTGGACTACTCTCAGATAATAACAATAGGATTTCATACTTTAAGTTTGAAAGTGTAATACTTTTCATTTCTATGGGGCTTATGGTCTCACCTGTATAAGTAAATTCAGACAATTGAGATTACTTGCTTCATAGTACATGAACCACATTAGTAGTAGCTGCTTTTACTCATTGCTTTACAATTAATGTCTTTGGTTAGTTGGGCAAATGGTTATACCAATGCTGATGGTAATTGAGGTTTATGACTCTTGACTATAGCTGGAAAGTTTAAGCTATACAATTTCAAATTTTATTTCTTTAAAAATATGCTTCTTGTCTTACCCTCTTAATGTATAGACATGATCACACATACTAATGCTCTTTATCTTCAAAGACTGTCATTATGCATTGTTAAGCTAAGAAAGCTTCACCTTAATGTCTTCTAAATGTTTAGGATGATATTTTCAGCTAAGAAAATTGCAACATACAATCTTCCGATCAAGATTTGCGGTCAACTTTGATATAAATTCTCACACTTCTTTTTCGACTCATCTAAATGATAGGAGTGTGGAGTCTAGATCTTTTACAATATGAAGATTGAAAACATTTGGCATAACAAACATTTTTTATAGGGATTTCACATCTGTTATAAGATTTTCACATTTATTTTAGCGTTTGTTATGAAATTTCTTTATAAATACCTCATGTATGTCCAATTGTAAGTCTAATCATTGTGAGCTATTCTAGGATTTGGAGTTTTTATGTAAATTTAGTGTTCTTTTATTTGTTCTTCTTTCTTCTGAGATTTGCATCCGATTTTTTGTGTGGCTTGTGATTTCGATCTGTTTTTTCACTGTGTTGTTGAGAAAATTATCCTGGGCTTTGTGTTGCCAAGCGAGATCATATTCCCAATAATTGGTGTCAGAGCAATGTTCAGATTACTTAGTTGATCGAAATAGTGGGAGCACGTGATGGAGGATGTAAGGGTGATGATTGATCGATTCAACGGCATGGACTTCAAATTCTAGAAGATGCAGATAGAGAATTTACTTTATCAGAAGAAGTTGTATTTGCCCTTAATGGGTGAAAAGTTAGAATCAATGAAGTAAAAAGAATGAGATCTTATGGTTCGCCAGGCACTAGGGATGATCAGACTCACATTGGTGAGAAATGTGGCTTTCAATATCGTCAACGAGAAGATGACATTGGGTTTGATGAAGGTTTTGTGCAATATGTGCGAGAAGCCTTTGGCATCAAATAAAGTTTATCTGATACGTTGCCTATTTTATTTGAAGATGGTTAAAGGATCTTCTGTCACAGATCGCATCAATGAATTCAATGTCATCATAACTTATTTGAGTTCGGTGGACATTGATTTTGATGATAAGGTAAAAGCGCTTATATTGTTGTCTATCCTACCAAAGAGTTGGAGTGCAATTGTCATAGTGGTGAGCAGTTTGTCTGGTCAGGAAAAGCTGAAACTTCAAGAAATTTGGGATTTGATTCTGAGCAAAGATATTCGCAAGAGAGAATCTGGAGAGTCTTCGAGCTCTGCCTTATTTATGGATGGAGGCAGATGTAGAAGTTCTCAGAAAGGCCAGAATAGTAGTTCCAAGTCAAAGAGAAGAAGCAAAACGAGACATTCCAGTGATAAGACTTGTTAGAATTGTGGCAAAAAGAGTCATCTACGAAGAGATTGTAAAGACCTAAATGCAAGCCAGAGTCAGGATGTGAATACAACTATTGAAGAGGATCAGGACGCTTTGCTATTAAGCGTGGATAGTTTGATTGAGTCTTGGATATTAGACTCGGGTGCATCGTTCATTCCACCCCATGCAAAGAATTATTGTAGAATTTTATTGTTGAAAAGTTTGGAAAGGTATATCTTGCAGATAATAAACCTTTGGAGATTGCAGGAAAAGGTGACATGTAAATTAAGTCATGGAATGGATTGCGCTGGAAGTTGTAGGATGTCAAGGATATTTCTACACTCGAGAGAAATTTGATTTCTGTTTGTCAGTTAAATAGTATAGGCTACAGGATTATTTTTGGAGATAGTTCCTGGAGAATCGTGAAGAGTGCTATGATTGTGGCCTATGAAGTATAGACACTCAAAAAATCACATTGTGTCCGTGTTGGACGCACATACACGTGGGGACATGCGAGGACACACGGGAATACCGTGTTGGACATGCCACGTGGCGTGTTGTAATAAAATAATATTAAAAAAAATTAAAGAACTCTTTGGGACACCTTATAATACTTTTGAGATACTTCTAAGACACGTTTGAGGCACAAAACACTTTCGGGGCATATATAGAATAGAATTGTATATATTTAATATTAATGTTAAATTTATTTATTAATATTATATTTTTTAATAAAGCTTATGGATACATCTGTCTCCTCTTTATTTTTTTATTAATATTTAAAATTTTATTATTATTAAAATTTTATTTAATAAAATTAAAAATTTATCTCTTATTATTATTAAAATTTTACTTAATATAAGTCGAAATTTCTTCCTCCTTTGCTGCTCTCAAGCCTTACAAAAATAATCTAATTGCAAAAAGTTTGGAACTCTAACTTCACTTTTATTCTTCTCTCATCTTCAACACCGCGAGCTCTTACTTTCCCTTATTGTAGTACTCACTATAATTGTTCTAGTACATACAATTATATTTTCTCTTATTTAAAGTGAACCCTAAATTTACATCCCACATCTCTTCAATACCGATGACGTCTATTCTCAAATTTTTATCTTAATTTTACAAGACTTTAGAGGTACCTACAAGTTATTTATTCTTAAAAAATTTAAGTTTGTACTATGTTTTATATATTTTTTAAGTATGAATTGTTAATTTTGTTATTATTGTATTTGGCGTGTTATGCCGTGTCTATGTCTTATGTTTTAGAAAATCACCGTGTTGCCATGTCGTGTCGTGTCGTATCCCTGTGTCCCCGTATCGTGTCCGTGTTTCATAGTCTATGCTTCAATGAAAGCTAGCTTTCAAACTAAAATGGATTGTGAAGGTCCTAAATCTATACCACACTTTCTTGTCTATAGCTCGGTATACTATTTTTTGTTGATGAATCCATTTTGTTTAACTTTCTTGGTGATTTAACATGAATATTTGTTTTATTGTGTCATGGTTTTGTTTATGTTGAGCAAAATACATTTGCAAGCCCTGGTGGGTATTATTTGCAGTGAATTGCATACGCTAGTATGTAATTCTTGTGCACTCTTAACCATTTTATTGACAAAGGAGTAGGTGCTGATTTGGTACTTCCCACGGAGGGCTACTTTAGGTGGTGATAATCAAAGTGATGTTTGTATTTTATTCTTGTATCCTGTTTTATGTATTCCATGCTCTTTTCTTTTTATAGTCGTATTCTGTGGTTTTGAATGGGTAGCATTGGCTTTGTGTTTTTAGTTTTATTCTTGTATCTTGTTTATGTATTCCGTGGTTTTGAATGGATGGTATTGGCTTTGTGTTCTTAGTATTGATATCAAGACTCTGTGTTTATTGAGGTGAATATAAGGGACTTAGGATTTGTTAAAGCTTCATAATCCTTTCAAAGAAATGCTAAAAACTTTTTACTGGATAGTATTGGCTTTGTGTTCTTAGTATTGATATCAGAACTCTGCTTATTGAGGCTAATATAGGGGGCTTAGGATTTGTTAAAACTTTGCAATCCTTTCAAAGAAATTCTAAAGACTTTTTACTACTTTATGAGTTGAATACAGTTTTTCTAACTTGAAAAGTCTGTAGAATACTCATCTACTGCTAATATTTAAAATGAGGAATGCCATACATAATTGTTATATGATCTACTTAATTTTACTCTGTTGGTATTTGCTGATGATCTGGACAATACTGGTTGGAGATATATTTGGCAACTTCATTAGATGAGCTAAATGTAAAATTTGGAAGGAAATAACTGCTTGTATAAGTGATCATTGCAAATGTTCAACCAGATGTAACAAGTTAGTTGGATTGTCAGGTCGTTTCAGGATGGTTGAGAAGGAATTAATTCTGTAATAATTGTAAAGATACTACACATTATCAGTAAACATTATTATGATATTAGTTTGTATGGTTGAGCATTTGGGTGCAAAGATTGTAAGTTTGACTGGAGTGGCAGGCAGTTAATGGATACATAGATACAGTAGAGGAAAAGGATTTTCGTATGTTACTGATATTTTCTCTAACTCTTTATCTAGTGCTCTTCCACATTACTACAATAATTAGTTACACGATAAGGGTTGTAATTAGTCTCATTGCTAGCATGACATCATTTCATCAAGGGATGATTGTTGGAAATTTTACTTTTGTTCTTAGTTTGCAGCTAGACAAGTCAGAGTTTTACCTTGTCATTACTGTGCCTACTACCTTAATCATCAAACATGTCATCTTGATAAAAATACATAATCCATATTGTTGTATCTGAAACCTAATATATTAAACGAATTTTCAAAGTTCTTTGTTTTTGAATTGATATTTAGTTAAAATATGGGAGTTCGGTTTTATTGCCTTTCTTAGTTTTCATACATTTTTCCTTAATATGCCAGAAAACAATGTAATAACTATCTCTCTATGTCAAAGCTGTTCTATTATGTAAGAAAGATCTGAGGTGCCTTTAGTTGGTATTTGGGAAATCAATCCATTTGTTAGATTTTCCACCAATCAAAACCTCATCTAGTCTAAGAAAATGCTGATGAAGCTTTTGAGGTTTATGGGCTTGGGTAGAAGTTGTTTTCTTTTGTTATTAACATCATTTAGGGTAGCTCACCTATTTTCTGTCTCTTATAAATTAATTACCTTTTCCATATGAAGATCAGTGAGTTTCTCATGTTGCTAGTGATAAGTAACATGTACAAGATTTTATCATAAATAGCTTTCGTGATTGTGTCTTTTCGAGTTGGAGTTCCATCCTTTTCATTAATGTGCCTACTAACTTAATCATCAAGCATGTCATCTTAATAAAAATGTATCTTTTAACCGTTGTATCTAGACTTAATGTATTAGTTGCATTTTCAAATTCCTTGTTTTTTTAATTAATATGTTGTCAAAATGTGGAATGTAATGGTTTTTGTCTTTGCAGATTAAAAATCGAACATATGAAGTGTAAATTTTGTCAAGATAGAAATACTTATTGTGGGGAAATGATCATTGATGATCAAGTTATCAGGAAGAGTAAGCAGTTTAGATATTTTGGATCAATCATATAAAATAACAGTGAAATAGATGGTGATGTTATTAGCAAGATTCAAGCAGAATAGATAAAGTAAAAGAATGCATTTGGCGTACTGTGTGATAGAAAATTTTTTACTCAAACTTAAGGGTAAATTTTATAAAACATTGTAAGGCTAGCGATGTTATATGATGTTGAATGTTAGCCTACAAATCAGAAACACACAAATAGGATAAGTGTCATAGAAATGAGAATGTTAAGGTGAATGAGTGAGTATACACGAAAACATAAGATGAGAAATGAGTATATTCGCGAAAAAGTTGGAGTGACCTCAATTGTAGATAAGCTCAGAGAGAACCAATTTAGACATATAAATCGTAAGTCGATGAAAGTTTTAGTAAAGGAAGTTGGATCATTGGATCTTGCCCATGTAACAAGAGGAAGAGGAAGGCTAGAAACTATAATGAATGATTTTACATATTTGGTGCTAAATGAAGATTTGCTATTTAATAGTGTAATAAAAATGTGTAGCCCACCTAGTGGGATAAAGGCTTGGTTTGTTATTGTTGTTGTATGTAGTCAAAATATGGGTAGTTTAGTTCTATTGCCTTTCTTAGGATTTTTCATACATTTTTTCTTAATATGCCAGAATTACAATGTAATAACTCTCTCTCCATGTCTTAGTTGTACTATTTTTGAAGAAAGAGGTACCTTTAGTTGGAAAACCAATCCTTTTGTTAGATGTTTCACCATCAAAAGCTCTTCTAGTCTAAGAAAATGCTAATGAAGCTTTTGAGATTTGTGGGCTTGGATGGAAGTCCTTTTCTTTGTTTCTTAAGATTATTTAAGGTAGGTCACCTGTTTTCTTTCTCTTATAAATTAATTACCTTTCCTTGTGAATATTGGTAAGTTTCTCATGTAACTAATGAAAAGTAATATGTACATGAATTCACTATAAACAGCTTTCGTCCTCCTCCCTCTCTCCCCCCCCCCCCCCGCAGCCTGAATACATTTCAGTAATATTTAGCATGTTGAAATTTTTTTTATTCCCTATGTCCTAAAAGTATCTTTCCTGCTTATAGATGTCCAACTATTGTGTATCATCAACTTTTCCTTTTTTTTCATGAGTCACAATTAGCTATTTACTTGGTTCCATCTAGAGTCAGCATAAATTTTTGGTTGCAGACCAGGCCATGCATGACAATATAAACAAAAATGCTAAATGTTGGAAATAACTATACATTGACATGTGGCCTAGGCCAATAGAATTAAAATAAAGAAAAGCACAAAATGGTATCCCCTTGAGGATATTGCAAAATTGTCGGGAAGGGACATGTCCCTATTCTATACAAAATGTCCTAGTGTAGGCATACGAGCAAGGTAATTAGATGCATAATTGGTATTTCTAGTTGCATGTGTGATTTTGCAAAAATCCAAACAGAAAGCAAAGACATAATGTCATCTGTGTGATCCCTATCATCATGTGGACCAAATATTGTCATGTTTTGGTTCTTCCCTTAGTCCCCTATTCCGGTTTGCTCCAGCTCTTGGTGGATTGCAGGTTCCCTGCAGTTAAGGCTCTCGCTTGCTTTGATTTTAGGTTGCCTAGATGCTCCATAGTGCTCCAGTCTCCTTGGTGTTGACACTCCAAATGAGCTCCCAAATGCTATTTGTGCTCCATTTCACGGTTGTCCACTTGTTTTCATACTCTTTTCTTTGAATTCATAGATATGCAAATTTTAATATTTTTATATAAATTATGTCATGTAGTTGAAAATCTGTGGTACTGAGCATAGTCAGAGAATATGAACAGAAAACATTAGATGATTATCCTAGTACCATTGATATTTTGTAAGCTATACTATTTAGCATACTTGAGAAACCATCCCTTTTGAATTCTCGGTTTTGTTTTATTTCAACCAATTTTCGGAGTCACATATCTGCCTTATGAATACATGTTGTATTTGAATTAAAACCATCAATATGAGAAGATAATTGGTTTATTGGCTACTCATTGGTATTAATTTTACTTTCCTTTTATTGAACCAAAGACCGTGTTATGGAAAAATAGTTTATTGATTGTTCATATAAATGAGAAGTGTTTATCGTGGTTCTAAAGTTCAACTCGATGTGATTTTAGTTGCACAACTTTCTACCATAACTACAAACTTTAAGTATATCACTATTTCCATATATGTTAACAAGACAGTATTGTGGCCTCTTTTCTTGTTTGGTAGTTAAGGCATGCCATTTAACCTTTTGTTTTGGCCTATATGCAGGAAGCACCTGCTGTCATCAAGTCTATCTATGACCAGAGGATAGTTGGCTGTCCTGGTGGCGAAGGAGGTAAGCAAGACCAATTCAACCTAACTTGAAATGTTAGACCCATTTTGTAGTAATCCATCTCTGTATGTCAGTTCCAACATCTTCCGGTTTTGCATTGGAGTTGCATAGTTTATCTTTCCCTTCAAGTTGATAATTGCATTGCTTTAAAACTGTATCAATGAAGTGCAATGTGGTTTTGGTTTCTTGATTTTTCCTAGAGGACGAGCATGATGTTGTGTGGTTTCATCTAGAGAAGGGCAAGCCACATGAATGCCCAGTGTGCTCCCAGTATTTTGTGGTATGTTTGATTTCAGGGTACATTTATATTTATCATTTTTTGTTCACAAATTTATGTATATGTCCTTTTACTTTTAACCCAATTTATATTTAGGGTAAGTATGTCCAGCACAAAAATAAAAGAATGCATGCTGAAAATCAGCATAATATTAGTACAATTGATAGATGGACACATACTTTTCAGATTAAGACCAAGTTCAAAAATGTGAGTAATAAGTTTGCTACTAAAGGTAGGGAGCTCAGCAAGGAAAAATATTGTAGTCCCAGCACCTGATAAATTATAGCATGTGAAGTTAAAATAAATGTAAAGACACATTTAAAACATCCTTTTTGTTCATTTAAGATAGTAAGGTAATAAGGACAATCCTCTTAAAAGCATATTTCTAGTTTTTATCCTTCTGCTTTTACACAAGCCATTTACACTCTTCTTGTTTCCAGAAAGAACAGAAATCAATCCATCTTTACTTAAAATCATATAAATACAAGCCTTTAGTTCAATGCAGAAACTATGCTACTAAGGCATATACGAGGTCTATATTTTGTCTAATCTTGCTCTTATAGGAATCTACAATAATACTCCTTAATTTACCAGACATTCTCTTAATTGTAGACATTAAATAGTCTTGTAATCTATTTAGGCCTAGTGTCGCCTATACACTATCACCTTGAGTGGAATCCCATTAGGTCCACAAGTTTTTCTGGACTTTCATCTTTTATTTAAAGCTTCTTTCATTTGTGAGAATCAAATGTCTCACCTATACTTGGCATTCATTTCCTCATTAGGAGTACTCCAGTCTCTAAATTATTTGATGTTTTTTATTTGTTGAAGAGCTTGTTAAAATATATTTTTCATGTATTCTATATCTTCATATCTTCATCTTTTACGAAAATATTTTCCCTTAATGCATCTTCATCTTTTATATCTTCCCTTCACATGATATGAGTCTCGACTATCTCTCCTTTAATCAAGCTAACATATGTTTTTGCATCTTTAATTCTCAATTGATATAGTATCTTCTAGAGCCGTCTTAGCGTCCTTTTTAGCTCTTATAGTCTTGTAATTCTCATTTTCTTGTCATTTTCGTAGCTTCTTATTTTCTAAGAATAACTATTTTGCTCCATCTCTAAAAAATTACCCAGTAAAATAGGTGTTCATTTTTTTATGCTTATGTTGTTTTTTAAGTATAGTGACCTTATTTCTGGTTTATCCACATGATTGATGTTCTATTATCTATTGCAGCTAGAAGTAGAAGGCCCTGGGGGTCCTCCTCCAGAAGATGGACATGGCCATGACGATGAGCATCATTAAGGAAGGCATTGATTTCTTGTGCAAATAAAGTTTGGTGAGAAAGGTGGCCTGCTTTACTTTGCAGCTATCAAGAGGTTTAAACCTGCTATTTGTTATTTTGTTCGATTAAAATTTTCTTTTAGCTTTTGTTTTGTTGATCAGATAGTTATTCGGCTACCTTTTGTAAATCTATACTAGATCTCTTATTTTGATCAAAATAATCAAATAGCTACATTTTCTCCAATTCAGACTTCTATGATTTTGGAAGAAGATTGAGTTTTATTATTTCGCTGGAGCAATTGATCGCCACTGCTTTTTTTCTTTTTCCACAATTACCTGCTGCATCTGCACCATCCATGTTTACGTTGAAAAGTGATTTGTTGCTAGTGCTGTAGGGTAGGTTTGGATTGTTGTACACCCAACCATTCATTTTTTTTTCAATATCTACGAAATGTTTACTGAATATGATCACAATTATCCTCTTTTTAACACTATGTAGGATAAATTGTGTTCAGGTTCTTAGGGGATTCTGTTGTGTTCAGGTCTTATTAATTAGTTTTTATCTTACTTGGATCTCAAGTGATGTTTTGCACATTAGGTACGCATGCGCAATTTAGTCCGGCATGCAAAGTTTTAGCTTTTTTTTCCCTCCATTTCTATGACATGTAATAATAAGGAGGTTTGACAAGTCAGTGCCTGTCCAGGTACAGTGATCCGGTGAGAGAGTTTGTTCGCCTTTTTCGTTTGTTCAGCAATGAGCCATGTAAGAAGGTCGTCCGGAGAAAATGTCCCTTTTCGTTTATTCGGGGTACCAAATGAAAAGGCGAAGATTTAGTAGTATCCGAAGAAGTCCGTCCGACCGAAATATTCATTTTGACAACACGGCTAAGTTTAAACCTGACTATCCCAGGTGATTGGGTGGGGGATTGATCCTAATCTGAGTGGATAAAGGAGATTGCAAAATTATGATAGCCAAGATTTTTAATGCCTATTCACTGGCCAAGGTCATGTTGCCATTGCAGATCTTCACGGATCCAACAGCTATTAGCGTTGCCTTGTTTCATGTAGACAATCAGATTGGGGTTTTGGTGCGCTAGAGGCAGAAGCCACAGCTTGGTGCACAGTATTCTTCTCAATGAGTGGAAAGATTTATTCTGTTGATCGCACTAAAGCAGTCTTCAGGTTTCGTTAATATTACACGGTGGTACCATCGTATGTGAGTTTAGGCGGCCGTTCTCGTGAGTTGAGCTAAGTCACCTTGAGTTCTACGAGAACCATCCAATTCCTGTACGCCGGAAGACTTCGGGGCCTATTTGATAGCAGCTTCGGCTTCAAAATAAGTAAAACTGAATTCCGGCCTTGAAGTTGCCCTGGACAAATGGAGCGGCTTAACTTGAAACTTTTTTGAAGATGATTTTAGCTCATAACTTCAAAATTTTCTTGAAATTCATTTTCTGGATATCTTCTTCATTTGACGATGAATCTATTAAAGCAAATACAGTGAATTGGCTTCCGAGTAATTGAAGTGGCTTCATTCCATCATTTTCATCTTCTTCTCTCATCTGGAATAGGCTGTCCTTCCCATGTATCTTCTTCTTCGGCACCGAGCTGTTCATTTGGTTCCAGGGGATTGACACTCCTGATTCATTTTTTCCAAGGGCCAACGCTTTCTATAGATTGATATTATTTTGAAGTATTTCTTTTAATTCTTGTTTTCGTATACAAGGTCGATGTTGACTCAGGGTGCTAACCGGACCGGACCGGACCTCTAGTCCGATTGGTTCCAGGTCCAACGAACTTGGGACTAGTCCGGTCCTGTTCCAACCAGTTTCGGACCAGTTCAGAACCAGTTGGCTTAACTTGGAATCGGTTCGGGTCCGATCCGTTCCATGTATTTGTGTTGGTAAAATATATATTTCTGTGTATTTTATAAAAAAAATATATTTTATATTTCTAATATTTTTATAAAAAATTAACATAAAAAAAAAAGAAAAAAAGATTTCTAAAAAAATATTATTAATATTAATGAAAAATTTTACTATAAAATAATTGTAGCTCGTACAAATATTTTGTATTACAAAAAAAATTATTCTTTATAACTATAAAAAATTCTTTTGGAGTTTTTTTTTCTTCTGAATTATTATTTTTGAATTCGTCTACAAAATTATACTATTAATTTCATGTTTCGACAAAAAATTAATTTTGTAAAAAAGTAAGCCTGCAAGGTCGCAGTGAATAAGCTGCTTCTATATTCTCCTATTATTTTTCTTATGATGGAGAAAGCTGATTCAAATGCTAAAGTTGATGCTTGTGCTACTAAAATTTATCGAGCCAAAGCAGATAGAATGGGGTATTATTTTGATGAGTTTTTTCACTATTTTAATAAGCTCATATCATCGTCAAATTTTTCCTCGAGGTGTAAATAAAACTGCATTTCATTCAATTTTGCAAAGGCTTGATTTTGTGTTATGGATTACTCGCCAGTAAGTGCTTTTTCTTTCTCTGAAGCAAGGGATTTATTTGCAGCCGCCAACTTAAGAACATTAAAAACGTCTGGCTTTTTCTATGTTTTTACTTGTATTTCCACACGTCTTACACTTCTACTCATAATTTGCTCACTGTATAAAGAGAATAAATTTTGAAGAGTTATAAAAATTAATGTCTATTCGGTATCAGTATTATTCCTTAAGAAATTAGAATATTCTACATAAAATATTTCAATAACTTCGATTCCTTAGTTGGGATCGCTAT
Organism: Apostasia shenzhenica; assembly: GCA_002786265.1. Lineage (NCBI taxonomy): Eukaryota > Viridiplantae > Streptophyta > Magnoliopsida > Asparagales > Orchidaceae > Apostasia > Apostasia shenzhenica. Next base: position 291,714 of record KZ452040.1, on the reverse strand, counting down.
TAAATATAAAAATAATACTTTTTTCCTAACATTTTTTAAAGGGGTAATTCCACTTATGCCCCTGAGGTTTACTCAACTTATTATTTAGGTCCATAATTTTGAAAACATGTGAAACAAGTCCCTAAAACTTACTGTATAGGTCATTATGATTCTTCTGTGACGGTATCCGTTAAACGCTCTTAAAATTATAAAAATACCCTTTTATACAAGTTTTTCTGCAGTTAAACACGTTTTTATGCACATCTAACATTTGAATTCAAGCAAATTCATTTTACAATATGCTTAAATTTATCAATAATTAAATATTCAAAATTAAAATCACTAGAAATACATAAATTTATAATATAGCATATACATCTAACATAAAAAAAGAGATGATTAAATACAAGAATTTTAGAAATTGCAATAAGAAATTAACTGCAAAATTGTTATTCGAAGCATGATCTAAAGTAGTAGAAAAAACTTTGTTTTTTATGACATAAATTTTGCAAATATTTTGAATATAAGTAAAAATATTAAAGTTTGTATGTTTCCATCTAATATATCTAATGATAATATGTGTTTCTACATTCCTCACTATCCATCAATCTAATGATAAATAACAACTAATTAACTTACGTCATTTATGCTAGTTCAAATATCAGAAGTTAAACTAACCCTATAAGTAATATTAGTGAGGTATTGAGTTAGTGATTTCTATATTCTTAATGCATTAACATGCAATCGCTTTTATATGTAGGCTTAAAACTATAATTATATTAAGATTGTAAATACTGAATAATATATTTTAAAAATTTCTTATTTTTACATATTATGAAAGATTGCTCGGTTCGTACAACGAATTGAATTAAATCTCGATGTGCATTATCATTTTCTAAACAACCATGACATAGATTCACTTTGTGGATTCAATTGTGTTTGATTTAGCTCTACAGTGGTAGGTTAATAACTTTTTTCATTAAACTTATAAAATTTAAGTATTTTTTAAATATCCACCCTTATCACTTTGTTTATATGATTATTGATTTTTATAGATTTTATAAAAAAGAATATATCGGGTCTCTCCGAGTTGCTATTAAGTTTAATTTATAATTTAAAAAACTTTCATAATTCATTGCGTTTCATTCGAGACTTGTTAGAGAAATTTGAAGATTGAGTTGACGGGTCAGTGTCGATATCAATATCTCCACTAGCCTCAGGATCATGTTCTGTAGATAGATCAAGATTAGAGTTCGTTAAAATTCTCACCGAGTAGAGGCGATTGAGTTTCGGAATGTAATACTGATCTGTATTCCATTGGTGACTTGAGGAAGAAATAGTAGTGAATCTAAATATGTTTGTAGAATGTTTGAAAGAGCAAAAATAATTAAAAATTAATGAAAATTGGAGAAATAATATATCATATAAATCTTATTTATAAAGAAATAAATATAAATTAAAAAATTTAAAATGAACTTTTTACTTATATATATATAAGTAGCAGCTGCTGTCAGCCTGCCCCTTTGATGAGAGCGGCGTGTGCGTGGGTGTTGCCTGATATATATTTTTTTAAGAAGTCGAATCGGTTCGGTTAAACGATTTTGGGGCGCAAAACTGCGTCGGTCTATATATATATATATATATATATATATATATATATATATTTTAAGCTAAATTTTATGTTCATGATTTTAAGGTCCCTGATTTAATTATAATACATGAATTAAGTTTTATTATTATTTTATTAAAATTTTATAAAGTAACTTTTTATACTTCTTGTCGTAGGGTTGGCGGCCTGCCCCTTCCCTATCTCCCCCTCCTATGGGAGAGCAGGCGGAGGCTGCCCCACTCCTCCCTCCCTCTCCCTCGTTAGCAAGAGAGCAGGTGGAGGCCACCCGGCTCCCCTCCTACAACATGGAGAAGTTATTAGGTGCGGACAGCGCACCGTCAGGAATCCAATTAGATTGCGCCATATGTGCCATACAGCTTGGTCCGGGCACACGTGACGCCTCTGATTGGGCATCCGAATAGTGCGTTGTCCGCACCCAATAATTTTCCTACAACATAAAGATGAGGGAGTGACCGAGTGAGTAGAAAAATAGATGAATTAATTATTAAAAAATTACTTTAATTAATATATAATTACTGTTAAAACTTTCTTATAATTAATTTAATATTACAGATTCCTCCCTCCCAATAAAATTTAACAAATTATTAATTTTATCTTTAATATATTTTTGTCATTATAATTTTGTTACTTGCTCCTGCTGCGACGAGCTCCGGCAACCTGCTACTCCATGCAGGCACCAGCACCCGCCGCCCTCCGTCAGACACCCACACCTGTGCGGGATGGAGGGAGGGAGAGAGAGAATCTGTCTTGCGGAGAGGTGGTCGATGTTGCTTCAAACACGCATCACATATGGAACAGAGATTGGGCAAAAATGAAATTTTTAAAAATTTAAAATAAAATATTTCTTAAATATTAATATAAATTATCAATAAAAATATGTTATATAATAATCATAATTTACAAAAAATTTTAATATTATCACAATTTCAAAAAAAAAAAATTTTAAATTTCTTTTGAAAATCACGAGCCAAACAGTAATTATGAGTTAAACATATAAAAATAAATCAAAACAAATAGATATAAAAATAATTTTTAAATAACAATTATTTTTTATTTAAGTTTTGTAATAATAATTTAAATGCAGATTATTTGAAAAAATAAAAAAATAAAATAATAGACCATATTATACTTTAAATTTGACAATCTAAATATAATTTATCCTATTTTTATGTCTGTTTTGTGGATTAAAAATCAGAAAATTATAAATTTGAAGAAGAACATTTTAGAAGTGAAGAGATTTAAATCTAATATGTAGTAGTATTATATATTGAACTTGAAGAAGAGTTAATAATATGGTATATATTTTCATTAAAAAAAGTATGGTATATTTTTAAAGGTTCCTTCTCAACCATTTTAATGAAAGAGGGCATTTTCGTACAAGTAACGCCTTCCAACTCTCAACATGCATTGAAATTTAAAAATAAAAAAAATCTTAGCATGCATGTACTTCTGTTTTCATCGAATTTTCAGCTTGAAAATTATTTTAGGTAATTATATTTCAATGTTTCAGCTTGAAAACTATTACTAGAGACAAGTTATATTACACCTGGCATCTCATTATTTAAATTTTATGGAAAAAAAATAAAGAAATATAAGTAATATTTAAAAATTTTATAGCATATAAATGAAAATCTCAAACTAATTTTATTGAATCATCCACGTCTGTCAACGGCGCACCGTCCGGAATCCAATCAGAGGGCACCACATGTGCCATACAGCTGGGTCCGGGCACACATGACGCCCTCTGATTGGGCGTCCAAGCGGTGCGCGCGACGCACCCAATAATTTTTCACGTTTGGACGACCTTTCAGTGAGTGTTGAATTCGAAATATTAACAGGAGCAGAACTAACAACAACATGCATGCGGCCCTGTTTGTTTGCCCATTTAAAATTAACTTGGTTTAATTTTAACCAGGTATATCACATCACATATAAAATTTAATATTAAAATCAATTTTATTTCACATCTTACACATATTACTAAAATAATAACTAACTTATATTACATCCCTCACATATCTCAACATAATAACTAACTTTATATCACATCCCTCACACCCCCCAACATAATAACTAACTTTACTTCACATCATTCACAACTTTTAATAAAAAATATTTCTTTCTAAATTTAAATTTAACTTTATTAAATTTTACCTTACAAAACAAACAGACCAGCACTGTTTATTATTCACCAAATCACAACACGATGACAATGCCAAAAAAAAAAAAAAAAAAAAAAAAAAAAAAAAAAAAATCACAACATGATGACCAACCAACAGAACACAAAAACATCAGACGATGCAGCAGCCATTAAATTACATGAAATGAAATCAAATCGCCGTCATTTTCTTATGCATTCTCCCTGTTCTTGTCCCCACCGATTCCAAGCGTGCCCTTCACCGCCTCCGCCGTGCTTTGAGCAGCGCTCTTCAACTGCTCTCCAGCCTTCTCCCAAAAAAAAATTCAATCGTAATCAAAATCACAATGTTTACAACTCCATAAATGATAAAACTAGAATTGAAAATTCCAAACTCTGAAAACTCCTATTCGAAAGCGAAAAAGAAAAACCCAATTCCTAATTTTAGGTTTTAATACAATACCTGCTGGAGCATGCTGGCGGTCTTCTCCTTCCCCTCTTCAGCTCGCCCCTTCGCAGCTTGCGCAGCATGCGCCGCCTTATCCTTCACCCCTTCCGTCGTCTCCCCTGACATCTCCTTCGCAGCCTCCGTAGTCTGCCCGGTCTTCTCCTTCGCCGCTTCCGCCGTCTGCTCCGTTTTCTCCTTCCCGGACTCCGCCGATTCTCCAGCCTTGCCCGTCAACTCATTCGCCTTCTCCTGTACGTACGCGACGACTGTGAGAGCTCTAGGGGAAGGGGAAGAGAGTGTGAAAAGGACAGAGAGGGAGAGACCTTCACGCCGCCCTTGGCCTCGCCGGCGGTCAAATGAGTCTTCTCTTCGGACGCCATTGCCGTGCGCTGCTTCGATTTCTGCTCTTCAGATTGGGATCGCGCCTGTTTCGATTTAAGCACTCTATATGGCGCGGCGGCATGCCTCCGACGGGACACGTGTGAAGGTTTTGAAACCAGAAGCCGACACGTTTTGCCACACGTGTTACAAGCCGAGAGGTAGCGTATCGTTTCTCACAAGTTCTTTTTTTTTTTTATTTCCCTTGGGCATTTGATGATCGATTTAATGCTATCTTAACCTTATATTATATTATTTAAAAATTATAATTATTTAATTTAATAATATTTATAAATAATTTTTTATTAATTTATAAAATTATTAATTAAAAAATAATCATAACATAACATTAAAATAACAACGAATCAAACACCTTCTTAGTTTGAATTAATCTTCACTCAAATTATTGAATCAAATTACAAGTTATAATTAAATCAAATCAATTTAACTTAATTTTTATTTTATTAAATATAAATAATATTTTTAATTATTTATTACTTGTAAATTAGATGATGAGGTTAATCTAATTTTAAATTTTATTAAAGAATTGAAAATTTTTAATAAAATTTTTTAATTATTCAAAATTAAAATTGGCTTGATTAAGGTTTGAGCTAGCTTGCAATTGAAATGAGCTAGCTCAAATTCGAATCAAATTAAAATAAACGGTCCTTGGCTCTGCTCGAACTCGAATCATCCTTACCACTGGTATAATAATAGTGTGATTTAAATTTAAAATTTCTTGGTTATCAAATAAGTTCAAAAAATAAAAAATACATTTTACCGTGAAATTATCTAGAAGTTCCTACAATTTGGAGGTGCCTTATCTATAACGTAAATTTTAAAATAAATTAATATTACATAAAAAATAATATAAAATATAAAATAAAATATATCTTTTATATTAAAAAATATATATAATATGATATAAATTAATTTATTATTATTTTAATTAATTGGCATGATCAAAATGCTGCAGGCCTTAAAATTCTTTTAAGTAGGTCATAAGGATCAATTTTTATTAATTTATTATTTAGGTCTAAGGATAAATTATTTAGAGGTCCCAAATATTTTATACATCTTATAAATTTATTCATATATTTCAATTTATTAATATCATATCATACCACATTTTATTAACAAAGTTTTTAGTTAAAATAATGTAATTGTTCTTCAGTCTATTTTATCAGAAAAAGGAACAATGCAAACTGTTAACTTATCAATCAATTTTTTAAAATTATATTCAAATTTATTAATTAATATTAATGAGTTTAATATAAATAAACTTTTATCAAATTAGACATCAAATTTTTCATCAAATATGTGTTTCATTTACAGCCCTATTTAGAAACTCATTTTATAGTTACCTAAAGCTATATAACATAACTTATACATTAATTCCAAAATAGATAAATTTAAATAAATCCATATAATTTATAGTCAACATTATTTTAATAGTTTTGCTTTATAATAATTATTTAAATAGATTAAATTATAAATATTCACTTAAAAACATTTAAGAATAATAATTCTTAATCTTATTTTCAAAAGATTGGATGTCAGAATTTGTTTAGAAAATATTTAATTTTCATTTTTATGCAAATGTGTAAATTATGAAATTATTAAAATATTTGCATTCTGTAAAAAAATAAAAACATCAAGAACTTTTGACGCACATTAGTTTTTTTTGTTAATTATTAATTAATAATTTATAAAAATAAATAATTTTCAATTTATTTAAATCAAAAAAATTTAGCCGATCTCCTTGTTCCTCCGCCGTTGGCAAAGCGGAAAATTTTCCGAAAATCGGAGCGACGAAGACGGTATTAGGGTTACATTCAAACGTCCATCGATCTGGCGTCGATCCTTCCGGTGTTGGTAACCTAAAGGTAACTGCGTGTTCTGTCGTGTAACGTTCAATACCTTTCTTTGATTGTTATTCACAATTCTTGTTGATTCCCCGTTCTTTAATTTGTATTTAGGGATTTCATTCCGGACAAGCCGATCATTTGTTCAATTGTGTTCTTGAGTTGCTTTTAGTTCAGTTCGGCTCATCTGTGGCGAATTTGCTTACTTTAGGTGACTCTTCTCTAATGAATGCTGTGATTTTCATTTGAAGGTGTGTCTTCAAATTAGGCTTTTCTGCTTCTTGGCTATCACATAATATTGACAGGGCCTTATTCCCAAGCTCATTTTCATCCTTTGTAGGTAATAGAGTGAAGATGAAGTTCAAGAAAGGAACTGAGGTTGAAGTACAAGAAAAAGGTGAAGGAAGTTCTGTAGCATGGCGATCTGCGAGAATCTTGGCTGGTAATGGCCACAGCTATGTGGTCAGGTATGACAATTGCCATCCAGATATGGATCTTGTGAAGAGCAAAGTGCCGAGAAGGTTTCTTAGGCCATGCCCTCCTCGCATTAAGCAAATAAGCTGTGCTCCGGGTCTCATTCTTGAAGTTTTTGAAAATCACTGCTGGAAACTCGCAAAAATTTTGGGATCTATGGGTAGAAGCATGATCGTCGTGCTGCTTCTGGGGTCGATGAAGGAAATTGAAGTTTCTTTCACCAATATGAGGGCTGCATGCACTTGGAAGGATGGCTACTGGATTCCATTCTTAAACAGAGAGCCAGTTAAGTCTTGTCTTCATAGTAGCATTTATTCTAACTTATGCTAGTGTAGAGTATCAATTTATCGTTGATTGGTCATTTTTCTTTTTTGTTATATCTTATGGGAGTCCATCTATTTTTACAGGAATCTGATGGACATAAAAATAAGGATTTGGACAACAGCCAGTCAAATGTCAGAATTTTAAGCAACCGAATTCGGCCATCACTAGTAGAAGGAAGAATATGTGGAGGAGGTGGTCAATTGACTGGAAACAACTCTCTGAGAAGGGTGGGAAAAAGACAACGAAGATGCATGCCTCAGGATACTGCTAGAGACTACAAAATTGACAGAAAAATGTTTGACAGACCTCAAACTTGTTATGGACTAATAGTGCAGCATTTACCTGAAAAGGTAGGTGCTTTTGTTTCACCAGAAAGACTTGATGGTGAAAATTGCATGCTTGCTGACTTAAATGCAACAACTGCATTTTTTCAAACAGAAATAAACCATCAAAAGCCAATTGATGATGCAGATGTTTTGGTTGTTTCTGATGATGAGAGTGTAGCATCCTCAGTCGGTAGTTGTAGTGTTACGAATGGGTTTTGTAGGTCAACTGATCAGAAGGATAATCAGGGGAAAGAAGATTGTGGTCGTTTTTATGAAGCTGAATCCTTTTGTGCTTCTCATAAAATATCTCTTACTGGAAATGAGGAAATTCTGGCAGAAGCTGACAAGTCAAATTTAGATGCTTACCTTTCCTTTATGAGATCATTTTGTGCATCTGGCTCCATAAACTGGGAGCAAGAAGCATCACTAACAAACCTACGTATTGCCTGCCATATCTCAAATGGTGAGCACGCATCAGTGCTTAAACATTTGATGTCTAGGAGGTAAAGAGAAAGCATATGTAGATATTGTTCAGTGTCAGTATCGGGCCCTATTGGCTCTATGATGGAAGACCTCTTTTTTTATTTTTATAGTGTTGGGACTAGAACATTTGAAAAGTTGTCTAATATGTAGATATTGTCAATTTTTTGTTTCTACATAATCTTGTAAAATATTATGTTCTTGATTGCTCTTTTACATTCTCATTTTTTAATCTACGCTTAGTTTATGGATGATGATATGTCTAGCCTATGTTAAATTATGAATTTCTAAGCATTTACTGTAAGTTCTAATGTTTTAGTATGGATGGCTTAATTATGAAATAATGTTTTTGGAGTTAGTAATGGTTCGTACAAGCATCATCTATAGGTTTGTGAACCTAGCTCTCACTTCAACTCTCCTATTGGGAGCTATTTCATTAATCATTGCTACTTTTTCAAACTCGGTTACCTAATTAGACTGTATTATGAAAGATGATGTACCATCGTAGTATCTGTATATTGAGGTAATAAATGCAGATGTAAATGAAGGAGAATGTTATTGATGCAGAAACTAAAAATGGCCCTAATTCTTCTACTTTTTTACAATACTCATGATATTGCTATTATGATCTAACAATTTCAATGGCCGTAGGATGTTAAAGGGCCATTTTTATATGTGTGCATTAAATATGTTGTTGTTGTGCTTTTAAGATCCTGAGCATCATAAGGTGAATCCATTAACCTAGCTCCTACTATCACCATAGATTGCCTGTTTGTGATATATTCTATTCCAACATGGCAATTTGAGTTTTCTTCGTTTAAATGTTTTTTTTTATACTTAATAACACTTCCGTTTTAGATATTTATACTCTGCATTCCTGTTACAGTTTCCAAGATACCTTTGGAGGCTTCTAAAGCTTGCCACAGGCCTTCTATGGTGGTAGGTGTTTTTTGTGTTGATATTAAGCTCTACTCCTGTAATTTGGGCTATTTATTTCCTATTTTATTGATACTCTTAGTTCATGCAAGACATTTGGTGATGAATTGCATGGGGAAAGCGAGCTCTACATTCTCACTGATACTGTATAAATTTTAGAGAAGGAAATTTAATTCAAGTTGTTCTTCCTATACTTTCTGTTTATTGAATAAAGGTTAGGCTTCAACTTGACTGAAGTAATATTTCTATGATCTCAAGTACTAAGAATGATAAAATACTACTGAGAATTAATATTTGGTTTATGGTTGTGACATTGACAATGATAATATCTATAGCTACCTTTCAAAGAAATTCAGTTATATGGGCATGTTTGGGCAAAAGCCAAAAAATTTATTTTATAACTCATCCTACACGAACTTCAACATTAAAACATCACTTTATTTTTAATTTTAAAAAGATAAAATAAAAAAACCATCCTCCAAAGCCTCATAATGTGAATTTCCTAGTGGTGTTGATGGAAGATTTTGTCAGTCATTAAAGGGTTGATCTACTGTGGAGAAGATTATCTTCCTACAATGAAAAATAAAAGAAAGTAAAAAATGGTATAACACAAGATTTATACATGAAAAACTCTTCCCCCCCCCCCCCCCTCCCTCTCCCTCTCCCTCTCCCTCTTCCTCTCTCTCCATACAAGATTTATGCAAGGGCAGCTAGGCGACGAAAAGTGAGAATAATGAGAGAATATTAATGACAAATTTGAAATTTTGAATAAGTGTTAAGGGTAAAATTGGAATATCATGTGTAAGGACCTTGTTTGTAATATTAAGTAAGCTATAGGGATCTTCCAGGAAGTTTTTAAAAGTTGTAGATTAAAATATAATTATAGGTAACTATAGAGACCTATTACTAATTAACCCAATTATTATTTATGATTAGGGTTAATAGCAATTAGGTTCCTTTTGTTTGGGTTTATGTGCAATTGATTTCCTATTGTTTCTACATTAATGTAATTGGTTCTCTAATTTGAGATAATATATAAATAGGTCCTTTAATATTAATAAATGGACCAAGTGGAGAATGTTCTCTGATTATTAGACTAATTTGGATATTATTTTCATCTAAAGTTTTGACCTAGTTTTCAAATTAGCCAAACTTGTAATGCTTAGTGACCCATATGTACAGGTATTATTTGTTTTGAATTTAGGAAACTGTGTGACTTAGTATTTCTCATCACTAGCCTCACGATTTTATTCCCAATATGTACGTCTACAAGTTATGATTACGATACCAAGGGGATACTTCTAAGCAAAGCTCACATGAACAAGCATGATGGAGTAGCTCATATGGACAATTCGGGTAAGGATATTATAGCATAGAAGTAAAAGACCTGACCTTAACTCATAGAAGTGCTTTTTTTTTTGGAAAAAACTGAGGATAAGGATGAGAACTCTATAGTTAAGCATATTTGAGTTAGAGTAACATCCCGATGGTTGACCTTCTAGGAAGCACTTCAAGTTATGCAGTTTCCTAAAATTAAAACGAACAATACCTCTACATTTGGGTCATAGGTCGTTATAAAAATGGCTCACTAGTGAGAGAAAATATCCTCCAATTGTCTCTTTATTAATGTCAAAGAACTTATTTGCACATTATCTTAAATCATAGGATTAATTTAGTTAATTTAGAAACTAGGACCTAGTTGCACATTGGCCCAAATTAGGAGGACCTGGTGTTGAACCTCTTAATTTTGATGATTATAATTAATTTAGCATTATGGACTAATCATCTTATTAAGTGTGTTATCAGGTTAATTACATCATAATTGAGGTGAATGTCTAAATTCAAGTTCAGGAGAAGAAGTGCACTTCATGGTTCATTTTTTATTTTTCTTTTCTAGGACATAATTATAAGCATGCATGTTTTTGCCAAGGATTCAACTTGTACTCAATCTTAGTCAGCCTCAAGTCTATTCATTCATTGATAACCTTTGCTGTGAAACTCATCTCTGCAGCTACAATAAAAACCGGTCAATTTCAGAAATCAACTGGATTTCTCTGGACTGGCCCAAACAGAGCAGTCTAGCTAACCATTTGGCTCATCCAAATTTTCAAAATCTGTCAATATCTTATTTCCACTATTTTATTCTTAGCAGCTCACTTTAAAAATTTATTTTAATTTGAATATTCTTTAAAAAATATTTCTTTACTCTTTCTTCATTCTAAAATGAAAAAATATTTGTCTTTCCCATTCCATCTTGTTCTTTCTTGCAATCTTTGAGTTTTGTGCTGAACATATTGTCCACCTAAGCCCTCTAAATGCCAAAACTCATCCTAGGTAGCACTCTCTCTTTGTTTTAGCCCTTGGGTGAAAGCTTAGGTGTTTTAGCCTTCTTTTAGTTATTTAAAAGTTATCTTTTCTTGCTGAAAACACTTTAGCATGTTTCATCATGGGAATTGGGCAAACTCATTATTTTATGCTTATTCACTTTAGCCTTTACCTAGGTTTCATTTTAAAAGGCTTTCTCATAGTTTCAAGCATGGTTGGACATGTCATTTATCCTTAAAATACACACTCAGTTGAACTCATTTTGCTTTCAACGTTCCAATGGACACTTCATCACCCAGAAATGTCCAAAATGCCCTCCGCTTGCTGCTTTCATATTGGTCCGCTTGTGTGACATGTCAAAATAGTTCTCACATTGGCTAGTTTAAATTAAGGGCAAATATTTTATGTTTCAAGCGGTATTTGTTGTAGGAGAGTAAAAACATACATTTCCTAATGTTCAAAAAAAAAACTTTTTCCTACTCAAAAAATTTTCAAGCTTTCCTTCAAGCTTCTATTTGCAAACAAACCTCATCAAGGAGAAACGAAAAAAAGAAAGAGTGTTGTGCTTTTCATTGTTCTGAAGCCAAGACTAGTAAACCTCATTGTTCACATTTCTTCTTGGCTTTTCGGTTTTACAGTAGCCCAAAGTTTTTCAGAACCTGAACCTTCATTGTTTTTGTTTTTGTTTTTGTTGCACAATAGAAGCAAGATTGTGTAGCTAACAATTTCATCTCTCAAAGCTTGCTTTTTCTTGAATATTTTTGAGAAATTTTTTGTTGCTTAATTGCTATACTCTCTCTTTCTTTTATCCAAGATTACAGAATTTAATCTTGGACTTCTATGAGTTTTACCCTTGGCAAGTTGTTGCATGTAGAGCTCTTCACTGTAATTTTCTCTTTGTGCCTAAATTGTAATTAAGCTAGCAAGTCTAGCAAAACCATGCACTTTTCTTTGTTTTCTCCCGAGTGTGGTTTGTAGGTTTGCTCGATTTTGGTTCTTGCAAAAAATCGTAGTGTATAGTTTTCTTGGCTTTGATTCCTGTAAAAAGTCATAGGGTTGTATCGGGTTTATTCGGTTTTGGTTCCCGTAAAAAGCCGAGATTTAGTGGAAATTCCCATTTGAGGAGCGTGGGAAGTGGATTAGGCGAAAAGCCGAACCATTATAAATTCGTTGTGTTCTTTTCACTTTTTGCTCCCAACTTCTTTTGAATCAAATTGATATAACATATTTAAATTTAAATATTTTAAAGTTACAGGAAAATTGTAATATTTTCATTTAAACAGATATATGATTAGCAAACTCAATTTTGATAATTTTTAGACTACTTCGCGAACCTTGGTCAATTCTCAAAATCGACCGAATTGTTCGGGTAAAATTTTCTGCACAGCTATTCTTTGTCCAGGTGATCTTAGAATTCAGTGTACTTGCTCAATCTGATAAACTTAAGTATATTATTTCTTATTCCTCTCAATTCTAAATTAAAATAATCAATTAAATTTTTAATTCAATTACAACTGACTTGGCTTTATCATTTCTGAATATTCTAAATTGTCTGTTAGATGGAAGTACCAAGCTGAGGTTGCTTGTTGTGCTCGGCCTCTGTTGAAGAGCGGTCTGGTGTCGACCTTGGTTTGATAGCCTCTGTTTTGCCATGTCAGAGTGTAGACATTGGGAGATTGGATCTTCATAGCTAGAGCTTGAGTGAGATTAGTCTGGGGGACCTAGACCTCAAGGGCTGGATGTTGAGGAAGTCGACATCAGACTCTCAGTGAGGAACTTAAACCACTGGAGTAGACTTGGGATGTGCTACTGGAGACCTTGGGCCTACCGAGTCCGCCGCACTGATGTCCAGCTGACCAGGGTGAGGGTGTTGCTTATAAGTCATGTATTCAGTCTTTGTTATGTTAATTAAATCTTTTGGTTCCTTGGCTTTGTACATGTTTCTAATTTTCTTATTTAGATTAAAATGTGCATCTTATGTTAGAACAGTGCTATTTGCAAGTAGCATATAACAAAACTTTTCTTTTGGATTAATTGTTATATATAATTAGTATTAGTAAATATAGAGTTGATGTGTACGAATTGTCACAAAGATATGTTGATAAGTGAACGAGTACTTTAAATACTAGTTATAAGTGCTGGTGACTTAACCGTTCTTAGAGTTAGATATGCTGGTCATTTTGTCCCGTGCTTTGCACTGTGTGTGTCAAACCTGAAAATCTGGCTTTGGGTTGTGCAAGGTTGCTCGAATCAACTTAGGCTGAATATGTTTGACGCAATCCACCCCAATGCTCTGCATACAAGTGTACCACTTTGAGGTTGTTTTACAAAGCTCTTGCACTGAACTATTAAGTAGATGCAAGATTATTGCATTAATAAAAACTGCATTTCTTGTGACCTTTCTAAGTACTTTTTATTAGTTGTCATTTTTTTACTTGTTTTCAGTGCGGCTTATTAAATTTTGAATCTGTACTGGGTGTGATCCACTATTCACTTCCTCTTGAAAATTAGGGGGAATTTAATTACACTATCCACTATCTGTCCAGTTCCTTCTGATTAGGGGGATTTAATTACATGCCAGGACAGAGTATGCTATTTTTACAGTAGACTGAGTTAGTCACTTCATAAACTGAAAATGCCTCACATGCATGTCGTGTTTTGCATGTATCTCTATCTGAAAATTGCGTATATTGTCCTGAGCTCTCTGATTTTCAAAATATGATCAAGTTATAAATCATATCTCTGAAAGCTTTCCTGTAAACAACAAATTGAGAACTCAAGCTAATGTAAGTTTTATTGCAGACTTATACAGCAACAAAATGAGATTCAGCTTAATGCAAGATTATGACATCGAATAATTCAAAGATTCAGCAAGATTTTTGTTAAAGACTGCAATTTTCCTGCAGGACACATCTAAACATAAATATCGGCAAAAACTTTAGTTTGACTTTTATGCATATCTCTCTTTTAAATTTTATCTACATCCTTCTTACAGAAAGTTTCTTGCCTGAAGCTAACTTAATGTTTGCTACTGCATTTATGACTATGCTTTGTTGGGGAGAATGAACAAGAGATTTTGCAAATAAGCATTTTTGTTTGGAACTAGATCTGGTCTAATGCCATAGTTACATGAACAGGCCTTGAAAAGAAGGAAATCATGGTGTTTTTGTTTGGCTTCTTAGAATTTATTCCTTTTTTTTTTGAATTGATTGTTGCTACCAGCTAGGGGAAGAAAAGGGAATGTGTAAACATGATGCTTGCAGTTGTTCATGAGTGATGTTTGAGTTCTAAAGCTAGAGACTAGAGAGAGGTTGAGGAAACATGAAAGTGGAAGATGGGAAGTGTGATGCCCGTGGCCGAAGAGGGCGGGGAGTGATCACCGGGTGATGTCCTAAGAGAAAGGAATCATTGAGGCAAAGTGCGGCTCCTGGCAGGCTTCTAGATCGAATAATGAGCGGTAAGAGGGGCACAGGAATGAATCTTCCCACATCGAAAATGGGAGATCCTGAGCTGTATAAGTAAATAACGTGATCTCAAATGATAGAGGTGTTTTTTGGAGCAAAACCGTGAGGCTAGTGGTAGTTAAGCATACTTGGGCTGGAGTAGCATTAGGATGGGTGACCTCCTGGGAAGTGCTCAAATCACGCAGTTTTCCTTAAGCCAAAGCGGACAATACTTCTACGTTAAGATCACGGGATGAAACAATATGGTATCAGAGCCGACCTCCCGCAGTACAATGTGATTCGAGAACGAACCAGGTGGAAGCTGGTGGGCCTATGACACTCGTGGCCGAAGAGGGCGGGGAGTGATCGTCGGGTGATGTCCTAAGAGAAAGGAATCACTGAGGCAAAGTGCAGTTCCTGACAGGCTTTTAGGTCGAATAATGAGTGGTGAGAGGGGCACAAGAATAAATCGTCTCACATCGGAAAGGGAAAGAGATCCTGATCTGTGTATAAATAGATAATATGATCTCAAATAATAGAGGCACCTTTTGGGGCAAAACCGTGAGGCTAGTGATAAAAAACTCCGTAATTAAGCGTGCTTGGGCTGGAGTAGCACTGGGATGGGTGACCTCTTAGGAAGTGCTCAAGTCACGCAGTTTTTCTAAAGTCAAAGCGGACAATACCTCTACATTGAGATCACGGGATGTTACAGGAAGCCCTTTGCTATACTCTGAGATAGTTGATTGAATTATCTTTTTTGTCACATTAGCCATCCACCTAAATGTATGTTGTGCCAGCTAGAGCTTGTAGGGTGGCTGTTGGAGTCAATTGTATGCTACTTCCATTGATTGTCATTGTCGCCCACTACAAGCATGGGGCTCAAAGAGATTTAAGGCCATTATATGAAGTTTTGCAGCTAGCACGAGAGCAAACCATACCGGGCTTAACACTCGATGGCAGGGGATCCTCAAGTGTTCTAAGAGATCTTTTTGAATTCATTATGCTACTTAGGATTCGACCTTGAGTTAGAGGGAATGGATCTAATCTATGATTCTAGAGCTTGCGTGATTGTTGGGACCTGGCTGATTAGTAATCGTGTCAAATATGTTATGTTAGGCTGAGATCTAACAAAAACGAATATGTTAGGTTACTTTCACTTAGGATTTTGTGTTAGGTTGTTCTCGACCCATTGGGTCATGCTCGTTCTATTGCTTGACCGTAAATTGACTGTGGGCTCATCTCCTTGACCTTTTTAGTGACACGTGGACGGAAAAGATGTGCGGCGGCTTATGATATATTTGCATGTTGTGTAAGTTAACATTGTTTGAGTTACGTGTTTATATTCTATTTTATGTTTATAGTTTAATATTATCAATTACTTATGTTGTATATGTAGCTGTCGCAATTAAATAATAGTTTGATACTTTGGTGCACCATGCAGGGTGGTGTCGCTGCACACAATTGCTAGATCACTTCATTGCCACGCACAATCAGGAGTTCAAATTTATGAAACAGCATCTCATACAATAGCCCTGCATAATTTTTATGATGGCGGGAGCCTTGTGATATCTACTAATCAAGCCTACTTTATTTCACTTTTATACATTGCCATTTTTTCATTTTTTTTCTCTTAATTATGGGTTTACTTAATCATCCCTTTCCGTGCTATGTGGCAGGGCTTCCTTGGCCATGTCCATCTACAGATTGAAGCGCCACATGTTTCCTTTTCAAGTCGAGATGATCCTAAGAATTGTTATCAGTGTAAGCTTTTTTACACTTTGGTGCATAACATACACAGAAACACATGTTTATGTTGAGTTTTTTTGATTACTTTTATTTAGTCTGTCTTAAGCAAAGGAAGGAGTGTTATGCCAGCGACAGTAGCTTAAAGCTTGTCGTATTTTAAGACAGATTTATGATCCGGTTCTGATGTAGGCATGGGGTAGGGGATTCCCACATTTATCACAAAGTGGAAGGTCGGAATAAATAGTGGAGTGTTCTTTTCAACCACACTACATATGTAACAGAAATAAGCTATTAATAAACATGAAAAATATTAAATGTTTAGGGAAAGATCACTGAGATATATATAACAAACGAGTGGGCATGGCATATAGTTTTATTATAAGTGCTAACCAATTTTAAGGAAGAAAACAAGGATTATAAGGGTATAAACAGTCAAAAGACAATGGAAAACGAAAATACAAAATATAAAGGGATAGGGGACTCAAACCAAACGCACGTCGGGTCTCCTCGAGAATGGTCCCTTCTAACCTCTAGATAAAAATTCTTAAGCTCTAGGTCATCTTCATCCCTGATGAAATCATTCCCTAAACTTCCCTTAAATAGCTCCACATGTTAAACTGTAATCTCAAGCTCTACATGATGATGCTTCGTCCTGTTCTTTATGCAAGCTGGATAATTTTCAATTTTTCATGAGTTTTTGAAATTCTACTATTTATTGCATGGTTTTACTTGATTTCCTTGGAGCTTTATTAATTTCCTTTGTTTCATCATGAAACCTTATGTGAATGTGCAATTTAGTGTGCTTAAAGGAAAACAAAGTTTAATCTCTAGTTTTGTTTTAGAGTTTGGGCATTTTAGTACTGTATGTTATTACCATTTAGAAATTATAGTATGGATTTTATAAAATCTGGAATTTTTTGAGGTTAATAGCACGAAGTAAAATTCAGGCTAGATTTAAAGATTTTGCTACTTTGTCCCTCTATTAGTTGATGGAAAGCTCAGTACGTCACAGGCTAGATTCCTAGCGGAGATTTGTTCTACTTAGCCTAGTTTTTTTTTTTTCTGTTATTTCAATTTCAGATTATTTTATTTTATATTTAATTTACACTCATAAATTTTATACTTTTTTATTTCATTTGCAGTATGCATCCAATCGTGAACGGAGGAAAGAATTCATGAAATAAAGACGATCTAATGGGATTAATGGGATCTACTGCAAGCCTCAGCACAGAAGACAAGTAGAGCTAGCTTCATAAGAAGTCAAAAGTGCTGATTTTGTCACCATTGATGTGTTGGGAGTAGGGCTGTTAAAATTATTTGAAACTCGAAACTCGCTTGAATTTTGATTCGAATCGAAATTGAGTCTTTTCGAGTTGAGTTTCGAGTCACATAGAAGACTCGAATTATATTTCGAGTAAAGTTCTAGTCAAGCTCGAAATGATTTTCGAGTTGACTCGAAATATATGTAAATGTCAATATATATAATTGGTGCTGTTATAAAACATGAATATTGCTTGGGTGTGTGTTGATTAGCTTCATTCTTTACATATTGAGTAACCCAAGTTCAATTCCTATAGTGCGCATATCCTTATTTTTTTTTTTCATTTCTTTTAATTAAATATAATAGTATAAAATAAAATAATATTAAAGATAAAATTTATTATTAACACGAGTTTAAAAAAAAAAATTGAGTCGAGTTCAAGTTGACCTAAACTCGCTCGAACTCGACTTGTTACCGGCCCAAGTTAGGAGGGACCTAGCACAATTCCTTGTAGTTGGAGCTAACTTTCTCTTTGTAGTTTGAATCTTTAATTTCCGTTTACTTTTTGTTATCCCTGTGATTTTCAGTTGAATTTATCTGAGATTATGTTATATAAACGGAGTCTTTTTAGTAATTGATCTTCCTAATATTTGCTTTACTTGAGTTCTACTGCACATTTAGGTTTAAATTTACTAATTAACTTGCTGGAAACCTTATTATTAACATGTTGCTAATTAAGGATTTTAGAAGTAAACATTAGACATGTTTGTCTAAAGAACTACATGAGAGTTGAAATAGAACTCTGATTTGCTATCTGACAATTCTGATCTCTGAAATGATTTTAAAATCTTTTTGCATATTTTCATATTCATGTTGAAAATTTGAGATTTAATTTAAGATCATGAATTCTTAATTATAGCTTTAATATATATATATATATATATATATCTTTATAATTATCGGATTTACATAAAGCTATATTTATCTGAGATTATGGTATATATATAAAGATTGTATAAGGCCAGGCAGCTAATAAATAGCTAAAAATTTCATTAACACCAAACAGCCGCAGATCATTTACCGGCGCAACGGCGGCGCCGGGGGGGTCCGCACGCTGACAAGCCTCACGCCGTCGACGACCGGCCCGCACAGCGCGCCGTCGGTGCGCGTGTGGTAGAAGGAGCTCTGGAATACGACGTTCGTCCTCTCGGCCACCGCCTTGAACTTCAAAACTGCCTCCTTGAACCTGCCGGTCCCCGCCGATTCGTACGGCACCCTCACCGATGCCCTGGCCGCGAAGACCTCCACCGCCATCTGCCCAACGCAGCCGTCGCGCGCGTCGCCGATCAAGAAGGTGAGCGCGTAGTCCCGGTCGGGCACCGTCCGCGCGGTCTGCGCCAGAGAGCCCTCCCTGCCGGCGACTAGCTCGACGGCCCTGCGTCCCTCCGGCACGGCGAAGTGGTCGGAATCGATGTACTTGACGGCCTTGACGGAGACGATCTTCCATGCTGGCAGCGGGGAGTGGTCGTCCTCGATGTTGGGGGGGACGATGACCCCCCAGCCGGTGTGGGGGAGAAACAGGGGGCCTTCCTCGAATCCGCCGTTTTTCATTAGATTCTTGTTCGAAGGGCGAGGGGGGTAGAGGACGCGAATGGCGACTGCGTCGATGAGGGGGCCGCAGGCGGGGTCGTCCTCCTCGCCGGGATTGTGGATGATGACGTCAACGGAGGGCTGGCTGGCGACGAAGGCCCAGGCGTAGGAGTCCCAGCCGGCGGAGCTGTAGGTGGTCTGGATGGGGAGGACGCCGGAGTCGGGGAAGACGGTGACGTTGAGGCGTTCGGATTGGGCGCAGGTGCGGGCGGCGGCGAAGATGAGGGAGTAGCGGAGGCCGCGGGTGAGGAGAAGGCGTTGGCGGATGGAGGCTTCGTTGCCGAGGCGGACGGCGAAGGCGCCCTCGGGGACGACGAGGAGCATGTCGCCCTGCTTGTGGCCGGAGGGGATGTACTCGACGAAGCCGGATATCTCCCACTCGGGGATAGCACGGCGGCCGAGAACCACCGTCCCGTTCAGCTCCGACGACTGCGGCCCGTGCTCGAAGTTCCCGTTCGGCAGCAGCCCTGCAGATTGGAGAGGACATGCTCGGTATTTCCGTAAAAGAACAGAAATGGAAGGATTAATATAATCAGATATTTGCATTTGTTCCACTAAAAAACATATTTACATTTGTACCCGCAGATATTATTTATTACTTTTTTCGTCCTTTTTATCAATATTTATATTTAAATCTCCATTTTGCAATTAAAAATTAACTTAATTTAATTTTAATTTAAAATATTATATTATACATAAAATTTAATATTAAAAATTAATTTTGTTTTATATATTATTAAAATAATAATTAACTTATATTATATTCTTCATATATCTCAATATAATAATTAATTTTATTTCACATCATTCTTAATTTATAATAAAAAAATATTTTTATTTAAATTTAATTTTAATTTTATTAAATTTAATTTTACAAACAAACTTAAATGTTCTAATTATGCATTTATATTTTGACCTATGCAGTGTAACTTCTATGATTAGATTGGAATATATCGTTTTAAAAGTTGTTAGGTCGATGTCATACATCAGCAATGCATTAAATTTGCAATTTATGAGTTTATTGATGGCTGAAATGATAAATGGCTATCGCCATAATCTAGTAATAAATAACGATACTGCCACGCACATGCACATGAACATGAATGTGTCAGATGGCCGTTTAAAAATTCCTCATGCCTTTGTTATTTCTATACATATAATGGAAATTTTGAATTTAAGAAGAATTTAAAAAAAAATTTGCCAATAAATATTTAATATTTTAATAGGTAGGTGACATTCCCACAATTACATGAAAATAAAAGTTATCATATCATGCATAAGTAAAATGAACAATTTGTATTTAATTTCTGGAGGAATTTATTTTTATATATATATATATATTTGACCATCCAATTGAAGAAAATCTGTAAATATAATTCTTTTAAAAAATTGAAATGCTAATAATCATCAAATAATTACTTATGAGACAAGAAATATAATAAATTTAAAAAAAATATACATCTTGGCATTTTCTCTGAAATATTACAGCGGGAAGGAAGAGCGTGAGAGAGAGAAGGGGCTCACCGTCGGTGATGGCGGCCGCCACGTGGAGGGCGGCGCACAGTAGCAAGAACGGCGCACTGGAGCACGGCATCGTCTTCTTCAGGGAACGAGTTGGCGCGGCTGAAGAGGCGAGGTGCGTCTGTCTCAGGGAGGAACTCAGGGAGCTTATAAGGAGGAGAAGCCGAGAAAAGGCCCTTGGCGTTGCGCATAATTTCATTAATGCCACCACTGCTGTGGCAGTCGCGCCTTCAGTCCCATGCTCCCAGCCTCCCAGGTGCATTTACTCACTTTTTAAAAAATGACGGATTTGCCCATCCACTTAATTTCAGCAGGTTTTAAGAACCGGAGCCGGCCGGTTCGACCGATTCAACCGAGAACCGGCTCAAGGTCCGGTCTGGTTCAATATTAGAATCGAAATTAAGTAAAAATCGGATTGTACCAGTAAAAATCGAGTTGAACCAGTAAAAATCGGTCCAACCGCCAAACCGAACAAATCGGAATTATTATTTGAGCTTTTTATTTTATTTTTATATATTAATATTTGGGCATTAATATTTTAATATTGATGCTATATTTTGAATAATAATTATTTTATATAATGGATGTTTAGCTAATTTATTATTTTTTTATTATGAATTTATTTCGAATTATTATAAAAGAGACAAAGTATTTTGAATGACAAATTAACAAGAAAAGCAATTATATTCGTTTTATTTTGTAATTATTAATTTTTTTATACATTTCTTGTAGTAGTAACTTTTTTAAATTAGTTGTACTATTTTTTTCAAAATATTTTTATCATATTTTAAAAATTAATCTCACATTTAGAAAATTTATATTTAATTATGATGTAACTATTAAGTCATCAGGTTGAACCGATAAAACCATGAACCGGTAGATTGACCGGTTCGATCTTCGGTCCGGTTCTGAAAACCTTGAATTTCAGTAGAGATAATAATATAAGATAAATTTCACTCACATTTTATATAAGAAATGTTAGTTTATATTTTCAAATTTTTAACTTCCACACTCTGGAATTATGCTAAGTATATTAGTTTAATTATTCTATTATTTTTATTAATAAATTCATAATAAATGACTATTTTATCCCTCACTTCATCTCTCTCTTGCTCATTTTAGTAGAGGAGGGCACACGTGTAAGCCACCCACTCTTGTTTCTCTCTTTTGCTGAATTTAGGAGGGGGTTTGCTGTCCTCTCTTTTTCGCTCTCTATCAAGACTTATAGATAAATCATCAAGTAATATTCCAATAAAAGGGAATCACTAAAGCAAAGTTGGCTCATGGCTGGCTTCTAGGCTGTTAAGTGGTGAGAGATGCATAAGAAAGAATTGATCATATCAAAAAAAAATGAGAATTCTTGAGTTATACAAGTAGATAGTATGATTCTAAATGGTAGATGTGTCTTTTGGAGTAAAATTATAAGGTTAATAATGGATAATTAAGGATGCTTGAGTTGTAGTAGTACTGGAATGAGTGACCTGCTGAGAAGACTCAAGTCACGTAATTCCTTAAATCCAAAGCGAATAATACTTTTATATTTAAATTATAAAAAGTTATAATATAATATAAAAACTGATCTCACATAATACAATGTGGTACGAGGATGAGCTAAATAGAAGTTCGCGGGCTTATCACAATCCATGGTCAAAGAGGGCATAAAGTGATCGTCAAATGATATTCGAAGAGAAAAGAATCACTACAAAAGAATGAAGCTCCTGGCAGGTTTTTAAGATGATAAATAGTAAAAAGGCACAAGCATGAATCAACCTACATTGAAAAAGAATGAGAATTTCTGAGCTGTATAAGTAAATAATATAATCCGAAATAACAGATGAGTCTTTTGGGGATAATGATTAGAATTTTCATTGTTAAGATTGAGTTAGAGTAATATTGAAATGAGTAAATCCTTGAAAAGTACTCAAATTATGTAATTTCCTAAAGCCATAATCAGGATGACACACACTCTCTCTCTCTCGCTTTCGTGATGGAAAACTCTATAGTTGAGCATGCTTGGGCTGGAGTAGCCCTGGGATGGGTGACCTCTTAGGAAACACTCAAGCACGCAGTTTTCCTAAATCCAAAGCGTACAATATCTCTAAAATGAGATCACGGGATGTTACATAGGTGGAGGGCGAGCTAGTGGGCGATGGTGGGGAGTGATGGATATAGAGAAAAGAATATTGGGAAGAAACTTTTTTGAGTATTAAAGTAATTGTAAAATTTAAAAATATTTTAAAACATATTTTTCATTTTTTGTATGAATTATTAATGAAAACTATCTAAAAGGAATTGTATTAAGTACTTAATATAATCTTAGGAATTTAATTGGGAACATTAATTTATCTCAAAAATTTATTAATTAAAAATTTAAAAATATGGATCTCCAAGATGTTATACTTTAATATTAGAGATCAGCATATAATTTACTTAAAAATATAATATGATTCATGCTCAAGTTTAATTCAAAATAAATCGCTTCCACACTTCAGTTTGCTTGAATGCGCTGGCACATCTAATATAAAGGGAGTAATTTTATGAAAAATTGGAACCCATTTGCAATTTTTTCTATTCAAAATTAATAGGATTTTCTTTTAGCTAAAAGTCAGTCAATAAAAAAAATTAATTTAATTTTTAATTAACTCAATATATCTATAAGAACAAATAGTTAAAATTTTATAAGTTAAATTAAGAAATTTTTATGTACAAATATGTTATACTAAGTAAATAGTTTATATATAAAAAGGAAAAATAAAAAATAAATTGATAAAATTTAAGTGAATATATAATATTATATTTTAATTTATATATATATATATATAGTTGTATCTGTGCCACTGAGCGCGCACGCGCTTCAGCTTCAATTTTTTTTTTAATGATAAAGGATATAATTTTATTCAAAAATTTCATTTAAGGGGCATTTGGTTCGTTGTTATCTTAATATTATGTTATGTAATCTAGATATCATGACATCTAGATATCATCTTTTAATTAATAATTTTATAATTTAATAGAAGATTATTTATAAATATTATTAAACCAAATAAAAGCTTGCAAGGAGCCGCACTTTTGCTTCAGTAATTTCTTTCTCTTAAAATATCACCCGACGATCACTCCTTGCCTTCTTCCACCATGAGCGTCACAAATTAAGCTTGAGTTATACTAAGCTTAACTTAACTTGAACTTGCACCGCTATGTCCACTACTTGTGCACAAATATAAATTTCATTTACCTACGGATCTAATAACAATCCCACTTACTAAGATAATCCTAAAGAAAATTGCAAATTTTCAAAAAAAATTTAAGACAAAATAAAATCCCAATAGAATAACTTGAAGGCACATAACATATTATTATTATTATCTACATAAATTTATATTTATATTTATATGGAATCTGACCATGTGAGTAGCACATGCCTTGTGCTTTCATGATCCAACAAATTAACACCCCCAGTCATGAAACAGCACAAAAAATATGTATCTCATATATAATAAACTGATTATGAATAATTGATTATATATATATATATATATATATATTATTTTTATTGAGATGCGATAAGGAACATGCATGTCTTAATAATTCAAAAATATTAAATTAATATGTATGTAGGTGAATTTTCACGTGTCATGTAAATGCACCTGTATTAATTACATTAAAGTACCTAAACTTAAGGATTATTATATATATCCAAAATTTTGAAAAATTTTCATAGTATTCTCAATATTATTGTAGCTTGTTGGGCTTTACATTAATCACTACCTTTATTATTATTATTTTTTTTCACAATTAAACCCACTGCCCCAATGCAGATTGGCCTTCTTAGATATGACACCATTTCCTTCTTGTTAAATCATGATTGAATTTAGGGCAAATTTCACCCAGGTCCCTGAGTTCAAGAGTTATTATCACACAGGTAAATTATATCATCGGGGTCCCTAGGTTTTCAAAAATATCATCTGGGTCCTTTTTTATTTTTTTATTATTAAAAAATAAAAAATTACCATTATACCCTTACCCTCCCTCTCTCCACCAGATCCGGCAGCCGGGCCGCTGGAGGTCGCTGCGCGCCGCGTGGCCACAGGCGGCCGGTGTCTTGCGACCGCGCGAGGTTGCCGGAGGGAGTGCGGGGCGGCGTGGCTGCCAGATCCTGTGGAGAGGGGGAGGGTAAGGGTATAATGATAATTTTTATATTTTTTAATAATAAAAAATAAAAAAGGGACCCATATGATAATTTTTAAAAACCTAGGGACCCGATAATATAATTTAAAAAACGTGGACCTGTGTGATAATAACTCTTAAACTCAGGGACTTGGGTGAAATTTGCCCTTGAATTTATGATAGCCATCATTATATGAATGAAATAAGACCTTAAATAATATATACATATATAATAACATAATAGCAAATTTCTATAAGAACATTTAGTAAATAATATTAATGAGTTAGAATCCTAGAATCTAAAGGCAGATAAAAAAAAAAAATCTAAACAATTATCAGATTTATTTCTAAAATCATATTACAGGGGACCTACACTGAAATGACCACTCCCTGCCCAGTGGGCCCACCGGAAGGGGACAATCCATGATGTGGGGCCCAATAGGCAAGTTGGTGCTTTCGTGGGCTTATTTCTGGGCTCTGATACATGGCCCATGTGAGCCATGTGAGCCTGATGGGCCCCCATTAAACTCATTCATTTGAATGCGTTCCACGATTTTTCAGGTCAAGGAAAGTTAAAAAAAAAAAAAAAAATGTATTCAATGTCTCCCTTTATTTGAATAGGTTTTTTTCATCTGTTATTCAAAAGGAAATGATTCGTCTTACCCTCTCAATACCTTTTCAAGAAATAAAATACTAATTTAATTCAATTATATCTATCCCCAACTATTTTATTTCTAAAGACTTATAATTTTGAAGGCATAATTTCAGTTTGTATATCTTACATTTTTTAAAGTACAAGGCAAGTAATAATCGTTTCATAAATGAAAAAAATATAACTACTTGTAGAAAAGGTTGTTTACTGATCAATTTTTCGTTAGGAGCTCAACTCTCGTAAAATCAGTCTTCAATAATTATCGTCACTATTGTCTTTTTGGAAGTTGAATTGCTATAAAGGTCAATGCTTGGAATTTTTTTTTCCCGATATTGAGTTTGATGCGTGGATTTTATTTCTCAAAATTTACACAATTTTGGAAAAGAAGAATCACACTAATTATCCCTAACTATTATTTATTCCTAAATTTTTTATTTGCATTAAAACTTACAGGATTCCTCCATAAAGGCTGAGGATCTTTTATCCAAAAAAAAAATTAATTTAATTTAATATTATGTGCTTACTTGTTAAATTCATGTGGGGTTAATAAAATGCAGCCTCTTTAATGTAGATATTATATAAAATAGGAGCCACTTACACCATGTGATATAATTTTTTCTATTAATTGAATTTTACACTTAAAAATTTTCTGCTCGTTTGTCCTATAACAAGTCGATTCATCAATCGTTAAGTGTAGCTTGATTCTTGCGCTTCATTCTCATGATCACTACAACTGAATAAATAATTAACAGGTCATCAATAGATCGTTGCACCTACATACTTAAGTAAATATTAGATCATTTAATCATAATTATTTTTAAATATCTAGCTACGCACTTTCCCACTATTTCTCTCATGAAACATAGGCAAAACTGATAATCAAAATCATTTCCCGTCCATAATATATTAATATTCTACGAATATTTGAGCAAACCCAGAGTTCATGGGATGATCATTTGGCTAATAAGCTAACTAATATTCTATCAAATTATAATCAGTTCCTTTACAATGACTTTAAAGATCCCTTTATTAATTAGTGTGCTCCTCTCGCTTTTAGGCATTTTGATTTTTCTTCTTAAAGATTTTTCACTTAAATCTAAAATATTACGTTATATATTTTTTCTTTTCTTTATTTTTTATACACCCTAATCTTTTTCTATAATTTTCTTTTGCTAACTCTCTCAGCTTCACTCGATTCATACTTTTAGCTATGATTTTCTTCACGGGAGAATCATTTATTCAAAATTTATTTATAAAAATCCAATTTACGGGCATATATATTATTTATGGAGCTTGAAACTAAATTTTCACGAAAAATGGAGATTTTAAAATTTGAGCATGATGACGTGGCATGCAAGGAAATCTGGTCGTAGGTTGGATTATCATTATATCATGATAAGCAAACACGTGGCCTTGTCACCGTGAGCTCTAACAGTAACCGGTCGGCAATGAAAACACTGCATCCCGTAATTTCGCACATGATGCGGTTGGGGCATCGGGAAAGATCCCGTGTTCGGGGCTCAACATGTGTTGTGTCTTTAACCATCCATTAGAGCGACACGTGTTTACACACCTTTAATTATATATCAGTTAATTACTAAAGTGTCACTTTAATTATAGATTTAAAATTTTCAAAAAATTATTAAAAAAAAATTATAATTATTGTATAACGTGTTTTTATTAATAACTTTTATTCGCATCTAAAAAAATATTTTATTTTAAATTTATAAAATTTATTTTTTATACTTTCCCTCGTGCACGCTCTTCCTCTCTTTCCTTCCTTCTCCTTTATCTCTCTTTTTCTTGGGGATCAAGAAGGTAAAGGTGGCAAAGCGGCGTCGCTGATTCGATAATGATGAGGTGGGCGCCGGTGAAGATAGCGATAGAGAATTTAAAATTGCATAAATTTTAAAATTTTAAAAAATATTACAAGTAAAATTAAAAATTTGTTAAAATTAACGGTGAAAGGATTTTCATTGTAATATTAGGTAAATTGTAGGAATTTTTTAATAAATTTTTAAAAACTATACTTCAAATAATAATTATGAGAAAAATCTGTTAAAATTATTAAAATTAATAACGAAGGGACTTTTAATGTAATATTAGGTAAATTGTAGGGATCTTTTCATAAGTTTTTAAAAAATATATTTAAATACTAATTATGAGTTAAGTACTAAAATTTTTCAATAATTAATCTTTTATATAGTGAGAGAATATACACGTTAAAATTAGTATATGTATATATGTAGAGTGCATTGATTAAGAGATAACCACATACATAATACGTAGCTCCTTTTGTAAGAAAGCGTTTTTGAGAGAGTTTTGAGATTGAGTACTTTTTTTAGAAAAAAATATTTTTTTAATATTATAATATTAAATAAATTATATATTACTAAAACCTAATTATTTTATATATTTAATGCATACATTTTAATATTATGTATTAATTACAAAATTATATAAGAAGTATAACTTTTGTTATATATATTATAATTTTGTAATATAAATTATGCATGAGTTGTAATATTTATATATTTATTTTATATATTTTTATAAATTTACTTATAAGTGCAAAGATTAAACAATGGTATAATTCAAAATTTAGTTAATACTAATATTGCAAATGATAGATGTATCAAATAATAATAGTGCTTTGAAACTCAAATTTTTGCATGTAGTGATATAAATTCTGTGAATATAACTATAATAATGCCTCAGGGACTCATTCATAATTAATCCTTTTGAGAATGTGAAGCTATATGAGGCATATACTTAATACACTTTTTATTTTTTATTTTTTTTTTAGGAATGTGATTTTTTTGAGGAAACTCTGCTTAAAACTAACTTCTCTTGTCAAATGTTTATCTTAAATTTTTTTGTCCTAATTATGGATTCAAAAATTATTTTGTGCAAACACACGATAATATTTTTATCATTGGTTACTTCACATATACATAATTTTTCTAGATTAAGTTGATGTGTTTAGATAATTCACTTGATCATATTATTCATATTTATATATTATGTATCTTTTGTTATTTGAATATGGCGTGATTGTTCGATCTTTAATACTTTTACGGAGTTTTACTTTTATTTTATTAATTAGAGGAAAGTTTTCCAAAATTTTATAGCCATTGTCTTCTCTGATCCCATCACTTTTAGGTATATTTTATTTTATTTTTAATTTTATTTTTTGGCAATAGCCTCTAATTTCCCCTCCTTCCAAAAAGATAAAAAAGCATTTGAAGAAGCTGGCGCCTAGCAGTGAATTTATGGGCCTGTAAGAAGCCCAAAACAAGAAAATAAATGGGCCTTTAATAAGGACACTAGTACTAAACATATGGGCCTCTCCGGAGAAGACATTGTGTATATAAAATTTTTTTATTCATTTATTATCAGTCAGTAAACTTCTAAGTTTAGCTCAGCGGAATTTGATTCGATATTATTTTGATGCTATGTTATGATAGCTAAATATCATTTTTATTATAATTTTTAAAAAAATATTTAAAAATATTATCAAACTAAATAATTATGAGCCAAACACCCCTTTACAAGAAATTTTTAATCCAATATATGGCGCTAAAGCTGACTAATTAATTGAATCAAAACTCAATGTATAAGTTGTGGTTAGGGTCATTAGCCATCAGATCTTAAGTTACATTTATTTAATTATTTGTCTAAAATTAAATTTAATAATAATAAATAATAAAAATTTTATTGAGTTATATTTATAGTAATTGTAGTACTTTTTTTTTATTCACCTTTTGGCCTTGTTTGGTTCAGATTTTATTTTTTCAATCCAACACAAATTTTAACTATAAAAGTTAAATTTATTTGTCATCCAATACAAATATGAATATTATAATTAACTTTATTTCATATTTTACACACTTTTAATATTGAATTAAGTTTTTTTCCCATTAAATCTATAAGATAAAGTATTTTTTTCTTATCCAAAATTTAACTCTCGAATCAAACAAGGTCTTTATATTATATTTTATTCTATTCAAATAAATAAAAGAATTGTGATTCCATTCTCTTTGAATGACAATTATATTTTTATAGAATGATAATTCATTCTAATTATAATATATTCAATTGAAGTAAATATATATTCGGCTTTATTGGTTATTGTTGACGTAGGATGTGGGGATCCCAGGAAACACCAAAGAGAAAGAGAGCTCCGGGAGACGGCGGCGCGCAAATGAGTGAGCCTATTAATGGAAGCTCAAGGGGAGAATCAGTTCCAAGCGTCCGGAGGAAAAACACTTCGTTCAGAGAAATACGCAGAGATTTAAGGTGGTTCAGGGAGGAAATCCCCTACGTCCACCGGTCGATCAACAAAGAAATTTCACTAATTGGGAAAATAACCCTAAAACCGGGCTTATACAGTGCTTGGTTATAGAAAAGGAAAAAGAAGAGGAAGAAGAAGGATCGAGGAAGCTCCTCAGTTGGGGCTTTGTTATAGATGAATGAGAGAATTAGGAGTCTTTTTTGCCTCTCTCCTCTTTTTTTTGGAACTGTTCAAGGGTTTTTATAGCCGTTGGCATGCGTAGCTTCACCCTGATTTTCTGGAAGAAAGGTGATGAGTGAGCTCTGAGCGCCGCTCAACTGTCACTGGAGAGATCTGCAGCTGTACGAGGAGGATGACACCTTTTAATGCTGGTACTTTCCTGGGGAAGAGCGTCTGTACGGAGATCGGCGGAGTTAGGTGGAGCTGATTGCGACAGACGTTACCTCGTAGCCTCGGGTCCGAGGTTACGAAGGTCTGTTCCTGGATCGTCGTGGACGATGGTTAATTGAACCCTCGTGCCCGAGGTTTGACCCGGGTCAAAAAAGTCCTGCAAGACCTGTAGCTGAGTCAGCAAATCAATCAATCGGTCATAGCCCTGTAGGGCGCCACGCGTTCGGCCAGGATGCGGCGCAGGAACCACGTGTTTAACAGTTATCAAATTATTAATGTTCATTTGATCGAGTATTAATAAAATATTAAAGCCTAACATACTATGCACAACTGTAGCATGTGAGAGAGTTTGAAAATTGTGAATTGAATTTAGGTTTGAAATGCATAAATCTAGGCTCTGTCTGTCTGATTGGAGGTAAGACCATTGCTAAAATGATCTCCAATGACCTCAAACTATTTTATTAAAAAAATAATAAAAAAATAAAATATAATGGATTAAAAATTATGTAGAATATTATATAAAGTAATTTTTTTATATTGTAGTTTATGTATTAAGAATAAAAAATAGAAAAAAAATAATAAAATTGTTGAAGATGATTTTAGGGTCATTGCTCCAGTTGAAATAGTTGATTTTTTTTTTGTCAAAATTGCACAAACTGACAAAAGCATGCATTGCTAATTATGTTCTAATTGAACATTTTATTAAGCTTCTTTAATTAATTATTAGTGATAAATAAAAAATATAGGCCTCTGTAACCATCAAGAACCTGACTTTATATATAATCTCTATGTTTTTTTGGATAAAATATTATACCAAAATTTTCTTTTTTTAATTTTTTTTGATGGAAGATATTGTACTGTTTGAATTCTTGAATATTTTGATAGAATCAAATAATTTTGTGTATCTGATGAATTTCATAAGTTTTTTTTGTTATTTGTGAACCATATGAACCCAAGTGCGTCTAAAGGGCATCTCTTTTCAAAAAATCATTACATAAATAAAATGAATGATAGGAAAAATAAAAGGATAAAGGATTTATTACATAAAAAAACATTCATTTAGATTTCTGAGTTTTTAAAAAAAAATTATTTATGTCCCATTGTTAAAAAATAAATTAAAAAATATGAAATTACTACTTTACTCGTTCTTCTTTCACCTATTCTCAACAAACAAACGTAAGATCTTTGCTACGCCACTATGGGCACATAGAGTTGCGGGAAGGGCTATATAACAGTTGCACCATGCGCAGCACATGCGTGACTTTTGCGCGTGTTTGCACAATTGATAACCTTAGTGACAGTAGCCTGACAAGCTGAGTGGAAATAAAGGAGACGAGAAAGGTGTTTTTATAATTTTTTAGTTAGAATTTTATTCTAAAAATTAATTTTTTTAATTTTTTACTAAAAATTAATTAAATGCGGACATCAGAGGGCTCAATTGAAATATTTATGCGGACATCAGAGGGCTCAATTGAAAATAATTTAAAGACTCAAGGACCGAGATGAAAGATTTTTAAATTGATGAACTTGCATAATATTACTTTTAAATTTGAGTGACCTAGATGATATTTACTCAAAATAAAATAATCAATCTATATAAATATACTAAAATGTAAGGGATACAATATTTTTCTAATAAAAACTATAATTTAATTAGATTTCAAGAGCTATCAAAAAGCTTTTAAAATTGTAGATTAAAGTATAATTAATTTTAAAAATTAATTATAAAGCTCTTTCAATAATTAATCCTAAAAACTGTTTCATCTGCGATTAGAAGCTGGGAGACGAAAACTTGGGATAACGTTTGCCGCCACAACTCCATTTCCTACTAACAAGTGCACGTGTCGTTCTCCCATTTCTCCTGCGCGCAACACCAACGGAAGACTCTCTCCAAAGCTTTAACGCCAAATCCGCGAGGTTTCTTCGCAGATCGTCGCAGGTGAAAGACAACACGTGTCTCCCTGAATGCTACACATAGAGGCCAGCATTTTTGCGGCGCAGAGAGAGCTGGGCAGATCGGAGGAGAAAGAGGTAGAAGCCATTGCTGGGGCTATTCTCTCTGCCACGGCCTGATTGGCCACTTCTCATTCCATTCGGGCTTTGGGTTAGAGGAGGAGCAAAAGGCAGAACGAGAGGGAGGGAGACTGGAGAGGAAGAGGAAGCGGTAGCAGAGTTGGGTCTCCTTGTGGAGGAATTTGGGCTTCTGGGTTTCCTTTAACAATGGCTAGAATGCTGGAAAAATGGCTTCGATAGTGAGTTAGGGTTTCGACTTTCGATGCGAAGAGGAAGATCGGTATCTGAAGCCGAGGGGAGATGGAGGATATACCTAGAAAATCTTTTCACGCGCCGACATTGCGAGGGCGTAAATCGGACGTAGAGCTCTCGAGGGATATAAGCCAATATAGCATAACGACCGACGTTCTTCCGGCGCTCGGAGACAGAGGCTCTCGTAGAATTAAGCTCCGGCCATTTATCATATCCCCTCGCGATAGAAGATACAGGTATCCGTGCTGTTCTCCGTCTTACTCTTTCGATTTTCAACCTGTCAAAACTGCAAAGAAACTCGTAAGCATTATTCTGTCTTTTTTTTCTCCTTTCTCGAAATCTACACTATCAATTATCCCACATTGATAATTCATTAAGTTGTAGTATTGATGTAGAAGTGGGGATCCTTACTTATTACTTATTAGCGTAGACTCTTGGGTTAATAGATGTTTGCTTACTAATGTATTGACCGTACTTGGGCCCTTGGATATTTTCACCCCTAACAAGTAGTATCTGAGCTGAATACCACTTTTTTTTTTCTTTTAAAAATTTAGTTTTCTAGCTAATGTTTTGATTGGGATCTAAGTGGTTCGTACGAATTATGCTCTGATGTATCTAAGAGTTCGTGACTTACTATATCTCCAGGTAATTGAATACATACATTTGATAGTTTAAAATTACCTATTGGATAGGAAAAGACTAATGTAAATGAATTCTCGTACGAGTGAGAGATTGTTCCTATAATTGTAGTTCAACAAAAATACTTTACTTTGATATATAGGTGATAGCTCTTAGTCATTAAATTGGGCTTTAAATTAATGAGTTTTCATTCAATTGTGTAATGGACTTAGCCCGGGCCTCCCTTGTACTTTTTTCTTCTCTCATCTTGGGTTGGGATTGAGGAACATGCTATTCATCAATTGAGACACTATGTGATGAACGTTCTTTTGTAAGTCATTGAAAAAGTAGTGATGTTAAAATTTCAACGGTTTTGCAGATACTGGCAGATATTTTTAATTATTTTGGTAGCCTACAGTGCTTGGATATCTCCATTTGAGTTCGCGCTCATCACGAAACCTACAGGAACTCTATCTATTGTAGATAACATTGTCAATGGCTTCTTTGCAATCGATATCATATTGACTTTCTTCGTAGCTTACCTTGATAAGACGAGCTATCTTCTCGTGGATAAGCCAAAGAAGATTGCAAAGAAGTATTTGACTAGTTGGTTTATTTTGGATGTTGTTTCTACTGTTCCTTCGGAAATTGCAAGAAAATTGCTGCCAAAAGCTCTAGAGTCTTATGGATTCTTCAACATGCTCAGGCTTTGGCGACTTCGAAGAGTCAGTTCACTCTTTGCACGGTATGATTCTCTTACTAGAATTTATCATTGTGAGATACATAGTAAGTTTTTGATGAATTTGATTGAACACGACTCATAACACTTTGGATAAACATGCTTACGGTGAGTGAATTTTAGTATCTTACCATAATGCCAAGGATTTTATTGTCTTTAAACTTGTGTTGGGTTTATTTTGCTATGAGAACATTGATACATTTGTCAAATTGAGGAAAACTAGATGAAAGTCGAGCAGTTGAGTATGCACTTATAGCTATTCACTGGATAAGCTCTATTTCTTTTTTTATTTAACTCTCTTCAGCTTATCAGTAATGTTTCTGATTGGAGAGAATACTTTGACTAACATTAGGGAAGTTTTTTTTTTTTTTTTTTTCATCTGACAGAACCAAAAATCATTCCAAATGTTAGTCTATAATCTTGAACTCTGTGTTTAACTGGTTATAAAGAGTTTATTATGGTACTAGTGCAAAAAAATAAATGGAGTCCAATCCCTATGCCATTTATCCCTTGGATAAGGTTAAAAAAAGACATATTTGAAAATTAAGCTACCTGGCTGGTTTTATGGAACAAAATATTAAGTAGCATTAAAAAAAATATAAATAAAATCTAGTATTTATAAAATGAGAATGTTAAGATGTATGTGTGCTGAATCTATTTAAAGATAAAATAAAAAATATTTAAATTGAGAGAAAGTCAAAGTAACGCCATCATAGATGAGATTATTACATAATACATTGAGGTAGTGAGATGCATGCTGCCAAGAAGGGTGGAGAGCATTAGGTGATGTTCCAAAAAAGAAGAATCACTAGTATAAAGAATAATTCTTAGTAGGCTGCTAGACTTGATGATGAGTGGTGAGAAGGGCACAATAATGAATCATCACACATCGAAAACAGAGAAAAGTTTTTGAGCGGTATAAATAGATAGCGTAATCCCAAATTGTAGATCCATCTTTTAGGGTGAAACTGTGAGGCTAATGATAGAAAATTTCATAATTAAGCGTGCTTAAGCTAGAGTAGTCCTAGAATGGGTGACCTTCTTAAGAATTATTTAAATCATACAGTTCCCTAAATTTAAAGCGGATAATTCCTCTATATTTAGGACATGGGATGTTACATAGTATGAACACATATAAGATAAGAGTAGAAAAGATAGCATTAAAGCAAGTAGATTACTTTTGATCAATAGAATAGGAAAAATGGAAAGAACATGTATCTTAGTTTAGACAAATAAAAAAATATGGATAAGTCGGAACAAACAAATCAAATGTTACTAGTAAAAGAAGATTCAGAGTCTTCACGAAAAAATGGGATAAGAATGATGATGATAGTGATTGACTGGTGACAATTAACTGTTCACTATCATGGGCTGAGTTTGTTTTATTGCATTTGCTATAACTCCTCAATTCTAGCTTATAACGTGTGTTTCTTATGTTTAAATTGCCAGCTTGGAAAAGGACAGGCACTTCAACTACTTCTGGGTTCGATGCATAAAACTCATCTGTGTGAGTAATCAAATGATTTATTCTCTCTATGGCCAGCATAAGCTTAGATAGATTATAACTCAGAAATAATTCCATATTTGTTGTTGTATTTTGTGACACCCTTGTCTCATTCTGCAAAAAAATGATCCGCAGGTCACCCTATTTGCTGTTCACTGCGCTGGTTGTTTCTATTATCTTCTTGCTGCAAGGTATCCTGACCCAAGTTTGACATGGATTGGCGCCTCGATGCCTAATTTTCACAGCAGAAGCTTATGGATCCGATACGTGACATCAATGTACTGGTCGATTACTACTCTTACAACTGTTGGCTATGGCGATCTGCATGCTGAAAACACTAGAGAGATGATATTTGACATCATATACATGCTCTTCAACCTGGGGCTGACAGCATATATCATTGGAAATATGACCAATTTGGTTGTGCATGGGACCAGCAGAACAAGGAAGTTTGTGAGTTCTCTTATTTATATTTTTGAGCTATTATTTATCTTAACCCTGTTTTTGGCTTAAGTAGAGATTGTATTCTTTTTCACATCCAAACAGGGTAATGACAATAAGGAGGTTATTTGTACTCACTTTAAGTTGTATGAGATGTAAGTAGGGGGACTGCGAACATTTAATAAATAAATAAGATAGTTTTTATTATTATATTATCAA
Source organism: Apostasia shenzhenica (assembly GCA_002786265.1). Classification (NCBI taxonomy): domain Eukaryota; kingdom Viridiplantae; phylum Streptophyta; class Magnoliopsida; order Asparagales; family Orchidaceae; genus Apostasia; species Apostasia shenzhenica. The sequence goes on along the minus strand of KZ452040.1, from coordinate 255,505 downwards.
AACTTTATGTGATTATTCGAGTTTTTTTTTTTTTACTATGCTAATTAGGTCCTATCAAATCGAGTTCGAGTGAATTGACCGCAACTTGAAATCAACTTGGGTCAAGTCATCCATAAAAATTGATGGACTTCTAGTTGACTTCAGAGCAAAGTTGCCTCACATCTAAAAAACATGCATGGATCATGTCATACTAGAATTTATTGCATGTATATGGATAGCCTATGTTTATGTCTTGTCTTTATTTCTTGCACACTTTCACTATCAGATGTACATGTATCAAGTACTTCATACATGCATATAAAAGTAAATAAGTGATTCTATGTATATCTTGATTCAATTTCAAGTCGAAGGATTTCATTTTGAGCAGAGTTGACTTCCGAGTCCTAAAAGCATCGAGTTGATGTCAAAATATCTTTTGAAAGTTATAGAGCAAGTTTTGATTTTTTTGAGCTCTAGTTCTTGTAGAAAGAATAAGATAACTCATCCGTTTTTTCTTTTTTGACCTTTATTATTATTATTTTTTTATGTTCCTTTTATTTCCATATGTTGCTTGAGTGAAAAGAAAAAGGAAAAACTAGGCCATGTAACCTTAGTCTGTCAGCACTCTTATACTTTTAGTTGGAACTCTTTCTTGAGCTTTGCTTGCTGCTTGTCTATGCAGAGAGATACAATTCAAGCTGCCTCAGGATTCGCGCAGCGAAACCAGATTCCAGTGAGACTCCAGGAGCAGATGCTGGCGCATCTGTGTCTAAAGTATAGGACAGATTCAGAAGGTCTTCAACAGCAGGAAACTCTTGATGCACTTCCGAAAGCCATTCAATCCAGCATCTCTCACTACCTTTTCTATAATCTTGTACAAAAAGTCTACTTATTCCAAGGAGTTTCTGCTGATTTGCTTTTCCAATTGGTAAATATACCAATCTTAGATTTTTCTCCTTGACACTTGTAATCGAGGTGTAAAGGTTGGACCTAACCCAAATATTCAACTCAAATTGACTCGAAATGTTTAAGTTCTATAATCATGACCCCTGAATATTTTTGGGTTCAGGTTCAACCGAAAACAAAGTAGCATATAAATTGATAATCCTAGTTCCTTAATTTATGATGGCATTTAGGGAAATAATGATCAACTACTGGCATGATGTTGTTTGCACACCATAATAAATTGAGAGTAGATAATATATAAAGCTTTCAAAATCATATTTGAAGTTTGAATCAGGTTGAATTGAACCCAGTCAGGTTCGTGAACCTGACTCATATGTATCGGGCTGAGTTCACGTTAACTCATTTTAGGTTTGGTTGATTTATGGGTGGATGATGATTCAGCATTTTCTTCGTTGTGTTTTATTTATTGCGTTCTTTTAAGGTGTCAGAGATGAAAGCTGAATATTTTCCCCCAAGGGAGGATGTGATTCTGCAGAATGAAGCACCAACGGACTTCTATATATTAGTGTCAGGCAGTGTGGTAAGTCTAACCATTCTTCTTCCTGCAAAGTTAAGTTTAATTAATCATGGTTCCACCTAATAACTTTGTAAAATTATTTGCAGGACCTGATATATCACAATAATGGAATTGAACAGGCAAGTTTTCTGTTGATTCTTTGAGTTTTAATCATCATCAACCTGAATATTTCAATCATAGAAAATTGATTTTAGAAATCAGTGAAATTCTAGGGAATCACATGTTTGATTCTCGACATACAAGTAATGTGAATCTTTCAGATAATGCAAAATAAGTGTTTCATCTTTTTTAACAGCTCTAATCTAAAAGAAATAAGTCACTTGCAAACTTGCTACGATTTCAAGAACTAGATGATACCTCTTAATTTGAAACTTTAGTTTTAATGGTCTAGATTTTCTTTGTTTTTGGGACTTACAAATACCGAGTCATGTTTATCTTGATCCAGGAAGGATACTAAACAAGGCATAATATTAACAGGTCCTTAGAGAATCAAACACTGGTGATCTTTTTGGAGAAGTTGGTGTGCTTTGTTACAGGCCTCAGTTGTTCACAGTCAGAACCAAAAACCTGTGTCAGTTGCTGCGATTAAACCGCACTTCGTTTCTTGGCATTGTTCAGTCAAATGTTGGAGATGGAACTATAATCATGAACAATTTACTTCAGGTCTGTCTGTTGTTTAGATTTTTATAATTGTATTGTGAAATAAAATATATAGGCATTTGGATGAGCATGACAACAATTGACTAAAAAGGGATGGAATAGTTTTGAAGCCTACTTATTTGTATTTCTAGCAGAAGTTAGTAGGGGTGTTATTGATTTTTCAGCGCCTGAGGGAGCTAAAGGACCCAATAATGGAGGGGCTGCTGAGGGAGACAGAGAACACACTGTCTCGGGGCCGAGTTGACCTCCCTCTTTCGCTTCGTTTTGCAGTTATCAGAGGGGATGACCTGTTACTGCATCAACTCCTGAAGAGAGGTTTGGATCCAAATGAAGCTGACAGCAATGGGCATACAGCCTTGGTTTGTTATTAAGCATAATGTTTAATTACATTTGATTCCCTGAGATTGAGGGTTCTTTTCGTGTTGGCCCTTGTTTTTTTAATCGCTTCATAAGTCATTTAACCTCTAATTTTGCTTTCAAGTTGGTCATTGTGTTTGTTGATTCATCACTGTTATCTTTTTAAATTGTTTCCATCCAAAAGCTAATTATGTAGGCTAAGTAAAAGACTAGACTGACTAAAAAGAACGGACCAATGTGAAATGGCACCTGATCTTGGGAATGTAATTACGATGTTGCTTCTATTATTTTGAGAAACTAAGATATTATTTCTGATAATTTTATGTTTGATCTGGCATGCAGCATCTGGCCGCATCAAAGGGAAATGAGAATTGTGCTATTCTCCTACTGGATTATGGAGCAGATCCCAACAGTTTAGGTATGCTGTATAATTTCAACTGAAATTTGAAGGGGTAATTCCATATATCAAACTAAACAGATTTACAACATTCAAAATTTTCTATTTTCAAATCATCTAAGTTAAATAAACAACCCGTAATGAGTGAAGTATGTAAATAAAATATTTTAAGTGGATATTTATATGTATTCATGTAAAAAACTATAGCATTAAATGTAAGTAATTATTTCAATTTTTAATTAATCTGATAACTAATTAAATTGGGGTGGATCATAGATTAGCATAAAATTAGAATGTTTATTAATATCCAAAATCAGCTTCATCTTCTAAAACACTGCAAATTTTTTTTTTTTTTAAATATTATTGAAAATCTGATTTATGTATTCATTTTTCAAGAATGTTTTGAACAGATTCATTAGCTAGTGTACCTCTCTGGGAAGCAGTTCTTGGGAAGCACGAAGCAGTAATCAGAATGCTGATCGACAATGGCGCCGATCTTTCCTACGGCGATATGGCCCAGTACGCCTGCACGGCCGCCGAGCAAAACAGCATTGAACTGCTCAAAGACATCGTCAGCTATGGCGGTGACGTCACCCAACCCCGGCCTGGCGACGGCACCACCGCCCTCCACCTCGCCGTCTGCGAAGGAAACGTTGCGATGGTCAAGTTCTTGCTCGATCAGGGATCCGATCTCCTCAAGGAGGACAGCCATGGCTGGAGCCCGTGGCAGTTAGCCGAGCAACAGGGCCACGACGAGATCATATCCCTCTTCAATTCGAAGAAATCCAGCGAAGACGGCGGAAATCCTAATAATGGCGGACAGAACAGGGAGAATGAAAATTTCAATAGTACCACTGCTAGATCTCTGGGGAGATTCAGGAGTGAGCCGACGATCGTGGCGCAGGAGCCTCGAGATGGAATGATCCCGCGATCGGACGATCCGAGCGGCGGATCGGGGAAGAGAGATCACCGGAAACGGCCATCAGCGAGCAGTTTTCACAATTCTCTGTTCGGGATCATGTCAGCTGCCAATGCAGATCAAAGCTGCCGGGCGCTTCTTTCGTCAAGCACCACTCAATTGGCAGCTGGATATGGTGGATATCATGGGCATCGGAGCCGTACTGTTCAGCAGCACCACTACGGTCATCATCTTCATCCTCATCGCCATGCTCCGATTAGGGTTACGATCAGCTGCCCTGAGAAGCGAGATGCTCCACCGAAGCTTGTTATGCTTCCTCGATCTGTGGAGGAGCTCGTCTCCATTGGAGTGAAGAAATTTGGGATCCGAGCTGCGATGGTTGCGACGAAGGAAGGGGCGGAAGTCGATGATCTGGGGCTTATAAGAGATGGCGATCATCTTCTTCTAGTTAGCAGTGAACGAACTGCTTTTCTTAGCTTGAGAGATCCACATTTCAGATTTTAGCTGGAGGCTTGATGACTGACTGCGGGCTCAGAGTGGACGAAGATATTATGCTGGTTGCTTCAAGAAGAGGGGTCTCATTCAGTTAATAATCAAAAATAGTGAAATTATTATTTTTATTAATATTTTAAATTTATTATAAATTTTAATAATTTTACTTTACAGAAATTTTAATAATAATTATATTATGGCCAGGGCTGTTATCAATCTGATTTCGAGCTGAGCCAATACCGACTCGAAATTGAATTAATTACATTTCTATCGACTCAAAATTGACTCGAGCTCGAAGTCGACAGCTTGAGTCGATTCTAATCGACTTCGAGCCGATTTCAATTCATTTTTAAGCCAATTTTTTTTAGTCGATCTCAAATCGGGTAAGCTCGACTCGATCCGACTCGAGATCAGTTCGGTTTATAATATATATATTATATATACATATTATAATATAAAATGTATTTTAATTCGAGTTGATTTCGAGCTGGATAGAGCCGAGCCTATTCCGGCTCAAAATCGGCTTGAAATTATTACCGAGCCAAATTTTTGGCTCGTTAGTCGGCTCATTTAGATCGACTTGATTTTAATTTGATCTAAAATCGATTCAATTTTCGATCGATCTATATTAACATTCTTAATTATGAGTTTCTTTTTTTCAAAATTTTTTTAATAATATAAATTTTAATTATAAAAATTAATTTTATTGCACATCTAATATAAATATAAATATTAGAATTAATTTTATTTTATGTTTTGCATATTTTTAAATATTTTTTTTTAATTTATAAAATAAAATATTTTTTATTCTCGTTTAAATTTCAATTTTCAAATCAAATGAGGTGTATACATATAAATAACTAGTTTTGAGCAGTACCCTAGAGCATGACTATTATTTTGTAGGCGTCGGTCTTTTATATTTGTTTGAGTTTTGAGAACGTGGAGAAAAAATTATTTTAGAAAGTTTTTTATATTTCTCTTTAAAGAAGATCTTTTTATAAATGAATCTTCTAAATCAAATAAGTTCTATTTATTTTGATAATAAATTTACAGGCTTTCATGTTAATTTTTATTTATTATTTTAATTCAATGAGCTAGATTAATCTTACACACATATATATATATATATATGTGTGTGTAAGATTAATCTAGCTCATTATTTAAAGATTAAATTATACTATTTATATATATTTTAAAATTTTTATTTTAATTTTTGACTATTTTTATGATTTTTTTTTCATAATTTTGTTATTGTGAATCTTTTTGAAACATGCTAGATTTTATGATTTTTTTTTCATAATTTTGTTATTGTGAATCTTTTTGAAACATGCTAGATCTAATCTTAGTTATATATATTAATTCTAGTTGAGTTAAAGAAATGATAAATTAAATTAGTGTGAGAGTGCTGATTATAAATATTTGACTTAGAAATTATCGTATATAAAAAAAAGCATTTTTAAGGTAATAGATATATTTTTTTCATTATTTTAATATTATATTTTGAAATAAAATTAATTTAATATTATATTTATATTAATTGTGAAATAAAATTATTTGTTAATATTAAAATTTATGTATAATATAAAATAAATTTAATTTTTAATATTAAATTTATGTAAATAATAAAATAAATATTAAAAATTTAGCATGATCTGAGGTTTAGGGTTAAAAAGGTTGGCTTTAATTGTGGAATGGTTGGTTAAACGTGTATATATATATATATATATATATATATATATATAAAGGTTTTGCTTGGGATCAAAATTAATTAAAAGTCAAATTAATTGAGCTCGAATCATCGACAAACACATATATATCTCTTATGAAAAAATGTAATTATTTGCATTGGAGGCAGGGACAACAGCATCTTAATACTAGTAATATATTTTTTAAATTTATTCTTTCAATTTTTTATAATAATCTTATAGACAATTATACATAGAATTATGAGCCTGAACTATTGAGGCTGCTTTACATTACTAGTCTTAGGCAAACCAACTATATTATCATTTTATATTTCTGCCTTGCCAACAACATTGAAAATACGTGGGACTCTTATATAATTCTAAAATAATCAGTTACCATTATACATCTACTCAAATTTGTGATGCTCGAATTTGACGCAATTATTGTCCCCAAATTTTAACTTACTTTAGAGTTGAGAAAGATTACGTACTCGGATCTATTTTTACATTATCATTAAGTTCACACAGCTCTTGCTCAACTATATTATTATCATTAAATTATTTTTTAATAGAATTGTTTAAGGGATTAGATTCATTTAAAAAAATAATTTTAATAAAATTACAAGTAATATAAATTATAATAATTTAAAATAAAATAAATTATTATATTAAAATATATATGATGTAAAATTAATTAGTTATTATTCTACTGAGTATGCAGTCTAAAATTTTGAATTACAATTGTTCTGGGACCCAATCATAAGTACATAGAAACAAGAGTCAAACTATATAAATACCAAAATTTTCCCGGGACCGAGCCTTGGCCAGCTCGTATAGACGAATAGTCGTCGGCAAGTCTTATCTCTCTTTCCCCGCCCCCGCCCCCGCCCCTCTCTCTCTCTCTCTCTCTAGTCCCTGAAAGCGCAGCGGTGGAAGCGGTGTTTGTGGCGGCGGAGATGCTTAAGCCTGCTTGTAGTCTGCTATCATGCCTCTGAGCCAGGCAAGCGATGCGGTTCTCTTCCCGACCCCTCCAATGCACCGGGGCAGGAATCTCTGACATAGCCCTAAATCCTACCATGTCTTCTTCCAGCTACAGAGTACCACGAAAGCTTGCTCTCGCTTGCGTATCCCTATCGGTAAACCTAACTCAGAATTCAGAGATCTCAACGGTTGCCTTCTGTTTTCTCCGCAGGCGAGAGGTCGTAGGCCGTGGCATCGTGGATTTTGTGACCGTGCATCGGCTTTTGGCTACGGAGGAGCGGTAAGGGCTGAAACTTTCGTGAGCGGGGATTCGCATATCAGGGATGTAAGGGTTGTGAACTACGCATACCAGCAAGGGTACGCGCGCGATGCTCGGATTCCCAGCGTTGCTCCGCAGCAATTTCGTCCGTGGAGGAATCCGCCGCTGTTGTTCCGGGCGGGTCCGCCTCCGAAGTCGGCGGATCACAGGAACTGGGTTTTTGCAGCAACGCAGCCGCCGGCAGGTTGCGGTGAGTTTCTTTTTTTTTTGGTATTATGTTGTACATTTCATATGAATTATCTGCTCTGGTGCCATACAAATTTGAAGAGGTCTCGTTAAGTAGTTTGATGGATATTATCTTGTGATGATTGAGACCGAGTTGCATTGAAGTTTCAATTACGAGATATCTTTTATATGTGCTGACAGAGACCATCCCGATGAAGAGATTGCCATTTTACTTTTATTTGAGAATATTATGATCTAGAGAAGTGCTTCTTTCCCTGTTTATGCACACGCCAAATGAGAAGCATGAATGAGTTAGACACTGCCTTTCTTGAAAGTTACCCTTAGCCATCTTTATGAGAAATACTTACTACAATGAGTGTACTTTTAAATTCTACAAATCCTGTTACGTGGAGTTACATGATTGGAATAAGGTTTTAGTAACTGTACTTGTATTTAGAAAAATATTTTAAAAACAAATGTTTCAGTCATGTAATGCCATATGTAAGGCTGTTATTTTTGCTCAAGCATCGAAGATTGTTCGAAAGTTGAATAAGATTTTGAATTGAATTGAGCTCAATTCGATTTAAACGAGCCGACTAAGGAGTCATTTTTTTGGCCCGAGATTTTTATTAATCTAATCTTGAGCCGACATAGGATTGGATCGAGACGGCTCGAAATCTAATTGATTAAAAAAATAAAATATATTTGTATATATTTATACATATAACTGAATTTTGTATGTTAGTTTTTTGCAATCGTTTAATGAAAGACTTTTTAAAATTTTCTCTATACCTTTTATTTATATCATGTTTATTGTAGATTAATTTTCTTATTTTTATTTTTAAATATTAGATTAAGACAAATGATAATAATTTAAGGTGATTGAATGAACAAATATATTTATACATAAAATTTGGTTGAAAGATCGAAGGTTAATCGAAAGTCAGATTAAGCTTGAATTGATAACAAATGAGCCAAACTTAACTCTGATCGAAATTGGATTGAACTCTTCTTGTTCATTTTTAGATCAAATCGAGATTAAATTGAAAACTTTCAATTCAATTTTAAGATGAGGTCAGATCGACTAGAGATCAGACTGTTAACAACCCTAGCCATGTGATAGAAATTTTAGAATTTAAATGTACACTTATTGTATGTAACTATTATTTGTTAAACTAAAATCTTGCAAAATTTCAAACCTCCATCCTGACAGCTGATTCAATATTAGGATGGGGTTCTTCGAGATAAACCTTTTAGTAAAAGAAACAAGGTACCTTAGCTCTATTGGTTAAAAAATGTAGCACATGATTACCCCTCTATGACTGTGAGAGTAACCTCCTGGAGGAGAAAAAGAGGAGCAGCGGCTACATTCTAAAAGCTAGGGTAGGAATTGTTAATTTCTAGTAAAATCTTGCATAATCTAACAACTAGGTGTTACTGGAAGCCACACTATTATGAAGAGCAAAATTCAAATGACCACCTCTCAGTAGCAATTGAAGAGGAAGTTTTGTAGGTGTCTTCTACAGTTAGCTTGTTCCCTTTTAAATGACCTTAATAAACAAAGTATGAAATTTACTAAGATGAAAGCAAAACATCATAAATGGTCTACCATCAAAATAGCAAAAGAACCAAGTAACTATCAAAAAATAAAAGAGGAGCAAGTATGTGCGCTTTGGCAGTGCTGCAGTGCTAGTGTTGGGTTTATAGAGACAATTGTTTAATTGGATTTAAGTGACTCTTTGCAGTAGTGATCATGTTTTTTTTTCTGCTTTTCTTCTGTTTTTTTCAGAGTTTTTATGTTTGCATTTCCTTCATTTTGGAGCCTATGGTGAAGTATCCTAATGGTGTTCAATTTTGTCAACATACACTGGTTAACTGGGAGCTTTGCTTCAACAATGAGTCTCACGAAATACATGGCTTGGATCAGAATATGGTGTGGAAACAAGTGTGTCAATATGTTTGACTATTCTATTGTGTTCCCTTTCTCAACAATATCCTCGGTAACTTATGAGATACTGTTCCCCTCTTCATTGTTAGAAACATTAGTCAAAGAATCAAAAGATTTTGACTTGAAACTTTGCTTCTTACTTGTTTTGCCATATATTTTAAATCACCAGATGTTTTTCTGCAAGGTGCATGGAAACTATTTCTAAGATGATTGCCTTTTTTTTTAAGAAGTCTAGGATGATAACTTTGGTCTACTAAAATATCTATGAAGTATTATTGTAACCATTTTCTATGCCTTTCACCGATACCAGTTCATTTTTTGTTAATTTTAATTGTTTGCTTGGAACATATTTAATTTTTCTTTTTTATTTCATCAGACCGGTTCAAAGTCCTATCGTACAATATTCTTGCGGACTATCTTGCTGTAGATCACCAGTCCAAACTATACTACCACATACCCAATCACATATTGGATTGGGAGTGGCGAAAAAAACGACTGTTCATTGAGTTTGGATTATGGTCTCCTGACATAATGTGCCTTCAGGTACCTATAGGTTCTTTTGATGTTTATGGTCCTGGCATCTTAATATTGAATGATAGGGAAAAGAAATTGACAGAGTACAATCTCAAGCTCTAATGTACTGTATATTGCATCATCAACTAATAGCAATGTGCAGCATTGTAAAAATTTTTTGTGCTTTTGATATGCAAGCTATATGTGTTTATGAATTTTTAGTACTTTGAGATTTTTTTTCTTTGCCACTTTAGGAAAACTATTATAGGTTCATGGCTGTTATTGCCAAGAATAATGGAAATTCGTTGGGGATCAACCTGCGTAGACATACTCTGGGCCTCATTTATGTTATCACGGAAAGTATTGATATCTACTGATCAAATACAACAATTTCTGTAGGCAGACAATACAAGAATAAGCTTGATCTTTCATGTTAGTTATTGTACTTGGGCCTGATTTACGTTATCAAGGGAAGTATCAATAAAAAAATCTATGTTTTCCTTTGAGAAATTCTCTTTTAGTCATTATAACATTGCATTTAAAGTTTCTTTTTCTTTTTATTTTTGGTCAAGTGGCAGTGTTTAGTACTGTGATTTAGTTTCTATGATTTCCCTATTATCCCACCCTACTTTGTCATATGGTAGCGAAATAATTGTCAAATCTCCACTTTTAAGGTTCCTTTTGGAATGTAATATTCAAAATTTCAGTTGAAACATTTTTTTTTTGAAATTCGAAAACTTCATTTTTTGTACTAATGAGAGGAAGCACTTTGTTATTAAGATCCATTCTTTACTGCAATTTTTGTTTCATGCCTTTCTGTTGTGATCTATTTATCCTCCTCAGTAATTGTTTCAGGAGGTTGACCGGTTCTGTGACTTGGAAGGAGAACTCACAGTTCGAGGGTATGCTGGCCTCTGGAAGGTGATAACCTTTTTTGCAGCACCAAATATTTAGAATTCTTGATGGATAAATGGTGACGCCAATTTAAAGCAATTATGCTGCATTGCTTTTCCTAGTCTTATATAACTGGAGTCACTTAGTTCTGAATGCGATTTTCAGGCTCAGAAAACTGGAAGGAATAGCTCTCTGGTTCTCTGGCTTCTGTATCGGAAGATGCCTGGATTTTGCTGCTTAACTATTTCCTAGACGTTTACTTTAAGTTGATTCAATGACATTTATTTGATCATTCTATAATATAGTCAGTATTTAATTATGTTTGACATATCAGTTTCTCAACTTAATTAGCAATTCCAGCTTTGATGTTGGTAATGTTATGGTTCTTTTTGTAGCATGGCTAGTTTCTTTTCCAGAGTGATTAGCTAAAAAAATGGTACCATATGCTGTGAAAACTAGGAATTATAGACAAACAAGGATATCTCAGATTGGTCCTGATAGTTGGGTTATAGTTGGGGATGATTGCCATTGCTTTGTGGGTTATTATGAATGGCCGTTTGAAGAAGGTTGACTTCAAAGATCATGTTTTTTCTTGTATATTTGTATTTACCCTTCTTCCACCGTATTTTAGCAATGCTAGCATTCCTTAGGCCTGATGGTCTGATATATAAATTATTGCCTATTTGGTTGTAGAATTGTATAAAATGATTCAGACTATGTGACGGATGGGCTTTATGGTTCTTTGAGATTTCCGTCATTGGAGTGTAGGTGACTCAATGGTTTTGTTTTCTATTTTTTGTTCTTTCTCCGCTTTACATCATATAATCATGCGTTTTTGAAATTTGTTTTTGAAATTTGTTTTTGAAATTTGTTTTTGAAATATATATAATCATGCCTTTCAATGCTGAGTTTTGAGTGCATTGCAATGATTGTTGTAATAGTAGATATGCTAAGTCATTTATGGTCATTTATATAGGTGATTTGGGAAACTTCTAGAAACATAAGCCAATTTAGGTTATCCTTAATGATGTCATTGTATGCTGTGAAAAAGCAATGAATTAAAATGCATATTTTTTTGTGTAATCAATTTCATCTTCAAGAGGTAGATCAAGTTATTAGATTTCTCTCGAATAGGTCTTGTTTGGAACAGAGTAAGTCACCTGGGGTTGATATAACTTAGATGTATTTAATTTGATTGAACAAGTTCTTTCTATAAGACAAATAGAAAATAGATTTCATCCTAAAATGGTATCTTTCGGACTTTCAAAGTTTGGGGGTTCAAAAGCTTCCTCCAGGCATGAGTCCCTATAGATAATTACCATTTTTTCATTGGAGAATGAAACTTTTGATTAAGGAAAGTTAATACTTAACAAATGTCATGATTTAAATTAGTGCAATTGAAGAACCTTGTGATGATCCCATAGTTTAATCATCCAGGGCTCTATTAGAACATGATTCCCTTAAGCTAATTACATAGTTCATTGGGAGTTGTGATTCTCTCACCCAAAGACGCTTTAATGAATTGAGGGGGAGGAGTTTAAGTCCCCTTTCGACCAATCTGGTCCACTTTGTTTTCATCTACCAGCTTATCTGGTTATGCAATCGAGGTTTCCCCTTGTGATTGTTAGGGATCTCTATACTCAATTCGTTGATTTTGCTAGATAACATATCTAATGATAAGACTTCCTGCTTTGAAGAGATTGGTTTCATAAATGTGACATAAATCTTAGGCCAACATCGATAATGCCTTAATTAAGAATTAGTCTCCATGAAGACATTACAAATGTGAAAACTAAAGTACATGGACTTACATAGTTATCATAAATATAAGGGAAGATCATAACAATGTAGCTTGAGCATGAGAACCTGTTGTTACAAGAGGTTGCAAAGGCATAGCAAGAGCATAGAAACATATTTACTTTAGCTCGAAAAGTCCATTATTGCCTTTTATTCAGCTTTTTAAAAATCAAAAGCCAAAACTGTTATTATGATATTGTCACATAAAGTTCATAAATTGATTTATTCTGATATTTAAAATCCCTTATTATTTATATCATGATCAAGTTTATCGACTTTTTCTGCAATTGTTTAATGCATATTATTGTAAATCTTTGATACATTATTGTGGCTAATATGGTGCATATTGATGTGTCCCACATAACCTGAAACCCAAGATATGCCTGCAAACATGGGAAATTAGCTGTTGTCCATGGTTGGAAAGAGTTCAAATTTCACATGCATAATCTTGATCATCTTTGAAGAGTATGCTATAAAAGGTGAAACTAAAGATGATTATTTGCTTATGGCTATTGCTACTTATTCAATTCAATTGAATAAAACTAGAAAACTGTTAGACCCATATGATACTATTAAATTTAATGTCTGTTGAAGCTGATAATTTGAGGAGGTTCTATGACTTGATCGATGACAATCTTTTCTTTGATTTTACTTGTGATTCTTTCACTCTATGTTCAAATCTTTTATTTCGTTTGGACATTCCAAATGAACAAGAAGTTTTAGTTGATGGACAAGGTGAATGAAAGTGAAAATTGAAAATGTGTTGGAATAGATTATAAATATCAATGGTCATTATGACCCTTAAAGTGCTTACTATGGGCTTATTTGGTTGGAGGATGAATTTGGGTAAGGAAAGAGAAAATAATTTATTTTATAGAGTTGATGGGAAAGAAAATTATTTTAATATTGGGAGGTGTGTAAGATGTGAAATAAAGTTGATTTTAAGGTTGGAATTTGTGTTGGATGTGAAATAAAGTTGATTTTTAAGGTTAGAATTTGTGTTGGATGTGAAATAAAGTTATTAAAATTTATAATAAATTTAAAATATTATTAAGATATTTTTTTGCCATTTTTTGGGCTCATGCCAAACAAGGCCTATGGATGGAATATGGCATAGCATTTACTGTCAGAAACCCAAATCAAAATACTGAAAGAAAATAAATATGCTATTGAAGGCCCGAATAGCAACTCCTCTATCTTTACTTTTTCTGATCTTGAAAATCTCTGGTACTATATTTTTCTTCAGATGGAGTGATGCTTCCAACCTCTCTTCTATGTTCATCCAATACAGTAAACCACCGAATGTTAACTTTTTTTGTGAGCATATTCAAAGCTTTGATAGTCTCACCTGTTTATATTGAAATCATTTATTCAACTCTTATGGTTCTAGGATTTGCACTCAATGCAAATTTGTTTGAATATGCTAAAGCATAGTTGACTTAAGTTCATTCACTTTCCTCTTCAACTCTTCCGGGTTCATGTGGACATTGTATGACAATATTTTTGCTCTTTTGATGGTTCAATCTCGGGTTCCCACCACCTAAAAAGATTGCACAAGGCGCAAGCATAATAAAAATGATCTTTATTTGGAGCTATCTCAGATATTCTCAGGGCACATTTCTTCCCATAGCTGCAATATTTTTTGTTAAAAACAATTCTACAAACATGCCAAGTTCAGTTCACATTGAGAGAAGCTAGTGCTCTGCGTTCTCAGTTTCTATTGAATGAAAATGTCTAGGAAACCAAAAAATAAAAAGATTTTGCGTAGGAAACCAAAATCTAACATCCAAGAAATCATTTGTTAGATATTGGAATTTAAGGTTTGGGAGGAATATTGAAGAGCCATAGGGGTAAAAGAAGATTAGAGAACAAAATAAAAAAGATTAGGGAAGATGGTTCACTTAACTGGTGATGACTTTTGCCGATGGGTTGCCATGAGCACAAGGGCGATGTCGTGAAAATATTGTGAAGACACCAACATACGGAAGTTTTGATTTTGTATGGAGGGAAGTAATATAAGATGGCTAATGGTATCTTCATCATTAGAAATAACACTTGATGGAAAATGTAGTTAATATTGATGGTTTCTATTAAAAAGGATCAACGCAAAGGACGGGAAGAACCCGGAGGACCAAACTTTAGTGCCAATCAATACCTAAAGGACTTGTCCTACAAAACTTTAAAAGTTGGAGCCATTTTATATTCTTTCTCCAACTTCAAGTGGCCCGGTACATTTTACCTTTTTGAATATTATTTTATTCTTCGGAAAATTGTTAATATAGTTTGAAGTGTTGTCACTCTTGTTGTTGTTGACTATCAGAAAATATTAGGGAACATTAGTTTCTCAACTTTTCTTGATGATGCAGATGCGCACCGGCAATGCTATTGATGGTTGTGCAATTTTTTGGCGAACAAATAGGTAATCTTGTTGGTCTTTACATATCTATTAAAGAGAATGTCCAATTGGTATGCAAACTTTGTAATTACATTTTATTTGTTTATCTAGAGGAAAACATAACTATACCTTTCGAAATTCCAAAACCTAAAATGTGAGAATGTTTTCAACCTTTCTGGTGAATTTGGATTTTATTACCTTTTGACAATCTATCAAAAAAAAACTCTTCTTTGATGTTCTGTTTTTTTTTTTTGATAAAATGTTATATTAAATTTTTAATGTTCATGGTGTCACTAATTCCTTTTGAGAGGTTCAATATTGTTGTCACAGTTTCCTTGGATTGTTTTGCTTGTTTGGCAGATATCTGTCTTGAATGTGAACCTTTTAGCTTTGGTATCTAGGACGTTTTTAGTTTACATACTTATCCCACCTTGCAACAAACTGCTACAAAAAGCAACAAAAGAGCACAAATGATTTGCACAAGTTTTTGGGGTTCATTAAATTCATATATGTTTTAACTATAATCTGTTTATGTACTGACATCATATTTTAACTAATAAATCCAAACTCAACTGAATGCCTTATCATCCTTTTGTTTGTTTGTGAAGTAGGATGGCAAAAAAACTATCCTTATCATCAAAACGTTTTTCTTTACAAGGCCTTATTAAACACCATTTCCCTTTTTAGTTTGTTGCATTATGTTTCTTATAGTTTTATTCTATTTATTATTTTTTTTAGTTTTACTATTAGTTTGTTGCAGCATTCTGTCTTTCAATTATTCTTTTCTTGGGCTATGTCATTTCCTGCATTATGCATGAGCATTTGTGTTTACAACATAGAGAAGGTTAAAGGATTTTATAACCATGTTACATTAGAAAACAAGAATAATAATTGTTAAATCTCTAGTTACTAGCTAACCTAAATGCTTAAACTCGTAGGTTACGATCTAAGCATAATTTTATATTCTAACACGTTCTCTCATAGGTAAGCTTATTTACTTTGTAATGTGGAGTTTAGTATAGATTCCTTTTTTTTAACCTTATGTTATAGGAATTTTGGAATCACTGGGGTTCAAATTTGAAATCTCTGGCTCTATATTATGTTAAATTTCTGGTTACCAACTGACTTAGCTTAAACTTGTAGGTTATAGCCCTGAAATAGTTTTATTTTCTAACAATGATTAACTCAAATGTGGGTCTGGCTTAATTGGTTCCCGTTTTGTGTAATCATGACCACTTCTTCTAGTGTTTGTTAAATAATGAATAACAAATAGGAAAACTTTGATAGTTCACCAACTTTGAATGCGATGGTCCATTTTACTTCTAAATTCTGTCATTAGCTTCTGATGCTGAATTGGTGATCTGCAAGCTTTAAGACCAAATATTCAAAAATAGACTATTTTACTGTTTTGAATTTGTTTAATAATTAGACAGACTTGGTGATTTCCCGTTAGGTACAAAGGCTAACAATGCGATGATATTTGAGAATTAAAAAAAAACAATGCTATGATATAAATAGTTCATGCTATTATTTATGTTCTTTAAAGAAAGTAAAATTGTGAAAGAGGGAGTGGTAGACTAAAATGGCTTAGCATGAATCACTTGTGTTACAAAGAGATTACTTTACATAGATTTGAATGGGATAAAGAAATCCATATAGTCAGCCTAGGTTGTTTTGGATTACGGCATTTTTTTTGTTATTGTAAAGAAACTGAAGTTGAACTTAGAAATGAAGTGATTAGATTGTTGCATCAAAAAATTGAGATAATGGAACTTGCAACATGCAGGAGACCATCTCTATAGTACATTCTCATGCTGAATTATTCTTAGATGTGCTGAATTTTACTGTGCAGCTGTAGAGACCGTTGCTGTCCCCATAGTGATCTCTCATGCTTGCTTTTCCACTTTTTTGTGGTGTAGCATGCTTTTAATTCATGAATATGTTGTAATGCAGTCATTTGTTGTTTTTCTTAGTCTATAAGTTTTTGATAGTCATAATAGTTTCATGTCTTATGGGCCTTTTTTGATGGTTTATTGTTTCAGATTTCAACTACTTCATGAAGAGCATATTGAATTTAGTAAACATGGACTGAGAAATAACGTAGCTCAAATTTGTGTGCTGGAGGTATCTGTGTCAGATAGAGATTCATATGTTCTTTTTTCTTTTAATGTTTTGGTTCCAACATCTCTAATATATTTGGATTTGCCTTGTCAGTCAAAATTGAGATGCGTGGCTGAAGATGTCTCCTCTGTGTTACCTGCAAGGTACTTACGTATTTGTTTCATTGTTTGTCACGTCCTTTCCTTTTCTTTTCTTGAATTTTTTAAAACATGAGTGCTTTATGTGAGAAATACTTTAGTACCGGTGCATATTCTTAGCTTTGTTATTGAGTTTGATCTCTTATATCTTATTGTACTAGTGAAAATAAAAAGAAATTGAGAATTAACGGTTTTGATGAAGTTACAAATATCATAAACATATACATTTAAGTCATTTACCCTGTAATGCATGTTACTCTAATTGTGTGATACTGCATTTGGATATTTATATTGTTTTCATGTGGAATTTTTAATATTTTAATATTTTTCCTTTACAAGTTTATCTTTTATGTCATTAATATACTATTCTCCACTAAAGTGGTTATGTTAAAACAGCATTAAACATCGAAGTGGCGGAAATCAAGTTGTTGTGTGCAATATTCATGTGCTTTATAATCCAAAGAGAGGAGAAATCAAAATTGGTCAGGTAAATCTTTGTTTTGTGATAAATATTAGCTTCATTAATCTCACATTCACTATTATACTTTTTATATGGACTTATATAAATATTACTTGCATGAGTGACAATATTTATAAAATTAATGTAGTTAAGATGCATATGTTGAGATGAATAAATGATGTATTAAAGTTAACCGTAATAGAAATAATTATTTCAGAGAGGGGTTGGACATGAAATGTGCTAAGGTTGAGAGGATAAAATATCATTTGAGATGATTTGGCTATGTCCATCGTTGACGGTAAAAGCCCATATACAGAAATATAAGGGGATTTAAGTCACAACAGTAAAGAGAGTAATGACTAGGATAGGTGTTGATCAAAAATGACCTAGATAAGATCTTGAATCACTCTTGGCCTCTGAATGATTGTTATTAAAATTTATGGTATTTTTCCCATGGTTTGGGATTTGGCCAAAACGAAAGATGGGCTATAGATAGAGGTTTTTGTTCCCCTTTATTGCTAGTTTCAACTTACATCTCATTCCTTTTGCATCTCAAGCTTCTTTTTGGATAATAGTTCTTTTGATCTCAAAGAGATGGCTCGGCAATATAGTAGGAGGAAAGCTTAAAGAAGAGGCAAATATGTGGTAAAGTGGACATAGAAGAAAGGATTATTTAAGTGTTCTCTTAAGAAGATATATTATTCATAGCATGTCACTTGAATCGATTATTCCACCGTAATCCACTTAGAGTTTTAGGCTACAATCTCTCCTTCTATTTATAGAAGGATTATAAAGAGGTGGGCTTGCTAATTTTTTTTCTTAAGAAATCCTTGTTTTTTTCACATACTCCCTTAGTTTAATGTAGTGGAGCAGCCCACAATTTTGTTCCCCTCTATTGGAGTGGGATCAAGTTGCTTCTTAGGGGGCGTTTGGTTCAATGTTATCTTGACGTTATGTTATGTTATCTAAAGAAAGCAATTGTTTAGTTTATTGACATCTATAAATAATCTTCTATAAGATTATAAAATTATTAATCAAAAGATGACATTTAGATGTCATGACATCTAGATTATATAACATAATACCAAGATAACAACAAACCAAACCCCCCCTTAGTTAAATTTTTGAATTAAAAATTAATTATTAATTAATTATAAGAACAAGAACCAAATATGCGGATGGCGTTGTGGTGGCGGGATAATTCGATGGATCCTTTGTAAAATTAGAAAATTAAAAAACTGGAGTCCATTCTTAGATTTGTTTTCTTAATTTTGTCGTTAGTAATATCGAACGATAAGTATATTAATTGATTACATGAGAGCTTTTGAAAAGTTTTTATTTTAAAATGTAAAGAATAACAACATTGTTAGCTCAAAATAAGCCCACCTTGATTTGCATTATACTTTTTTTGCAATATATATTAACTTTTTTAATTTAATAATTTTGAAGCTCTATAAATTATGAATAAAAAATAGATGTAGAAATAGAATTGAAGCCTTATAATTTTATAAATTTAAGGTCCTATAAATTATTCATATTTTATTTAATGAGTTATGAATAAGCATAAAAAGAGTTACAGGTCATAAATTTTTATACATATTTATAATTTTTATGCATGATCAAAATAAGAAAAGAACCTTGATAACTCTTAATTTATTAACTTTAATCTAAAGTTAAAAATTTAACTTAACAATAGTAATAACCAAGCCTTTATCTTGCTAGATGAGGCTGGTTATATAAATCTTTTGTTTTTATTGCACTTTATCAAATTATAGCTCATAATTTAGCTGTATGCGATGTCATTCCTTACTTGTTATGTCCTTGTTGGCATTTTCTCTCTTCTAACATGAGCAAGATTTAATAACCCAACTCTCTTTATCGGAGTTTTTATCAGCCTACGCTATATGTTCAAACTTAGTTGACTTTCTCTAACCTTTCCTATAATTGAAGTTATACCTTCTCCTAGATATTTGCACAGGAAAACTCGAAGGTATTCTAGCCATCCACATGGCACTAGCAGAGACTACCCAGTGGTCACCACAAGGTCAAGCCAATCCATACTCGATGAACGGACCAACCTTCACAATTCAAACTCACAATGGTCCATTCCCTCGTTCTCACCGTCCCAACTCTTTAACTGCAAGGAGAGCCACATGGTCAAGAACCGTGTTCTGTCCAGCTTTTATGTCGTATCTGTGGATCCCAACTAGCTACTTCCAAGATGGTACAACCACTACTTCTACCCTAACTACTCTGCGACGCTTGCTTGACCCTTCTGCCCCATCCATTCTTGGCATATGGCAGGCTAAGACAGCTTCATGTCAGCTTTGCCTGCCCTATCAAGGTAAGACTTATATGAACAACCCAAAGCAAAGGGCTTTGCCTAGGGCTGTTATCGATCTGATTTCAAGCCAAGCCGATATTGGCTCGAAATTGGATCGATCACATTTCGATCGACTCGAAATCGGCTCGAAGTCAATTGGGTTCGATTTTGAGCCGACTAGAGTCGATTCCTATCAACTTCGAGCCAAGTTTGAGACATTTTTGAGCTTGCTTGAAAAAATAAAATTTTAATTTTTTTCGAGCCGGGTAGGCTCGACTCAATCCGGCTCGGTTTATAATATATATATTATATAACATATATATATATATTACATTAAATATATATTATATATGTATTATTTATATAACATGTATTTTAATTCGTGCTTAATCGAGCCGAGCCTACCTCGGCTCAAAATCATTATCGAGCTGAACTTTTGGTTCATTAGTCGGCTCGTTTAGATCAACTCGATCTCGATTCGATCTAAAATCTATTCAGCTTTCTATCGATTTTCGTTCTTCAATCCATATTAACACCCTTAGCTTTGCCTGTCTCACCACTCTATTCGGCTAGCTAGATCTCTATCAGATCGGGCTGCCATGCTAGCCACCTCATCGACTGTCGACATTACAGCTCCACGTGGCATGATCCAGATCTCCAAGAAGTCGTGCCCAAATTGAAGATAAAGCTTTAGCTTAGTCCTACTACAGCTATAAATACTGAGACTTAGTTTGTGGAAAGGATCTTTTAGGGGTTAGAATTAAAGGAGACTTTTTCTACATTATTATTTTACCACCATGCAATCACCGCATCGAGGCTTACTTGCTTAGTTGATTGGGATTGGCTTGGCCAGTGGAAGCAGGAGAACCTCTTCGAATTACTGAAATACTTATGTTGTACTTTCGAGGAGACTTCCTCTATATTCTTCTGTCACTTTATACTCACCTCGTGGGGGCTTGCTTGCTTAGCAGATTGGGACTAGCTTGGTCGGTGAACATAGGACATTTTCAAACTACTTAATTACTTGCTTTACTTTCATGCACTCTAT
This sequence comes from Apostasia shenzhenica, assembly GCA_002786265.1. Taxonomy (NCBI): domain Eukaryota; kingdom Viridiplantae; phylum Streptophyta; class Magnoliopsida; order Asparagales; family Orchidaceae; genus Apostasia; species Apostasia shenzhenica. The sequence goes on along the minus strand of KZ452040.1, from coordinate 234,432 downwards.
TTCTCCTTCTCTTCTTCGTCTTCCTATCCATGATCTCTCCCCCTTACTCTGAGTCACCTACGGATATTCTGTACTACATGCTAGTAGAACTCTCCTTTGTTTTACGTTAACGTTTTTGGTGTTTTCATTGAGACCTGCAAGTATGGTTGGCAGAGCTCGTAGTCTTATCAACATCCCTAGGCACTATTAGAGAGGAAAGGCTATTGTTGATGAGGCCTCCAGTTCCAACACTTGTGCTGCCAATGTAAACAACATTGGCTGCCTCCCCTCCCCACCCCCACATATACCCAGTTATTATTTTTATCATCAGATCGGTTTTGGTTCTGCAGAACTTGTCCGGGATCCGCAAAACCATGTTGGACCAATTTTGCCACTCGGAACTGGTTAGAATTGGTCTGGTAGAACTAGTTTTGGTTTGGACCAATTCCGGTTGAACCGACCTGATAAGCAGGTCTACCCATGCACGATAAAACGCATAGGTGACATTCTTACAAACCTCTACTGCTTGTGCATCAAGCATACTTCTTAACCCCTTTGATCATGAGTCTTATACTTAGTAAAGACAGGTTATCTTCAATTAACACGATATACCTCAAGTCCCTCAGAACCTTCTAGGTTTTGTGCCTCGCAAATCCTAGGACTTTGGGTCCATCGCATAACTAAGTCACCTAAGCTTTCCACCTAAGACAGTATAGACAGAGGTCACCACTTTTATGCTACAAGGCCCTCGCCCACCATCAGCCAGGGACATTGATGCTAATTGTATCGTAAATGCAAATGAAAACAACCTCATGTTTTGCATCTAAGCAAAACCTGACCTGAAGAGGACATCACGCAACTTGAACCTTTACTCACCTGACATGGACAAAACAATCAATATTCACCCCGTTCAAATACTCAACTAGGGATATCAACTCTAACTGTATCTTAAAGGTAAAAGGAAAAGGCCATATTGGTTTTGCCTTCAGGCAAAACCCGACCTGAAGGGGCACCTCGCAACTAGGACACTAGGACTTTTATTGACCTAACACGAGACAAATGGTCAACTTACACCCTGTCGGTAGTAGACAGTCCACAATGTATTACTTGGCAACTCTTCGATTTCGCTGTGAATGCTTTATATCAACGGTCTCCGGACCGCTTGCTACAACATCAAACATTGACCAAGTCCTATTGCACTTCACACATCATGCAAACATTACATCATGCCCAATAATCATTTCCTTCAAAAACAGTACATATACATTGCAGTATTACTCGTCACTTCTGTAACATCCCGTGATCTCATTGTAGAGGTATTCTCCGCTTTGGCTTTAGGAAAACTGCGTGCTTGAGTGCTTCCCAGGAGGTCACCCATCCCAGTGCTACTCCAGCCCAAGCACGCTCAACTATGGAGTTTTCCATCACGAGCCTCACGGTTTTGCCCCAAAAGGCGCCTCTACTATTTGAGATCATGTTATCTACTTATACAGCTCAGGATCTCCCTCCCTTTCCGATGTGGGACGATTCATTCCTGCGCCCCTCTCACCACTCATTATTCGGCCTAGAAGCCTGCCAGGAGCCGCACTTTGCCTCAGTGATTCCTTTCTCTTAGGACATCACCCGGCGATCACTCCCCGCCCTCTTCGGCCACGGGCGTCACAACTTCATTCAGAACCATGCAAGTCTACTACAAAAGAAATATTTTATTCATTCAAAACCATTACATACATCATCATGTTACAAATTTCATCAATTGCAAAATTACATATCAGTGGGACCAACCTCTTGGTCCACAAGGTCTCCCTCTTCTCCTTCCGAAAAGCCAGGCTTAATCTAAAAAAATTCTTACAAGCTATCATTCAAAAGATTCAGACCAAGTTTTAAGAATGTGATGTCACTACTCAAATACTCACCTGAGGCAACTTCCCTAGATTTTCCTCTCAGGAAGTCCCTAGCTGAGAAGGCTTGTAGTCAGTGCCTTCCAACTTAATATTTGTCATCCTTTGCTGTAGGTATTGGCATGGCAAGCTTCCCTTGTAGTTAGTAACAGCTTTCTCCAGGGCTTGCAGGATGTCCCTGAGATTCTCGAGGAGGTTAGTCGACTCCTCGATGATTTTTCTGATCTATGCCCCAAGGAGATCCCAGATGAGCTGTCTCCTATGCGAGATATCCAGTATGCAATCGATTTGCTGCCGAGCTCATCCTTATCGAATCTTTCTCACTATTGGATGTGCCCTACTAAGCATGTTGAGCTTCAATGACAAGTACAAGACTTACTAAAGAAGGGCTTCATTCATGAAAGTCTTTCCACTTGTGTCGTGTCAGCTCTTTTTACTCCAAAGGATAGTAGTTGGCGCATATGCATTGACTCGTGGGCTATCAACAAAATTACTTTCCATTCCTCCGATTGGGTGATTTACTCGACATGATGCCTGAGGCATGAGTATTTCAAATGTTGACCTATGTAGTTATCACCAAATTAGAGTGTGCGAAGGAAATGAGTGGAAGACTGCATTCAAAATAAAAGATGATTTCTGTGAATGGCTTATTATGCCATTCAACCTCTCCAATATGCCCAGCGCATTCATGAGGGTGATGACTCAAGTGTGCTTCCCTTCATTGGTATCTTTCTTGTCGTATATTTTGACAGCATTTTGATCTACATTAGATCTACGAGGAAGCACCTTGACCATCTCCGTGTAATTTTCGTGGTCTTACGACGAGAAAAACTTTACACGAATCTAAAGAAGTGTCATTTCATGACAACTTCTTTCTGCTTCCTGGGCTCGATTGTATCGATTAAGGGAGTTTCTGCTAATCCCTCAAAAATTTTGGCTATTTGGGAATGGCCTACACCTAAGAATATTAACAATGTTCATAGCCTTCACTGTTTGACAACATTTTATCGTCAATTAATTAGAGGCTTTAGTTTGATTACTATTCCCCTCACCAGTCACTAATTGAGCTTTCCGGGAAATCACGACATAACTGATTAAATACCCTGTATGGAGACTTTTGATTTTGGGAAGATTTTCGAGGTAGCCTATGACGCCTTCGGTGTTGGAATCGATGGAATGCTTAGTCAAGGTCACCTTGTTGCATACTTCAACAAAACATTAAATAGTGCACGACAATGGTATTCGACTTATGATAAGGACTACATCGTAGTACAAGCACTTCGTTTCTGGTGTCATTACCTCATTGCTACAAAGTTCGTCTTATATTCGGGTCATCAGGCACTGAAGCATTTAAACTCTCAAAAGAATCTTAGTCGCACTAAACAGGCAGCCTTCTTGCAAGTGTACACCTTTGTACCCAAGCATAAAGCTAACGTAGATAACAATCTAGCCCTTAGCCTAATATGTGTGTTCTTGTACACCATGCATGTTCAAGTCATCAAATTTGATGACTTAAGGTCTGAGTACGTTGAGTGTAAGGACTTTGGGACTGCCTATTTTTCAATTGCTTGGAACACCCTCTCAGTCTGATTCTGAGTACTTAATCAAGGAGGGTTATCTGTTTAATGGCCCTCAATTATATTCTGGACTCATCCCTACGCTTGTTTCTTATTCAGGAGTTGCATGTTGGCGGCGTAGCTGGACATTTCGGTAGGGACAAGACGATCGCATTAATAAGCGACATGTATTATTGGCCCCGATTTCACAAGAATGTGGCACAAGTTGTAGCTTGATGTTGTACATGCTAGTGGCCAAGGAAGGAAAACAAAACACTAGGCTATATACTCCCCTCTCGATACCTAATCATCTGTGGGAGAGCTTGAGCATGAATTTTGTGCTAGGCAAACTCTAAGGAGGCACATCATCTTAATGGTGGTGGACCATTTTTTCAAAATGGTCTATTTCATCTCTTGAGCCAAAATGTCAGATGCCTCCCACATCTTTATGTTGTTTGTAGTTGAAATTGTCCGTCTCCACAGTCTTTTGAAGTTTATGGTCCTCGATAGAGATAGTTTATGAGTTACTTTCGGAAGATCTCGTGGAAAAAAGTTAGGCATCAAACTACCGTACTCTTCTGTATATCGCCCTTAGACTGATAGATTGGCTAAGGTAGTCAACAGGAGTTGGGTAACCTATTAATGTGTCTTGTGAGCGATCGACAAGCTGGGATTTAATCCTACTTATGGCTAAATTCACTTACAATAAATTAGTCAACCGATCCATGGTTATAGTTTCTTTCGAGTCATCATTGGTTAAGATCCCTGCCTGCTTTTTGACCTAGATGACCTTCCTTCCACTTATAGTACCAGCATCCTCATTCATTTGTCATTTGTATGAGCTTCGCATTGAAATTAGAAGTAAACTAGCTTTAAATTATGATAAGGTTAAAGCTGTAGTAGACAACCGTAGGAGGTTCATACAATTCGAGGTTGGAGATCAAGTGATGGTCAGAGGAACCTGCAAGAAACTAGCTCATAGGCGCATGGTGCGAATGGTGCATTGGTGCAAATGCATATGAAGTGGATCTACTTTTAGAAATGGGCATTAGCACATTCTTTAATGTGGCAGATTTAATCCATTATCATGCACCTAACCCCAGTGACTGTCTAGACTATGCCACTTTTGATCCATTACCTCCTTTTCCTACAATCCCATCTACTTTCCCACCTGACACCCTTATTACTCCCCCAACCGTCCACATGTTGGTAACTACAGGATTGCCTGGGAACATGAGCCAATCTTCCGTAGCAAACCTGGATGAGCTATAAGCATCTCACTTTGGGCCAACATATCCCTTACTTTTACTAGAGTGGGCATCACCAGGTCCATGATTCCCAGCTATATCGTGGAGTAGCTCGTCACCACACCCGATGGCAACATGCAGAGATTTTTTATTAGGTGGCAGGGTCATCTGTCATCTAATGACACTTGGCTGACACTTCAGTATATGCATTCTTTAAGCCTTTATGAATTATGAAGAGCTAGCTGAGGACCCTTGCCACGCAAAGCACATTCGATTACCCATCGCCAAATACAACAAAGTCCAAAGAATGAAAAAGAGGATACAAAAGCTGGGGCACTATGAAGACGAAAGAATAGGGAGCCGTCTCATAACAGAAGACTTTGATTCACTCCTATATTAATTACTCCGATGAATTAGACTCTCACTCCCCTGAAAGGCACGGGTTCTTCGACACCATAACGGTCTACGTCAATATAAACTCTCTATACCCAGAGTTCATGCAGGCGTATCTGGAGGCCCACTCGATAGAGTCGAGTTTTCTACCATCCTAGAGGGCTGATGTGGAGCACTTCCGATGCCGACCGCATTGATGATAGTATACTCATTTCAGAAGAACAATGATCTCTGTCATTTTATCTGTGCTTTATTTACTTGCCATATTATTATTATTGCTATTATTATTATCATCTATATTATGTGGGTAGAGGCTTGCTATATTCTTCGCTTATGGGCTTGGGAGAGTGAAATAGTTATTTAGGAGCAATGAAAGTTCTTTGGCCAAGCTAGGCTTATCGCACCATTTACCCATATGATGGCTAGCCAACTGCCTTTTTATTTTCACCATTGGATCTTTGGATGCCCACTTGGATGGTCTAGATGAAATCACCTTGATCTAGGGCTTGGATTTATGTGAGGATTAAGGAATGAGATTAGAGGGGAATAGCTATAAATAGTATATGCCAATTAGGGTTAGACAAGCGAGAATTACTCTAATTTGAGTTAGAGCCCCCCTCTCTTGCTGCATCTGCTGTTGGCCAGTTGACCTCACTTCGTGACCGACGATGGGATGGTTTGCTGCCACTGCTACTGGACCTCTAGCCCATTATCGTGCCTCCCAACAACCTGAGAAGGGCTTAGCAGCCCTTCCCTGCTGCCCCCATTTGACATACTGCTGCCTCCTGGCCTTGTCGTTGCAGCCGCCGCAGCCACCCAAGGTGCCCAGATCGTTGTGACTTTGATCTCGGTGATTGGTGCAGCACCGATTGCCATTTCTACCAAGTTAGTTGACCGGTTCACAATTGATCGTCAGTTTTCTTGCTTCCATAGTATCTCCATGTTATCTTCCTTGATTCACAGATTTTCCCCTTACAATGATTTGTTTTCTCTAGTATCTTTCTTTTTTGTTTCCTTTTACGCCTATGAATTCAACCCAAAATATTTAGCTTAATTAGTTTACTTGTAAATACCTCCTTATTAGTGATTTCGATTGTCTTGGGATAGAATTGCATGAATGGAGTATTGATGCTTAATTGGTTAAGTTCATATGCACTTGCTCAATTTATGTACTAGTATTTGGAGAGTTTCATAATCTTGGAGTTTCTTGTGTTTGTGCTTCAACATCATTTGATTGCTTCTTGCTTGCTATGAAAATTCTATGCTAGCCTTATAATGGAGGCCTAATTGATTTAGAGCATGTTTCCTAAATGTAATATCTTTGTGAGGTTGTATAGCAATGCATCTTGAGTTCATGCACTACCTATAGGTTTAATTGTTAGAATTAGTGTCTTCTAAATTACCCATTCTATAGCAAATGTCTTTTCATGTGTACCTACTTATTCACATTAGCATTCTAATTTTTTTGATTTTTATTTTATTTGTATGTTTTAGTTTTATAGGTCGGCACTTAGTGCCATATAACATTGTTAGTTTTACTATTATTTTATAAAATTCACGTTTAAATTTGAGTGAGATTTTTTTATTACAATACTCCATATGCATTCTTCCATTTAATCTATCTTGTTTGAATTTTACTAATAACATATTATTATTTTTACTATCATTCTATATGATTTATCTGAGATATCTAAATTATTCTGATAACTTGATTATTAATTGTCACTTCAATACAAGTTTCTACTAAGTAGAAGGATATTTAGTGAAAGGTCAATGTTGTATCAACTTATATCATTTCCCTTTGAATGTGATAGTACCCTTTGAAGGGGAAAATCAATTTGCTAATGAGTGAAGAGTTTTGAGTAAAGAGAGTATATGAACATTATTTCCCTAGAAGTAAGTGAATCTGAGAAAGCCAATATAGATTTCATTGTTTTTTGAAACATAATTATTAAGGCAATAGATAGTTCCAAATTGTTCTATCCATTTGAAGAGTGAAGAGCTCTGAGTAAAGAAAGTATATGCAAGTAACATATTCTCTTGGAAGTAAGTGGATTTGAGAAAATCTCTCATAGATTTCTCAGTTTCTTGAATCATGTCTATAGAGACAATAGATGATTCCAAATTGTTCAGCATCCATGTGAGCACTCATTCCAAAAGCTTTCCATTTGGAGAATTTGGTGGTGTCGGTATGGAGGAAGATCTAAAGATCTTTCTTGTCATGTGAACCTACAAGGAAGTTGGAAGCCCTTTATCAAATTAGTTAGAATCATTAGATTGAACAGTGGTTCTAATGGTAAAAGAGGATTTGGAGTTAAGGAAGGTTGAGGAAGATGCCATTGTCGGCATTGGTAGAAGAGATAAGAAGAGGTATGCATAGATTTAGGTCATATGGTAAAAAAGGATCGGTGAGATTTAGGTCAGTTAAGGTGGTATTAGAATGGAAAGATATTGGATAGATTAATATGATAAAGAGGATTGGTGAGATTTAGGTCATATAAGGTGGTGTTAGAATAGAAAGATGAGGGGTGGTTTGTGGCTGTGTGCAACATGAGCAGGATGGGAATGGTGTGTGGAGCAAAACGACAATGGTAGCGGAGCAGAATGAGCACAAGCAAGGTGGGCACAACAAAACAAGCTCAGTGTTCTAAGAGTAGAGCGGGATGGTGATTAGGGTTGATCCTGCTCTGTCACCATGATGGAAGAAGAATTGTTTTCCCATATTTTTAGAAATAAACCCATCAGTATTTCATATGCAACATCTTCTATTGTTCATGTGAGTGGGTCATTGACGCTGAAAAGATAACAAACATGTGCTTAAGTACTGTATTCCCCTAATTTCGTGAACAATTTGGCATATTATATAGAATTTTTCTAGCTGGAGAAAGATTAAAGTAACATGGAAGGGGGCATTCAAAAAAAATTTGAGTGGAAGGGGAAAGATTTAATGTCATGTATCAAGGTTGGAATTTTGCTTCTGCTTGCTTATTGTTACTGCCTTTCTTTGTTTGTAATTAACATTATGTCATTTAGCATCCAAAAGAATTGGTTTGGACAATTCTTTTGAGTTTTCTGTATGTCGTTTAGCATCTAAAAGAATTGATTTGGGTAATTGTCTAGAAGTTTTCTGCATGTAGAGAATTTTGTAGCTACAGATTTCCTACTTTGCAAATGTTTTTATTCTGTGAACAGCACTTCTTTGGATTGTTATATTGTCAGCTTGTGAACAGGTGAGAGTGCTCCTTGAACGTGCTTATGCTGTATCCAAGACATGGAATGATGCGCCTGTTGTCATTTGTGGAGATTTCAACTCAATTCCAATGGTATGATTTGTTGTGTTTATCACATGTATATGCAGTATTATTATTCTGGGCACTATTTGTTGATGACAGATTCGCGCTTCAGATTTTTTATGTACCATTTAAGTGTCAGGCAAAGCATATAATTCATTTTTTTGAATATCTTCTTTTATCTAGGAGTCTATATATTTATTGTTATGATCAAAAATATATATATTTATGTTGGATTTTTGTATTTTTTTTATTTTTGTTTTTATTTTTTCTCGTTTGGTGGAACTTGATTAAATTTTTGTTATTTTCTTTATCCACATTAATAGCAGTACTGATGGGGATGTTAATCACAGAATTAAAGTAAGATGATTGAAATGGAGTGTGTTGAGAGATTTATGAGATAGGAAGATGCCTATTAAAATGAAGAAACTTTTAGATCTTGTTGGTTGGGTGCTGACTTTTGGGTTGATATATTGATTATTGCGTATAATGTAAAATAACTTATTTCAATATTGAGAGTTATGTAAGACATGAAATATGTTTTTATTGAAATATGTGAAGATGTGAAATAAATATGATTTTTACGATTGAAATTTGTGTAAGATGTGAAATAATATTAATTTTTTATAGTAAAATTTAAGTTGGGTGTGAAATAGAAATAAAAAAATGATGGGTCTTTTTTTAAAGGACTCTAATCAAACAAGGCCCAGAATTGTTATTCAAATTGTTGTGCTTATATGGGAGTGGGTGTACAGAAAATATATAGGAAAATGTCTATATATGGAACCTTAGGTAGTTGAATGAGCAAACTAGATTAGATAATATTAGAAATAATTGTAGCAGGGAAATGGTGAACATAACACATACAAAGGATGAGATGGTGGAAGTTGATTAAGCTGGTTTAGTCATGTCCATTTTTGACCTCTGGAGGCTCCTAGGAGAGGGGTTGTAAGTCACATGGTAAATAGATACATAAATCGAAAACTGATTTGGCATATGGCTATCACATGACCTTTACTCGAATTGCTAGAGAGCTTTACTATAAATTCAATTGATTGGATGAGAGAAATCCATGTAACCAATCATATCTTAGATTGAAAATCGACCTTTTCATACAGGCAGAATTTACAAGTTGTCATAATGCTTTGATATATGGTGTCTTTGTTGGATTAAGCTGGATAAGAATGCCCTGCTTTCTCTCAAAAGTTCTCTTTTGGCTCTCCTGCCTCTGCTTCCTCCTCTTCCCTTCGATTTCTCTCTTCTTGGCTCTGTATCATTTGGGTATGGGATAATGCTAGGATGGTGTTTTACCCCACTTCTACATGTTTCTCAATTAGCTATCCTATTAATATGTTTCTTTTTTCTTTCATACAGAGTCCACTTTACAAATTTATAACAGAGCAGAAGGTATACTCTGTAAATATTCAGTCATTGGCTATGTTTGGTTTTATATGTATTCTCTAATATCTCCTTTTAATTGTGTAGTTAAATATCTCAGGACTTTCTCGACACCAAATATCCGGACAATATTCGGCTAGTTTACATGCACAGGCAAATTCTGATCCAATTTCATATAGGTACTTTTTGTATCACTTCAAAATCTGCTCATCCAATATCTATTTTTAACACTTTTGGAAATTCAAATTATTGGTACCAATTGATCAAGGTGAAAAATAATTACCTTGAAAAGGTTTTTCAAACTAAATAAAGTTGGAATTTGGCTATTTTTGAGGAAGGTTCGCTGAGAAATATAAATTGCTTTTCAGTGCTCAGTCTCTGAGACGTGATTCCACTGTAAGTGACCTTGGTGGTCAGCAAGGTATTTATCATAATGATAAGGGAAATGCATCTACCAGTGAAAACTCCCCTGTAAAACCACGCCCTGATCTTCCACTAAACAATGATTGGCATAAGTCAGCCAGCGTCTTGGAGAACCTGGGTCAGGACTCAAGTTCAAGTCAATGGAGCCTAGCTAGTATGTCCAGTAGAACCACAAGTTGCAGCAGCCAGCAGACTATACTCCATGCTGGTAGGGAGGATTACAGGGATGAGGAGAGCAAAAATGTAAATGATGGAATTCCTTTTGCTGTAGATCAGCGTGATTTTAGAGCACAAGAAATTCGTACAAATGTCACTGATTCTGTAAAACATAGCTCAAGTATATCGTGTTCTAACTCAAATTTCAATGCACCCATTGAATCAGTTGGCAATCTGGAGCTGAAAACAGTATCTGAAGGCCATAAAGTTTATACAAATGGTTACCCAATAGATGAGACTGAAAATGTAAATATCTGCAGTTTTCAGGAAGAAGGTGACACTGTTGGCAATGCTCCATCATTTCAGGGTAATAAAGAGGATTCCAATGACATGGGCTCTTTGGGGGCTTTTTCTTCTCATCCTACAGATGTGAATAACAGTCATTTTATTAATGTTAGTGAGGATATTTCAACTGAAAAAGTATCTAGTGCAACAGTGGCACTTGGAGCGCTCTCAGAGAATGCCTCAACTGGCAGTGGGTCAAGTTTATCTGCTTATGATTCATCTGTGAATAATAAAATGGATGATACATCTAAAAATGAAGATAAAAAACTTATAGATTGTTCAGATTTTGGTGCAGGAAATGAGCAAATTTCCTCGGATAAGACTTTTGAAGAACTATCTACAATGAGTGGTAATTCAAGCAGGCATGCAAGCGCTGCCGATGAGAACCATTTCTCTGAGATCTGCACTTCAGAAAGTGCAAGTCAAAGGAATCAATCGGAAAGTTGCAACAATCTTTGGTTGGATGAAACTTTGACGAATGAGCTTTCTGGCTGTGAGGAGAAGGCAGATCCAAATTTTTTTAAGGAGCTCCTCGGCACTGAAGATGTAAACCAAGCTTCACATCATCTTTGTTCATCAAATGTGGTGCTTCAGGATGAATCCTCCTTTCCTCTTGTTTTTACTGCTTCGGATGCAGTGAAGCCATGTTATAATCCTTATTCTTGGAGTCCAACGGAAATTGAAGCTGCATCTGGAAATCCCAAAAGCACCTCCGTTGAACATTGTTTGAAGCTTAGGAGTGCTTATGCAGATGTTGAGGTAGCTTTTATCAAGCTCCTTTCTTCTGAATACAAGAAATCCACATATTATCAAGGATAATTTCCCTTGGTTCAACTATAATAGTCCTTTAGTAAATAGCTCCAACAAAGGAGAAAAAACCCTTTGTGCCTACCGAAGCTCAAAACTCCCTTGGTTAAATTAAAAGGGGCATTTACCTACATAATACCTAAAACTTTGGACATTACCTACATGTTATTCTCTTCACAAAATTTGAATGATAGGGTGATGTGTGTTTAAAAAGTATGATATTCAAAATTATGGGTGACAACTGTATGTAAATGCCCCTAATTTAAAATATTATTTAGCAATGGCGTTGTATCCTTGTTTACAGAAATAATTTAATTGGCGTTGTGTGCCCCTATTAAAAGATAATTTTGATATAAACGTACTTAAAAAACTAACAAGGGTATATTCATTATGGCCATTTTCTCGGCTATCGGTACTTTTAGCAAGGGTATTTTACTTTTGTAAAAAATGAAGTAAAAATATGGTACTTGTGCTAAATCAAATAGTTTCATGTTTGAAATACACAACTAAATTTACGCAGAATATATATGTATATATGTAACAAATACACTACAGTTGACCTTGCTCTATTTTCACATATTAATTGTATTATAGAGATTGTTGCACATTGCATGTCTTCTATGCAGAATGTAACAACCATTAATAAAAAATCATAGAAAAATTCATTGAAGAACCATTCAAACCCTTTTCTTACTATCGTGGATATTCAAATCATTATACCAACATAGAAATCCACCAAGTACAATTGTCTCAACAAGGTCTACAAAATTTTCCAAATATAACTATCCCAACCATAAGATCTTCCAAGTATTCAAACATCATTTTCCAGAAAGTGTAGATACTTTACAAGAGGCAGTTAACATAGATGGGTGAACAGAACCAAAGGGCAATCAATTTGATAGAGCCATGGCTACAAAAAAGTAAATCATAAAACAGTCATTAGAATTCATATTGAATTATGAAGGCAAACTATATTTATTAGTTCAAGTTTTGCATTATATCCAGAAAAAAAGAGGATTCTTCTAAGATGGTAGATTCACATAGGTGGTTTTGAACAAAATCAAAATTTCATGGATCCACGACTACAAAACTCAAGTGATAAAACATCAATTAGAATTCTTTAGCCACTTTGTATTGAATTCTGAATGCTAACTATTAGTTCTAGTTTGGCATTCTTGATTGATATATCTGAATCTCTACTCCAATTAGATCATGGTAATTTTGTTCTTTATGCTGGCCCTTTGTTGATAATGGTAGCTAAACTCTAGAGGAGCAAGTTCTGCTTGTTGATCATCCCGTTGGAGGGTGGTCTGGGCATCAGGGCTAAAAAAAGCGAAGGATAATTTATATTCCAATTAAATATCCATCCAATTTCATCATGCCTGAAAAAATATCATATAAAAGGAGAGACTTTCCTGAAGATGTGCAATATTAAGAAGAGGTGTTTCTCTTTTCTGTGATTTGAATATGATAATAAAGCCTCCCTTTGTTGATTTATGTGTTAAATGAAATTTTCATGCTGTATTTAACAAGGTTTTTTTCACCTTTGTATAGTTTTCCACGCTAGCTTGCCTATTTCTTGTAGTGTTTGATACATTATCTGAACATAAAAGCAACTGGGTTGTAGTTTCACATACAGATTACCTCATTGCACAAGCTTTCAATTTCAAAAATTTAGTAGGCTTGTAGCCTTACATTAATCTCATCTCCATTACATAATTTCATGCACTGACAATACCAGAAAAAGAAGCAATTTTTTGTTACGAACATAAAGTATTTCTGGCAATCTGTGGCTGAATATGCTATTTCTCCATGTTTCAGGATTATGCAGGGACAAGGGACTCAAATAGAGAACCTGCAGTTACTAGCTACAATAGGCAATTTATGGGCACAGTGGATTACATATGGTATGTTTCATCTTCCACAAAAGTATTTTGCTTTTGGTAGATAAAAAGTATTTCAGTTGGAATCATCTTAAATGGATAACCTTTCAATGTAAAAATTTTAAGTACTCACCTATAAACATTTGTGGATATATGATTCCCTTCACTTGCATAATTGAGTGGTTACATTCATCTGTAATTTTTTTTTTGTAAATCCATGCTCTTATGCACTTGCTTTTATATTTATGTGAATGTTCAGTGTCATGCATGCTTCACAAATAAAAGGCTGCTTGTTTTGTTAGGTGTACTGAAGCCCTTCAGACTGTGAAAGTGCTTGATACAATTCCGAAGCATGTCTTACGGAGGACTCCTGGATTTCCCACACAGGTTTTACTTCTTTTTATTCTTTTACCCCAAACTTCAAAATTTGCCCCACTCCAAATAAAATTTGTAGCATTATGAATTCGATCTTAGGACCCCGTAGTTCTAAGCAAGCTTTCTTCGCATGGGCTAGGAGAAGCTCCACCTTACAGGTTTTACTAGTATTTATGTTTTGTGCATATAAAATTTACACCACAAACTTAAAATTGATAAAATTTATGACGAGAGCAAATTCAATCTTAGGTTGTAGATTTCATCAACTTTTCGTCCAATTATGATTAGTTCTAAATCCCCATCATTTATTATAAAATGATGCAAATTAGGCCGTTGATCTAAATTGAGAGCCCCCCTTCAAAGTTTGTCAACCGCTGATTGTCGGTCACCGGTCACCGGTCACCGGCCTTCAATTGCATGCCTTTGGTTGTCGGCCATCATATCAGAAACTTAAATTTAAGAGGAAATTTTAGATTTGAATAGAATATATTCTATTTTAATAAATTTTGTTGACAACTATTAACTACGGCGTACACTTCAGTGTGTAAAATTTTTAGTATTTAAAAATATATGATGTACATGTAATTCCCTCTTTGTGAAACTACTTTTTTATGTACTTGGTGAGTCTCTAATCAATTAAATACCACAAATATATTTACTACTGCTAACTGGAGATGAACTGCATTTTATGATTGTGCTAATTTTGGCAGAAATGGGGAAGCGATCATATTGCTTTGGCTTGCGAATTGGCATTTTCGAAGGCTTGTAAGACCAAATAAATTGGCTCAAGTTTTGCAACATCAGAAAAGTAGAATATGTTATTCGATGTACAGATTTAGATCACACCTTTATATTTGTTGCCTTTCAAACCTTAGTGAAGCTAAGCCAGCCGTGTCGTTGTCCGAGGTAGTAATTACTCGTGTAGATTACTGCATGAAAAAAATCGATCTTATGAAAATTTTATAAAGAATAATAATAATTTTTAATATAATAATAGATTTAGTTATGTATGAAGATAATTATTTATATCATAATGGCGTTTGTTATGTTTTTATGAACTAGTACATATTAAAAAAAAATTTTGGTAATAGTATTAGTGATTTATATTTGAATTTTTTATTATTTAAATTTTTTTTATTTGTCATCTATCAAACTGTACATCGCGTGAGCAGATGTTTTTTTGAAAAACTTTGAATTTAAAGATTTTTTTTATTTAATAGTTAATCTAATGCAGGGGATGACATTGAAAAATAAGGTAAACAATATTTTATTTTTTTAATTGACTTGAACTTTTAAAAAAAAATTCAGTTAGCTTATTCTTTTGATCAATCATTTCATATTATTCATGACAGCCCAGAAGATTGTTTTTATACTTAGTTAATTTTTCTATTTTATGGAAAATTAAATTTCTCTTAATTTTTAATATTTAAACTTAGATGATATAAATTATTAAGAATGAATCTTAAATAATAAATCTTTTTTGAGGAGAATATCACACAATATATATATATTTATTTGTATATAAATTAATGTTGATGAATTTTTCATGCATATGCAATTACTTCTACTTTTTTATTTTAACAATTTTTCATTTATTTGTTGTTAAAATAGTTTTATTTAGGGTTCTAAATTTTTTCACTTCTGACATTTTTATATGTTGATTTGCTTAGCTTGGTAAGCTTTCATAGTTTTTTTGATTTAATTGTGTATTCTAATATATTGTTCTATTAGATTATGTTTGCGAAATATTTTAATTTTTATATTTAAGTTATCATCAAATCTCGTACAGGGCTGGTAACCGGACCGGTTCCGGTCCGGTTCCACCGGTTCCGGTCCGGTTCCACCGGTTCCAACCCGGTTCCGGATCCGGTCCGGAACCGGTTTGGTGGACTTGGATCCGGTCCGAGTCCGGTCCGGATCCAGATATTATTGGGTCGGGTCGGGTCAATCGGATAAATTAATTAAAATATATTTATTTATACATTTTATAAAAAAAATATATATTTTGTAATATTTCTGACAAAATTAACATAAAAAAAAATCTAAGAAATTTTATTAATATTAACAAAAAAATTTACAAATATTTTACACAAAAAATTTATTCGTCGTAATTACAAAGAATTTTTCTCTAGTACTCCTCCTCTTCTTCTGAACTATTATCCTTAAATTCGTCCACGAAATTGTATTGTTGATTTCGTGACTCAGCAGCAAACCAATTCTGTAGACAGGTAAGCATGCAGAGGGTTGCAGGAGACAAACTACTTCTGTAATCTCCTACTATTCTCCCTGTGGTGGAAAATGTTGATTCAGAAGCTACAGTTAAAGCTTGTGCTGCTAGTACATCTCGTGCCAAAGCAGATAAAATGAGATATTGCTTTGGTGAGCTTTTCCACCACTCCAACAAGCTCATATCATCATCAAATTTCTCTGCGAGATGTAAATAGAATTGCAACTTGTTCAAATTTGGGGCTTGATTCTGTGTTGTCGATTGCTCTCCAACAGTTGCTTTTCCTTTATACGTAGTAACAGATCTTTTTGCCGCCGCCGATCTAAGAACGTTGAAAATGCCGGGCTTTTTCTTTGTTGCTGTTTGTATTTCCACTTGCTCCACATTCCTGCTCGCAACCTGCTCACTGTAATAAAGAG
>KZ452040.1:146185-215946 GCA_002786265.1 Apostasia shenzhenica | reverse complement strand
CTTACGCAGAACCAGTCCGGACCGGTTCTGCGGCCCGGAACCGGTTGGAACCGGTCCGGTTCAACCGGTTCTGGACCGAACCGGTTCTTACTGGACCGGTTCTGGGTCGAACCGGTCCAATAAGCAGCCCTAATCTCGTATAAAATAATGAACGTAACAGGTGGATATGCTTTATATCCCTACTCAAGTTAATATTACAATTATTGGTTTACATAATTTGAACATTTTTTAAAATATTATATCCATTTCTCATAAAAATTTTCATAAGAATTTGAACCTCAATATTAATCATAACAGACTTATGATTTTACGTTGTATTCGTGCACATAAAATTAGAAAATTGTGATCAGTGCCATGCTTTTAGAAATAAAACATTGTAACCGATCACAATTTCTCTCTGTTGACATGTGGCTCCAGCGCTACATCATAGTCATACACGTGGCGCTCCTTCATCTTGAAACATCATGTATGGTCTGTGTTTGCCTCCAAATATCGTGAGTGATGTTTGAAGCCTCCCAACAATCGTGAGTGATGTTTGGAGCCTTCAAATATCGTGAGTGATGTTTGGAGCCTCCCAACTATACTGCATGATCGATGTTTCCAGCTCTCCCAGTTTCATAGAGCACGACATTTCTCAACTATACCTATCGCTGTCAGCGTGCTCTGGCCGTACCGTTTTCAATACAGCATGCTTCTTCAAGACATGTAAACTAAGGGCCCGCATGCTTCAACCGCTGCAAGTTCCCATAAGGCGCGGACCCCAAGAAGATAAACTCTTCACCCATTATTTCCAGCCCCTCCAGTGGCCGACAGCGGTGGGACCACCACCGTGGGCTCAGCATTGTTTATATTTTTTCCCTCCGAAAGACCCGGGCGAAGCTCTCCTTCCACCCGCCTATAAATATCCTTGAACAAAGCTTCAAGAAGGAGGAGAAAAAGGAAGGAAGACGAGTCGCACAGAGATCTTCTTCTTCTTCTTTTTTTTCTTCATTTCCTCCCTCTGTTCAGGGGAGCCCTTTTTTCTATCTGAGGTATAGTCATGTCTGTACTTGGCCCAAGCGGCCTCCTCTTTGAGATATAGTGAAAAGTTTCGAGCTCGTCCCGGTGGACGTAGGAGATTTCCTCCCTGAACTACCTTAAACCTTTGTTTTTGCTCTGGATGCTCTCTCTCTCATCTAAACCTTAATCATCAGGCTTAACTATCTGCGCGCCGCCATCTCTCTGGGCTCTTTCTCTTTTTCGGTGTTTCTTAGGATCCCCTACATCCTACGTCAACATCTTTTTGGTGCTTTCATTGAGACGCCGAAAGGATGGTGGCTAGAACGCGCAAAACCAATTCTGCAGCCCGCAGCGCACATGTACGAGAACCATCTGTCAGGGCGCCAGGTGATGAGGCTTCCGCCTCAATATCTCTACGTCGTGCTGGATCTACTTCTTCTTCCAGAGGTACTCGCATCTCAGAGTTGCAAGGGATGCTGGCGAACCTCACCGAGCTGGTCACTGGCCTCATAACCCAGCAGGCCGTGATCCTCAGGCAAACTCAGCGAGTTTGCGCCGCTGTCCTACCGCCAGCACCTCTCCCGCCAGTCGCGACGGCCCGTGATCCTCTCCCGCCGGCTACGGTGGCTCCTCCACCTCTCCCGCCGGTCGTGGCGCCTTCTATTCAGTCATCTGGCTCCTCTCGGTCGCCTAGACACCCCATTCCTCCTCAAGATCCTTTAAATCCTCTTCCATCATGTCCACTGTCGTAGCTTACCTTTTTTCCTCCAGCTTTCTCTCCTTTCCTCGTCGGATGCAATCTCCCCTTTAGCGGAGCTCAGACCCCTATATGAACCTGATCCTTTCTTTGGTCCGCTGGATGGCAATGCTCCTTTCTCTGATGCCATCTGGCAAGCGCCAGTCCCGTAAGACTTCAGGCCACCCCGCCTTGAAGCCTACAGGGGTGCCACTGATCCTCGCGAACATATTCAGGGATTCGAGGCTGCAATCCGCTATCGCCAGCCTGACGAAGCCACCAAGTGTCACCTTTTGGCTAATACGCTAAAGGGGGCGGCGTTCTGTTGGTTCATCAAACTCCCCAAGGGTCACATCTCCTTTTATGAGCATTTGAAGTGGGAGCTGATCGCGCGCTTCATCGGCCGAACCCGAATGGTCGTTTCTGACATGGTGCTCGCCAACATCAAACAAGGCGAGAAGGAAAGTCTGCGAGACTATACCAACCACTTCTTTGCCACGGCAGTAGAAGCAGAAGATGTAGATCCTACCGTGGCTATGCACAACTATCGGAGGGGCCTCAAGAGCGACGACTTATCCAAATCCCTCCAACTGGTTAAACCTTGAAGCTACCCAGAGCTGGTTGCAAGGGCTAGCCAGTTCATGCTTCTAGAAGACCTAGGAAACGGTGCATCCGATATTTCTGACCCCAGAGTTGAGCAAAGAGTGAAAAGGAAATATCGAGACTGTGAACTTGCGGATCCAAGGGATGGATAACAGGCCTAATCCTCGTCCACACATCGTCCATAATGTTTAACTCACTGGCATGAGCCTCATTCCCTCTGTCATGATTTTCTCATAAAACTTTACTGGATGCTTCATCCTATGATATTCTGGATTTCTTATTCCATTCACAGCATTACGGAATTCATTTCTGGAATTCGTATTTTCGGCATCCTAGCTTTCTGGAATTCACGCTTCTGGGAATCATTTATTGCCGGTCTTTTAGAATTCAATTACAACAGTTCTGGATCTCTATCCTTTGAGCCAATATCATCGCTGCACGTAACATCGTACACGTAACATCGTACACGATACTTGCTCTTATGCCGAGTTATTCTAACACTCCTACTTACGGAGGTCACTGAGCCTAGTTACGCCTGGCAGACGGGGTCTCCTATCAACATTTGGAACCTCTCCATAAGCCCATCCGGCTAGCGCAAGGTCTGAAGGCCTTCTCATAACCTTAGGGCAGTCCCTGTTATCTACTCATGATACAGGTCCCCCCTAAGCAGAGTGCCTTCGCTTCTGACTAGGATCTACCGCTCTAACGGAGGTTAGCCCTTGCCTCAAGTACAAACATCGGCCACAATATTTCAGACGATCTAAGTTCTTTTGGCATTGGGTCAGATAATCCCTCCTAGGCAGAACCTCTACTACTATTATCATTACTTCTTTTCTGTGTAGATATGCGAAAAAGAGTATGCCACTTATCTCCCCATAACAGAGATGGCTCTGTGCCTTCTCATCCATCATCAGGATAAGCCCACTTATTCTATTTTGTCATCTCTCTAACTTTGCTCTTTCCTCTTTCTTTGCAGGAATCATGGAAGCAAGAGGGCGCCACCCTGACTATCCATGCAGATCTCAGGCAGCGCATCCACCACTGTCACGGTTTGCATGCTAGAACCCACATAAATGTTTGCACCCCAGCATGCGGGAGGCTGATGTTGACATGTGGCTCCAGCGCTGCATCATAGCCAAATACGTGGTGGTCCTTCATCTTGAAACATCATGCATTAACCTTTAAAGTTGTGTTTGCCTCCAAACATCGTGAGTGATGTTTGAAGCCACCAAAACATCTTGAGTGATGTTTGGAGCCTTCAAATATCGTGAGTGATGTTTGGAGCTCCCAAACATCCTGCATGACCGATGTTTCCAACTCTCCCAACTACATCGAGCACGACATTTCTCAGCTATACCTATCGCTGTCAGCGTGCTCTGACCGCACTGTTTTCAATACAGCATGCTTCTTCCAGACAAGCAAACTAAGGGCCCGCGTGCTCCAACCGCTGCAAGTTCCTATAAGGCGTGGACCCCAAGAAGACAAACTCTTCACCCATTGTTTCCAGCCCCTCCAGTGGCTGACAGCGGCGGGACCACCAACATGGGCTCAGCATTGTTTGTACTTTTTTCCCTCCGGAAGATCCGAGCGGAGCTCTCCTTCCACCCGCCTATAAATATCCTTGAACAAAGCTTTAAGAAGGAGGAGAAAAAGAAAGGAGGACGAGTCGCACAGAGATCTTCTTCTTCATTTCCTCCCTTTGTTCAGGGGAGCCCCTTTTCTTTCTGAGCTCTAGTCATATTTGTATTTGGCCCAAGCGGCCCTCTTTGAGATATAGTGAAACTTTTCGAGCTCGTCCCGGTGGACGTAGGAGATTTTCTCCCTGAACTACCTTAAACCCTGTGTGTTGCTCTGGATGCTCTTTCTCTCATCTAAGCCTTAATCATCAGGCTTAGCCATCTGCGTGTCACCGTCTCTCGGGGCTCTCTCTTTTTCGGTGTTTCTTGGGATCCCTTACATTATACGTCAACACTCTCGTACTCAAAAATTAAATGAACTTTCTGTAAAATATGGATCTTGATTTTAACAGACGCAAAAGCCTTGTTGTTATTAAAGAAAATTTAGAAAAGATGTAGAATATGGAGCACTATTTCTTACATGTAGAATTTGAAGTTGTGTAATGCCTTTATAAAAATAATTAAACTTAAGATATGATAAATTACAAATTTGAGTATTTTATTAGAAATTTTATTTTTGATATATTTGCACGGTCAAAATATGTGTTGCTAAAATTGTGTAATAAAAAAAATGATTCAAATTAGGGTAAATAGCATCTGGGTCCCTCTAGTTTGGTCGTATGTGCAAATAGGTCCCTCGAATATTTAAATGTAGCAAACTGGTCCTCTAATTTGATGAAAATATGCATATAGGTCCTTGCCGTAACAGACGTTAGAAATTATTTTCCTCTCTCCTCCCTCTCTCTCCTCCCCGCATCTCTCTCTCCTCCCGATCGTAGGCCACAGGCGACACCGCACGGCCTCCGGCGGGTTGCAACGGTGTCGGGCGTGCGCGGGATCAAAATGAGAGAGAGAGAGAGAGAGGGGGGGGGCTGCGGAGGATGGCGCGCAGGCAAGCAGCGCAGGCGGGCGCGGAAGCTGGCAGGCGGCGGGGCTGCGACGGCGGCGGGCAGGCGGGCGGGCTGCGAAGGATGGCGCGCGCTGGTGCGGGCGCACGCGCGCGCTGGTGCCGAGGCGAGCGGCAAGGCAGGGCACGCGTGGAGGGCGGCGGGCGGCGGGAGCGCCGGCGCCGACGGGAGCGCGGCGCAAGCGCTCTGACGCGCGGGCTAACGGGAGCGCCGGCGCAGTCGGGCGAGCGGCCCGGGCTCCTGCGCGCGGCGCTGGAGCGCGGGCGCGCAGGCGCGCCGCGCTGGTGCGCAGACGCTCGGGGTGCGGGGCATGGCGGGCAGGCCGGTGCGGCGCGGGCGGCGGAGCGGCGAGCGCAGAAGCGCGCAGGCAGGCGAGGCGCGCGCGGGTGCGGGCGACTCTCGAGCGGGCGCGCGTGCGGCGTCGACGCTTTCCGGTGGCCGGTGGCCGACGGGCCGGGAGGCGACAGGGTGGAGGCGAGGAGGGCGACGCGCGGCGGTTTCGAACAGAGGAAGAAAGGGAAAGTGGTCCCTCTTGTCTGGAAGAGAGGAGAGAGAGGGAGGAGAGAGAAAATAATTTCTAACGTCTGTTACGGCCAAGGACCTATATGCATATTTCATCAAACTAGAGGACCAGTTTGCTACATTTAAATATTCGAGGGACCTATTTGCACATACGACCAAACTAGAGGGACCCAAATGCTATTTACCCTTCAAATTATTATTATTTGACTCGAAATTGTTCTGAAAGGGTAAAGTATTTCAATTTTTTGTTGACACAAAGTAAAAGAAAAAATATTATTCAATCTGTCCAACTCATTCAAAATAGTTTTTCTATTTTCATAAGTCACTGGTTGCATAATTCAATGCACCATAAGAATTTGATTGTAATAATTTTGAAAACTGACGTAATTCAATGTGCGCAGCCAGCTGCCCGCTATAATTTTGCGCCGCGCCACCGCATAAAACGTCTATGCGGTAACGACCTTATTCTTGAAATTTTGCAGAAAACCGTGAGCTATTATAGCACAGGGTTTTCGGTTTATTTTACCGATCGCATTCATCTCATTCTGCGGAACGTCGCATATAATTTCTTCAACACTAATTCCGTGCGGAACTATTTAGGTAATTCACGGATGTCGGAGGTTATGTTCGGAAATTCACGGGTCCGAAAGCCTGGTTTTATTATTCCCTGAAATAATAAACAAATCGCTGACGTCATGATATTTTATGATGTCTCTATGGCTAATAAAATCATAGTTTTCCTAAATGGCTTTCTAATTTCATATCAATTTTAATTTGAGTTAATTAAAATTTATGTAATTCTGTCACACACAGAAGGCTGGTCATTTACATTAGCAATATACATACATAAATATAATATTGCTAATCTCGTTATGCTATTTCAAATTAATAGGTTATATTTCTTCAACTAAATGTGCTCTACTTCAATTCTCTCACACTCCCCTCTCTACATTGAGCATCAATAAAATAAGTTTGAAAGAAAATATTAAGACAGTAATCATCATAAGTTTATATCATCTTAGATCTTTAGCCTGCAAGATCTACGAAATATAATGTACTTCAATGAAGCTCAATTCACAATTAAAAAAATTTAAATCATTGTTAGTCAATTTGTACACCTCAAAATAAATCTTGTAGTTTGATATTTAGATTAGGATTTAAAATTCAACACCAGAGAGAGATAGAGTAGTGAGAAATTAATCTGAAGAAAATCGCTAGCTATTTGAGATAATATTTAGAACGAATTGAACTTCAGTCGAAAAAGTAAAAAGAGATTAATGTATATTTGAGCAGCTCAAAATACAAATTAAAATAGTTTTTCAAAATACTCAATTCATTTGAGGAGCTAAAACTGGATTGATTAGAGTTCAAACAAACTCGAAATTAACTACTAATCAAATAAAGCTAGCTCAAATATAAAAAAATTTAGACTTATGAGTTGAGCTTGTGCTACATCTAACTTTGAGTCTAATCTTCCCCGCCCCGACCCCTATCAACTAGCACGATTGTCGGCCCTCATTTGCCGCCCACATAATGACCATTATGCTCCGCCAGCCGCCAGAGAAGGCTGAGCACTGAATGAATCAGCCCTACTTATAACATTTGATAATTCAATAGTTATTTGCTTTACCAAATTAATGTTATCATGGAAAACATTAATCTTATAAATCACATTATACACAACTTTAATATTTAAATTAATAATATTTCAAATCACTTTATTTAAATTTTTTATAAATCTTAAAATAAAACAACACATCAAAAACTATTTTTTTTAACCTCCAATTAAAAATAATTCACAAACAAACCACCCCTCCAATCATGCTGCATACATAATAGATGTTCGACAAACTCTGAGACCTAAAAGAATTACAACCCCAAACTAGAATTGCTATTCACGGCACTAAAAAAAATTAAAATATGCATTTCATCAATAAATACACACACACATATATATATATATATATATATATATGAAACCCGTAAACTTAAAGTGATACCAACCTACCGATACGTACAAATTAGAGACCATTTTCGACTCTTGAATCACCGAAAATCATTTACAAGATGAAAGGCCTGCATAAAATTACATAAATGAGAGGATATGGGAGCTCGAAAAACCCTTTTTAATGGGTTTGGCTCCAGCGGTAAAGACGACATAAATCCGCTTCAAAAAGAAGATATAAGGTGCGACTTTGTTAAACCTAATAATTTGCAATAAATTAAAAGTGAAAAAAAAATGATGGAGAAAAAAAAAAAAAAAAACGGAGTGGGTGAAGAAAAAATTAAAAATAAAAATAAAAACTATTATCTGGAGCAAATCTCTGCTGGAAGAAGCAATCTTGTTATGAAGGGAGAGAGGGCTGCAAGAAGCGCCTTGGGGCATTCCTCGTGCGGCAGATGCCCACATCCAGATATTGCAACCAGCCTCTACACAAAATATGCATTAATCAGATATACAAGGTCTAGTGAAAAATACAAAACCAAGAATGGGCATCTTCTTAACGTCTAGATGTTGCCAAATTTTTAGATTTTGGAGTGAAAATTTTATAAATTTTTGTAACACTATCTAAACATGTCATCAAACTAAATAATTATTTTCTCCAAATAATATGACATAATATTAGAATAATATTGAACTAAAAAACCCGTGAGCGAGGAGAAGAAAGATCAAGAGATTGGGATCAAATCATTGTAGATGATCTAAAATAATTGATACTCACTGAAAAGACAATTAAACAAGATAGAAATAGTGATGTGAGCTCAACCTAAGAACACACGCAGGTCACCCATTTTGCAAAACTTTAATGTATTAGTTAGTCAAATTCAGGTAATATTTTGCAAGTCTAGCTCGAACATCAACCGTGCATTCCTTCGAACTAGCAAATAACTCAAAAAGGGTCATTGAGAGAGAAATGCACTCAATAAAAAGATAAATTTTGTGACTCTCTTTAACACATTTGAAAAATGCATGCAATGAAGTGACTTAAGTAGAAACCAGGCGAAAATACGTGCATCAAAGGGCTGGCAATTACGTCCAGATCTCATTCAATAATTGCTCAAAATTTAATCAATTAGAAACCAACTCAGAGTCCCTTGCGACTCAGAGTAAACTCACTCAACAAGGAATTAATTCAACTCAAAATAGAATTAATATATGCACTAAAAGACGTTAATACATACATACATACATACATACATACATGCAAGTGTTACAAATAGTTGCGAAAGAGACTAAAGTATAGCACATAATAAAATACATCCGATTAATAGCATTAACAGTAATATTTAAAACGTGTATAATACATGTTTTATTTTACGATATTATGTCAGTAACTCAAACCTGAAATTTATTTAAATGGATAAACCCAAATTAAAATCGGGTAAAAATCAGTGTAATCAAACTGAGACATACAAGCTCAAATTCAACTCAATACCAGCAGACATATACCCGTTATAGGGACCCAACTGCACAAAAAAAGGCACTTCTCTGCAAGGCAATTTGAGTATTAATACATGCGATTACTTGTGGTCATGATTCAGAGCATGCACATGATTCTTTCACATCAAATAACAAGAACAGATACACAGAAGAGGCATCAACTTACAGAATTTATAAGTTTTGAAGCCATTGCTTGAACCGACTTCAAGGGAACAAGCGCATCCTCAGCACCTGTTACTACTAGTACAGGAAGGTTCTCCATATTGTTTAGCAACGTTGCTGCATTTTGTGGTGACAAGACGGTTGAAAATGATAAACGCCCTATCTCATGCAATGCTTCATCCCAGCCTTCTACAGAGAGTGGAACCTAAATCAAAATCATCTTAAATATAAGAACTACATAAAATAAAGCCATATCACGTCGATGTAAAGCAGTAAATATACAGCCTAAAATTTGATATATATATATATATACAACCTAAAATATTTATCCTCCCGTACACCAACCCCACCAGAGAGGACAAGGGTGAGGGACAACCCCACCTCCACAGCCTCTACCAGAGGAGAAATTATTGCAATAGGGCAACATAATACATAGGATGTCCAATAGCCTATAATCACACAATGCATGCATAAGCAGGACACAAAAGCAAGCGGAAAGAAAGCATATTTCAACCCTTTACCTACGTAAGGCTGAAATATACAACATAAAGGCCAAATATGCTACATGAGGTCTGAAATACTAATTTAAAATGATTTTCTATCAAAACAAATTTAAACGATTGAATTAAGGGCGTTTGGTTCGTTGTTATCTTAGTGTTATGTTATATAATCTAGATGTCATCTTTTGACTAATAATCTTATAATCTAATAGAAGACTATTTGTAGATGTCATTAAACCAAACAATTGTCTTTTATAAATAACATAATATAATATCAAGATAATATTAAACCAAATGCCCCCTAAAAAAATACTACATAGGGCTGAGATCAATACTTACGTAGCATATAATTGGCTAAGAGCTAAAATATGTTACATAAGAGTTGAAATATGCTATATAAGGGTTAATTTCAGTCATTACATAGCAAAAAAAATACCTCTATGTAGCTGAAAAATTTAACTACGCAAAGAAACAAGTTAATGGTTTCTCTTTCTGCTTGCTTGTAGGTCCCTGCTTTTTCACACATTGCACAATTTTAAGCTATCAAACATCCTATTTATTTTGTTGTCTGAATGCAACAATTTATACTACCAAAGAGAAAGAAGGAAGAGCACCTACTTGGGTAAACTCATCGGTCTCTTATTATCACAAATTAATCTGAAGCTAAAATAAAAAAATTAAATTTTCAATGAAAACCATTTAAAAGAATCATGTTGATATAAATTAGAAAACCTAGAAACCTATATCATCTATGAAGCACGAGTACGATACAATAATATGAATACGATATGATACGGATATGACGATACGACAAACTTGAAAAAAAATAGGATACGGATATGTAAGAATACAGCTTATCTATGTGTATAGTGCGTCATATTTTCATATTTAAAGTGTAACTCTATGGTAGAACAAAATGACATATATATCTTGTTATTATAAATTTCAAAAACATCTTTTAGATTTTCTCCAAATTAATTATATTTTTTCAACATTCTTGATATCACTAAAAGTAATGTTATAAACAATTCAACTTGAAAAAATAAAAACATACTTCAACAACTATTGAATTATAAAAATTCTTAAATTTAAAATAATACATAAAATTTGTTTAATTACTTCTCAACCTGTCACAGCTTTTCTAAATAAGATGAAAGTTTAAATATATATTAATAAATTAGTTTTAGTTTCGATTGAAATCTGATTAAAATTAATTAGTTCAGCACGCTAATTGACTACTTTGACATTTGAAGGGTGAGTTAGGTTGGCTGGAATGCCACATAGACAATTGAAATCACCTTAGTTGCCTATCCCATAAACACATATAAACATCTTTCATTACTTTTAATGTTCTCATGTTTAGTGCGAAGGTAACCGCCAAAGTTTTGATTCTGCTACTTTTGTAAGCTTGACTTGCCTGAACTTATTTTGTTTGCCTTGGGATAGAATAAGAAGGATGTACTCGCTATGAGACTTTAATTGAGCAACTCATTTGCCCTATGGCAGCATTTCAAAAAATTATATGAAAGTTTCTATCAGGGCTTAACTTTTAGGCTTCTCTCTTTAACTTCTTAAGTTCTAATGCATACTGTACGTGGACAAAATGACATTATTTAAACTTTAGTTTTGAAGAAACACTTGCAATAAAATAAACAAAGCAAAATAAAGGAAAAAACTATTTTACCTTGTAAAGTTTTAAGACCTCAGTCGTAAGCTTGGTAGGATTGTACCATGCACGACGATTAATGACTTGAGTAATCTCAGTGCGTAACAGAGGTCGGACCACATGTTTCTTTCCCAATGAAGTATGCAGAAGAATCCGTGCAAAAGCAGGAACAACTTCTCTCGACAAGCTCACACTGAGAAGTACCACGCCCTTGATGTCCAGCTATATGAATAGCATAACAATACAAATTAGTAAACAGGTAAAAATTGGACCCTTTATTTAATAATAAAAGATTACAACACCTAGTGCTGAAGATCCATCATTAATTTAATCAAAGATGGTTTCTAAAAGATGCTTTTAAAGAGAAAAAAAAAGTTTCTCAAGATGCGAGGGAAGGATCAAAAATTAAACCCATGTTTGCACCTATAACAATTAACCAAGCGTATCTTACTTGCTAAAAGATTGATAGAAAAGTATACAAATGCCAAAAAAGCTCTTCATATTATTTTTGTTAATCTTGAAAAATATTGGATACAGTCTCAAAGGAAGTTCTTTGGTGGAGATTGAAAAATAATGAATATAAATTGGATACATTAATTTTATTAAAGACATGTATGATGGAGTAGCTACTAGCACGAGGACTCTAGCAACAATTTGAAAGAGCTTCTTATTACTACAGGACCACTCTAAGGTCAGTTTCAAATCCTTGTCTCATCACTAGTGATAGATGAGTTGACCAGGTATATTCAAAGTAAAGTTTCGTGTTGCATGTTGTTTGCAGGTACAATTCTAATAAATGAGACGCTTGAAGGAGTTAATCAAAAGATGAAATCTTGAACCTCAAAAGCAAGGGAATTTTGATTAGGCAAGTAAAGTAGTACGTACATTGTATCCTTGATAACCTAACAGAAGGAAGTAGCATTACAATGAACCTAGACAAAACAATGATCCAATCACACAAAAATTTACCATTATTTATACACAATAATAGGATGCTAAGCAGAGAATCAAGATACGATGGTTAAATTGGAGGAGAGTAACAAAACTATTATGTGATAAGAAGATTCTCATTAGATTAAAGGGCAAATTTAACAAAACTACTATCTGGCAAGCTATACCATAAAAAGTAAAAGTTAAACATCTAAGTTGCAAAATATTCATAAAATTAGTATAGCTATGATGTGGATGTTTAGATGTGCGAGCAAGCACACCAATGTGGATTATTTTAGAAATGTTTGTATAAGAGAGAGAGCAAAAGCAACTCCTATTGATGAGCTGATGGAAAGATGTTTAAGATTACATAGCCACATTTACCAATGACTATTAGAGGCTCTCGTATGTAGGCCTGTAAATAGGTCAAGTTCGAATCAGATCAGCCTAGATCTGAATCTCATTTAAATTCAAATCAAATCACACCTCAGAACGGATTGGTCTTGACCTAAATTTGACTCACGTCGAATCTGAGTCAAGCCAGATTAATGCTCTGCACAAGTACAAAAGAGTTATATATATATATATCAACTCAATTTATTTCAAAGTAAATAATTGATATACTAGGTATGAGATTAATATTATTTTAATAATTAGAATTTTATTTATCTCTTTCCAAAATATATCCTAAATTTTGGCTAACTGATAAAGAATGTGGCAATTAGTGTTTACTTGGAAAACATGGTCTTAATAAAAGTGGTGTAGCATAATAACAATGATTTACTAATTTGGATACTAGAAGAGAAGAAAAATTGTTCAAATATTATGAGAATATGACGTCCCACTTTATTCTAGGAAAGACACTCAAGAAAGCACACACAGATATAACTGAATCTTCTGGAAAAACTAAGTTATCTATGGTGACCTGATCGGATCAAATACAAATAATCATGGTCGATCCATGATTTAACCTGAAAAAAATAACAAATCAAGTTGAACTTCAGATTAGGTAAACGATAAGTAAAATGTATCCAATTAACTATAGTTTCGGATAGAATCTCGAAGCGGATCATGTCAAAGTTAGACCAATTTACAGGCCGACTTGTATAAAAATATGTGGGGACCCAAGTCACAATGTTAAAGGAATTAAAGAATAAAAATGATTTCAAATAGTCATAAAAATGTGACCTTGAATCAAATGCGCTCACGGCAAACACTGCTTCTATATAGAGCTAAACTGATAAGAGAAATTCTTGTAACTAAAGTAGTTAAGATTAAGGCATTCTTGCCGTTTCAGTGGTATTGTTTCAACTAGCCTGAACATTTTTGAAGAGTACATACATACAGGCATATATGTATGTGCGTGTATATGCATGTTTATAAAACACTCGTTATGCCTTACATGGTACATTCCTGCAGCTGCGTAGACTTTCTCAGCAGCTTTCAATACTAGGAGGCCTCCATCATCATGGCCAACAAGAACTATAGATGAAAAACCCAGTTCTAAGCAGAAATATATAAGAAGATCAACCTGCACATGCTAATAGTCAACAACCTCTTCGGACACAAATATTTGATTAGGATGAGATAACACAGAAATAAAGCCAGGAGATCTCATAAAATCAAACACAAAAGGGATGATCTCAAGAAAACTCACAATGTTATGTCAACATATTTTAATTTATAATTTGGCATTCACTCAAAGCCATGGGGAACACTGCTTGATGAAAGGACAAAGTGTTGTAGTTGACAAAAAGAAAATCAACAGCGACTATAACTGTGGTATTAGTTGTGTATTAGCTGTTTAGACTAATTACAATAATCAGGGAACAAGAAAAGTTCCGCAGAATGGTTGTCTAGGCAGCATTTGGCCAGAAACATGCAGATAAACTTGTGAAGAAAGTCATACTATCATAATTGTATGCATGAACCGATGAAAACATGACATGAGTTTTTCAACAAAAAATATGCACCATAATTTGCATTTCAATGAAGCATAACAATGTAGTACATTAAACAGCCAAAAAAGTTGAATAGAAAAAGGAAAAGGTCTAAGTAATCTCCAAATCGCATAAAGAAAACTAGATTTATTTGAATAATCACTCAAATTAATGAACGGGATATGTTTCAAATGCATACAGAAAAGGAAACCATAATGAAAAATAAAGGAAAAGTCTTCAAGCATGTCTAACCACTAGCAAACTCAACTATTTCACGAAGAGATCACATCAAATACGCTTGATTATTAAAAAATTGAAGAAATGGACACAAAGCAATCCATATTCCACTTTATCAATGAAATAAACAAACGTTACCTGGGATTCAATCTTGTAAGGGTTTGGTATTTGTTTTTCTTCCCAATCTTTCCTCCTCAGACGGGATGTCAAGCCCCATCCTGGACGATCAAAAGCTACCACCATACAGCCTATTTGTCGAGCCAAGGCACCCATGATATGTCTCCAAGAGAAAACCCCTCCGCCAAAACCATGTACCAAGACAACACCAACCTTGCAACACTCTTCCATATCCATAGTAAGTTTGCTAAACAAACACCTATCAACTTCATCATTCAAACTGAGAACAGGGTTTTCATCAGAGACCAAAGGGGATAGTGAAGAATTTATCAACAATGGTGCATAGAGAGAGGAGCTATGGAGGCTGTTGCTGAAACTTGCACTAAAATGATGTTGGGTCTTTGATGTAAGAATGAGAGGCCTTTCATGTTTAAGTCTTCCTGTTGAAATACTACGTGGACTACAAGAAGGACTAGGCTCGTGGAATGGTGGAGTTAAAGAATGAGAATGATGCGAATCTGGTAAAGCCAACTTGTAATGAATGGTCAAACCCCAACAAGATACAAACAAGCTGTCAGCATCTGTAAGTAAACTAATAGGAAGGTCACGTTCATCATTTTGCGCTTTTCCTTTAACTTCACTAAAGCTTCTTGAGTTCTTTCCAGAACAAGGTACAGGAGAGCGAGGAATCTTTGGAAACCCAGAAAAAACATTCTTGCAGTACAAAACCTGAGACATGAAACAAACATGAAACTCCCAAATACAAATGTGATCTCAATCAAACAACTAATAGAAAGGAAAATTCCATCTACTCAAGAGTTATACCAAAGCCATCCTGGAAAAGCAAAGATAAAGAACGAAAATAATGGATGATTTTTCACTGTAAAAACCACTCACGCTTCCTAACATAAATATAACATTTAAAAAGATTCATAAAATTTATTAAATAAAGAAGAAAATAATAAAAGAGAAATGAAGTTTAGATGGCACTGACTGCAACTTACAGATTCAGGGTCCACATGGTGAAACAGAAGCTTTCTTCGTGCTCTGCAGCTCGTCCTGTGAGCAACTATGACATGACCAAGGGCAAAAACCAGGGAAGAAAGAAAAAGCACAGGCATGCCCCAAGATCTCTTCTCCAGTAGCTTCAGTCTCGTCAAATTAGGTACAACTTCAGGAACAATTTCAGGAACCGCAGTAAAAAGACAAACCTTTAGACACAACATAATAATTGAAGCAATTGAAAAGAGTATCACTGTTCCCAGATATGGTCCATGAGAGAGCTCAGGCAAATCACACAGTGAATAGACACCTGTAGATAATTGATGAAACCATTCAACAATAAATTGAGATCAAAAAGGTCACTGACCGGCTGAGAACCTTCTTCATAAAGATCAACATCAATATTAGAAATTGCATAAAATTTCTGCAGAAATTTAACAAAAAAACGACATCTATGGTTAGGTGTAACCAAATTAAGCCCAACTAGCTATGAAATAGGAGCTGCAAATGTCGTGAGTTTCAGATTAGAACAGCAATATACCATTAAGTGCCAGAAGAAATGAGTATGGCACAATAACACATATGTCACGAGATGATACCAAAATTCAATATAACAATAAGCTTCATCACAATCAACATCAATTCCAGAATTATTGGTCATTGAAAAGCATTTTTCTCGAACAAGGTGTTAAATGACTGCAGTGGAGCCATTTTTGCTAATTTATGTTAAACCTCTTTAGCCGAATTCTAGAAAGTTTTGACAAAGACTAATGACACTCCAATTGGTAAAAGATGGATGCAAGTTTACACACTAATAAGAAAAATTTGAAGCTCTGAAAATAAGAAAGTACAATTTCAACACCAAAATCTGGATTATGGAATTAACTTTATAGCAGGACTTCAAAGTTTACAAACTAATATCAAGGTGATTGCGGAGACTACAAACTTTAAATTCATTAAATTAAAGAACTTCATTAAATTCATTCGAGTAAATCCTTTAATTGGTCAAGATAGTAAATTCTCAAACTCGGAGCAATCTTCCAGAAAGAAATACAAGGAAACAGATACTATCCATCCATATCAAACAAAGAGAAAATTTTAATCATGTCCATGGAAATGGAAAGAGAACGAGAAACACCAATATCAGCTTCGCACGAAGAGGAAGCTGACCTGAAACTTTCTCGACATCCTTGCACCACAAGCTATTGACATAAGTGAAGTATCACAATCAGGGATGAACAAAGGTAAAAGAGAACACCACTGCTAGAAATCTGGAGAAAGAAGAAGAGCAAACTTACGGCTAAGAACCTACACGTGATAATTAATGATCTCATGATTGAAATGAGAGGTATATCCATCAGAGAGCTCCTAAAGCTGTAGTTCTCTAGATGCGCCCTAATGCTGTAGCACCTCAAGCACGCAAAATTCGATGCCAAAGCCAAAGACGAGGCGACGTCGCCAACCGCCACAAACACCGGTGCCGACAGAACTAGCAGCGACGCAATCATCGTCAGCATGAAGAACACCGTCCTCAATCCCCTCCAAATCCTTTCAATGTTCCCCTTCCCACCGACAGCCATTATCGGAGCGCTCACCAGGACAAGGCACGCTCGCCCTGCTCAGCCAAAACAAGAACGATGTATAACTCCGCCGCTGTCACCTTGCAATCAGCGTAGGAGAAGGAGGTCGAGGCGGAGGCTGACGCCGACGACGAGAAGAAGGAGAAACCCTAGCCGGCAAATGAGAAGAAATGGGCAGCCCGGCCATCTCCCGGAGGCATCTAAATCCTTTCTGCCAGACCTATACCTGGCGATGCAACGAGAATCTCCATGGCGAGGGTTTCGAGAAGGAAGAGGCTCGATCGATGAATGGTTCGATGAGAAAGAGAAAGGAGGAGGAGTCCTCGCGTGGCGTGAAGGACAGAGTCCACAGGGGAGAAGATGGCTCAATAATGATTTTTAATTTATGCGTTTGAAAAAGAAAAACCGTTAGTTTTTTTGTAATTCGCAATTTTTAATAAAATAAAAAATAAAAACAGTTTAATTCTTTCTTTTTTCAGAGATCAGAGTAATCCAAAATTTGATCGTGCCAGTTACACAAAAACAGAGCTCTCTTACGAAATATATGGTCAAATTACTTTCAGGTCCTTGTAGTTAGAGGCCTAAAATATGCTTCCTTAGTATCAAAATTAAATCGGGATTGAATCAAATGTAATAAAATAGTTCTCCAATATCATGCCATGGATTACAGTTTTAGACATATTTATAGATTTAAATCCTCCATCAAATACTAAAAAATAATTGTAGAAATATTTTAAAATTATTAATGATTCATTTTTATGTCATTAGTGTTGATTAGAGGTCATAAGTAAGTATATCTGATAAATTAAACTATTGTGAAAATATTTCTTACTTATGAACCTAGATGTAATTTACATAAGGATCGTTGATTCATTTCTATAATAAAAGTGTGGTTAATTTTAATTATCTTTATATCACATGTAACATAATTTTTAATAATAAAAATAAATTTTATTTCACAAATATTTTATACAACTTCTATTAAATTAAATTATTTTATTTTATATTTTACCAAATATATAAATATAAAAAAAAAATGTGTTGTCAATTCAAATTTAATTTAATGTATTAGTTGATAGGATAATTTTTTAATCTACTAAATAATTTATTTAATTAAATAAAATTTACTATATTATATACTAATTATTTATTGAAAGTGTTTATAGCCATTAATTTTATTTTATATTTTACATAAAACTAAATATCATAAATAAATTTTATTTTCATCAGTAACATCAGACAAAATCTGTGTATGATTAATTTAATCAAACAATGTCATAAAAATTAGTGGACATTTATGTTTTATTAGAATAAGAGATAATTATTTTTTTAATGAAGATAATTATTTAAATTAAGATTCTGTTTAGGAGGGTTACGCCGTAATACCTGTACGAAAAATGTGATTTTTTTGCTAAAAAAAATAAGATTTACAGTAAATTGAGAACAGATCCAGGCCTTATATCCGTTGGATTTGCTTTGAGATTAGTGAATGGAAAATAGATTTTGTTTTTGGTGGGTGGTTTTAGCCAGTGCATACCGCATAGGATTCCTGTTGGACTGGACAGGCTGGAGTTGAAACGGCAGTGGTCCCACCGGTGGCGCGGCGCCCAGCCATCGATGGGACCCACCTAAAGAATATGTGGTGGGGCAGCTGCCAGGTCAGAGGGCAGGGAGAAGTACTTGTCCTGTGGGACCGGGATGTGCGAGAGTGGGGACCGCGTTTGAATTTGGAGGCGAAAATGCTGCACTCAAATTTCAAACTGTCAAATATTTATTTTACCATTTGGGGATAGCTTTGGGTAAATTATACAAAAATTGTAGCGATAAAAAATAATAATTTTACTTATTTATAATGACTATACATAATAAATTTTAGTTATTTTAATATTTAGAATTATTCATCGAAAACTTCATAATATTATTATATAATAAAATATCTCTCAAATTTATTATTTTAAAGAATTCTTTATTATGATTCGAAGTATATATTATTATTAAGTTTTAAATTTTGATGCTTCTGAAAAAACTTTATTTGATTTATTGTAAAATATCATAATTGTCTTTAAATTGACACATCTCTCTCACTCTTTCTGAAATATCAATTAATAGCGAAGCTAAAAGAGCAAAAAAAAATCAACGCTTATAAGAACTGCACTAAAAAAAGAAAAATAAAGAAAAAAATTAGAAAGAAAAGATATCTTTATTAATGGCTCTAATCTCCCCTCCCTCTCTCCCACTTTTATGTACTCGCACAATTATTTTATGTATTTCAATGTTTATTTTAATTTTTTTTGATAAAAACATGTTTAAATTTACATTTTTGTTTCAATGTTTGCCCACTATTTTATTAACAAAAAATAATCATAGTTTTGGGAATACCACTGAAAAAATTAAGAAAATTTGCATTGCAAAAGTGCCAAAAAATTTTAAATCACCAATTTGTTCAGTCATAGTCGTCAACATATTAAAGTTCTTATTTCATGTAATTTAATAGAGGGATCTAACCTAAATGTTTTCTAAACTATAGAGATTTGGTTGAAAAACAAGTAAAAATATAAATACTATTTAATTACAGACTATGAAAAAACAGCAAAGTAATTTACCATAATTACAAATGAATGAAACAAAGTATTTATAGATCATTGTTGATTGATATCATCGTTGTATTAATCGTTACAAATAAATTAGGATAAATTATTTATAGATCACAGAGTGAGGAGTTATTTCAAATAGATCCTTTTTTATTAAAACATTTGAACAGCGAAAAGTTTAAGTTGGCCATTCTATCTCACTTAGGCCTCATTTCATTTGAGGTTTGAATTTTGGATAAAAAAATTAAATTTTAGAAAATGAG
The DNA here is from genome assembly GCA_002786265.1 of Apostasia shenzhenica. Lineage (NCBI taxonomy): Eukaryota > Viridiplantae > Streptophyta > Magnoliopsida > Asparagales > Orchidaceae > Apostasia > Apostasia shenzhenica. Next base: position 196,072 of record KZ452040.1, on the reverse strand, counting down.
TGAAAAATAATGTAAGTTAATTGATTTGTTGAGAATTATATTAGATATGAAACAAAGTAATTGTTCAATATTAAAATTTATGTGGGATGAAAAATAAAATAATTTTTAAATTTTTTTTGAAATAAATTTAAGATTTTGGCTATGACTAAAATTAGACATGAGCGTAAAAAAAATTTATATTTATCTTGCTAAAGTAATTTGCCACCACCTCATCTTGTAAATATCATCACGCAGTCACAATAAATTAATCAATTAAGATTTAAGCTTCAAATAATTAGATTATTTAGTGAATTAGTACTTAATCTATTTCTCAATTTAATGAATTAGAAATTTAAATTTTGATTGATTAAATTATTGATTACTTATTTGGATATGTAGCAAGATTATTTTAATTAACTATTATTTCAGCTGTATTGAATTTTCTTTGATGTAATATATTTGATTAATTACTATTTCTATCATTCTATGTCTAAATTAGTAATATGAAATAAAATCTATTTTTATGTTAAAATTTATATAACATACATGATAGTTTTATAAAATAGTAATAAAAAATAAAATAAAATTAATTTGTTATATTATATTATGCGGTTTTTATAATAAAATATTTTTACTATTAAAAAATTAATGCAAGAAGAGATCGCATGAAGTGATGTATTCAAGCTATCAAAATATTTTGCCTTAACTTAAGAAAATTTAGAATTAATCTAAATTCCATGGCTAAATTCTATTTTGAGTAGGTTGACTTTAAAATATACTTTTCTGCTAATTTATTGATTTTTCAGATTTTAAATAACTTAAATCTAATACTTTAAGATGCAATTGAGCATGATCATACACTCATGCAAATTTATACAATTGGGATGGGAATTAGATTTATTATCCAAGTTATGCCAACTAGTTTGTGTATCGAGCGAATAATGTAATTTGGAAAAAGACGTTAAATGAAAATTTTTAAATTTATATAAAAATAAAAATAAAAATATCTGTCATGATTTGAGAAAATTTAATCCTATTCACCTAAATAAAAAATTTTCAATAGCTTAAAATTTTTTGTTAAATGCGCAACATAATTCTCACAACATAAAGCATGAAATATCAACTTAGAAATATGAAAATTCTTAAGATAAATAAAAGAAGATCATATGTAAATATATATAAAAAAAAATAGCAATGTAAAGTCTGGAGTACTTGCTCACACGTATTTATACAAAAATATCAAAAATTTTCAAACAAAATATTCACATTTAACTTATATGTAGTAGCATTACATTTAATATAAAATTTTAAAAGGTACATGCAAATAAGCTAGATTAGATTGATAAGCACATATGATATGTAAAAATATACTAAACACCTAGCATTAATATCACCTCTCACCAGATTTAGAAGTTTGTTATTAATTCTCTTATATTAAAACATCACACAAAATATTACTTTTCAAGCTCATCGGCCAAAAGTAATTAGGGGGGCATTTGATTCAATGTTATCTTGATGTTATATTATATTATTTAGAGAAAATAATTGTTTGATTTAATGATATTTACAAATAATCTTCTATTAGATTATAAAATTATTAGTCAAAAGATGACATTTAAATTACATAACATAATACTAAAATAACAACCAACTAAACGCCCCCTAGAATAGATCTGTAATATCTCGTGATCTCATTGTAGAGGTATTGTCCGCTTTAACTTTAGAAAAACTGCGTGACTTGAGTGCTACCCAGAAACTCTACTATTTGAGATCACGTTATCTACTTATACAGCTTAGAATCTCCCTTCATTTTCGATGTGGGACGATTCATTCCTATGTCTCTCTTATCACTCATTATTCAGCCTAAAAATCTGCTAGAAGCCGCACTTTGCCTCAGTGATTTTTTTCTCTTAAGACATCACCCGGCGACCACTCTCTGCTCTTCGGCTACGGACGTCACAAAATTTATACTTGGTAGAGAAGATTGTACTAATGTCTATCAATAGTGATGATGCTCTAACGTTAAATATTCAAAATTATGTACTTATCTGAATAAAAAAAGATGTAAATTCTTAAAAGTATCACACCTTACAATAAACACGTTCAGCTGGGGGCTCGAGACGTTTAGAACTTGGGAGTATGAATGTTTGACTATAGCGTGGCGATATCGTAAATAACAAGAATATAATGGGCATTTCTGACGTGCACTTTGCCCTCCCGATAACTGACAAATCATGGTCGGCCGAGAGACCGAAGCACAGAATCGAATGGTGGACAGCCGGGCTGAACCCGAAGGGGAACCGCAAGGCCCTAAGGGAAAAGAAATGCCACGTGGCATATTCATACCCCTTGGTCATTTTTCGGGGGTGGGGTGTTTATACGGATTTAAAATGGCTTTTCTATAATTTGGAATAAAGAAATTAGCAACCAAGATTTGAGATGAATAATTATTATTAAATTAGTCATTTCTGTATTTTTTTTATAAATTTTTATTTCACTTTTTTTTTCTTCCAGCAAAAGAATCCCCCGGTAGCCTCATTTAGTTGAAGTTCATTTAACCACCGTACTAATTACTATTATTTTAAAATAATAACAATAAAATATTATCTTTTTGTATTTTAGGATAAATTGCACTTGGGTCCTTGAGGTTAATATATCCTTCTAAATGGGTCTCAATTTTTTTTTGATGTTAACTATTTTTTACCCTATGCAACATTTAAATGGACCAAAATGCCCTGTTTCCATTATTTAGTTCCATTTCGTGTGTTTCTCTATCGTCGAACGTGCACCCAGTCCAAACTAAAAATATTTACAATTTAGTTTTAAATGTTAAAATTATAAATTTGAAAATCACCTTTTATTTAATTGGGCTGACCATTATGTTCAAAATTCGCTTGAAATTGACTCGTATTTTACTTGTTAGAAATAAAATTAATTAAACAAATAACTGATTTGATGTTTGTGTGATAAAGATATATTTAAATTTTTTGATACATTTTTAAAATATTATATATATATATATATATAAATAGGTAATACTAGACATATATTGAAGTAATTAATATATAAATATATATAATACATATGTAATAATTTATTTAGATTAATTAAGTTATAAGTTTGTATAAATTTATGATAATATATTTACTTATTTAAATATAAATATAATTAATAATTAAGTTCTATTCAACTCGAATCACTTCAAAATGAAATGAATGTTATTCGAAATTAGTGTTAAAATAATATCTTATATTTCTAAATTTAATATTTTAGAGAAATGAGAAATTGATAAAAAAAAAAAAGTAAATTTTAATTTAAATACGATAATATTAGTATTTATAATTTTTACTGTTAAATTCTAAATTTGTAAAGAGAAGGGAAAAGAATAATTGAAGATAGATAAGATTTTAAATTATTTATTATATTTTTAATATTTTAAATTTTGTATTTTAAGTTTTGCTTGTTTGCAAAAATAATATATAGAATATCAAAAAAACCTGAGAGAAAATATATGAGGTATTGAGAGAGAAATAGCGAAAAAAAGTATAAGGGACAACTCATAATAAGAAAGATAAAAATATCAATTAAAATTTTTAAAAATTGAAGAGGCTATGTATAATTTATTTCATATTTTAATATAAAAAATTACTTTATATCACAATCTATATAACTCTCAAATAAGTTAATCAGTATTATTTTACATCTTTTATAATATATTAATCAGCATTATTTCGCATCTCTCATAATTTTTAATACAAATAACTAATTATTTTCTTATTTACATATATTTGAAAAAAATTCAAAAATATTTTCCGTAAAATTTTTTATTTCCTTTAGCAAAATAGAACCAAAAAGGCAAATTAGTAATTCTTGTGATTTCGTTGTTTCTCATTCTATCTGGATATTAAGGTTGCAAATAACTCATTATCCTTTCTCTTGGCTCCATACACGATAAAATTTAAACAAATGTTCTTGTAAGAAAATGCTGGCCGATGGTCGGAATCATAAAAAATTTATGAGTCTACTTTCTCTATAAACGTTTAGAATCAGAGATACATCATTAGCACGAAAATCATATATAATTCAACAACATCAACACTAATCACAATTATCATTATAATTATCAATTGAAGTAACGTATACTATAAGAAAATTTGTACTTTTAACTACAAAAATTAAGGGTAAAATTTTTTTATTAATATATTTTCAAATTAAACACAACAATCACTTTTACATACATTAAAGTTCAACTAGATATTATAATTTCTAGGGGAAGAGTTGGACCAATTTCTTTATAAATTTATAAATGTATTTATAAGAGATTTAATGAGTTTAAATATGTTACTCAAATTAAACAAAGCTACTATAAGAATGCAAATCTATTTAAATTTATGAGCATTATTAAGTCTATAATATAAAAACTTAAGATATAATGAATGTAATTTGGATGAACTTGAAAGTTGAAACTCAAGCAATTTTAATGTTAAATTAAATTTAAATACCCTTTCATTTAATTTATTTTGCATCATGGACATTTGATAAATTTTTTAGTCTGTAATTTAAGTTTGTGAATCAAAATGCGCTACAAAATTATATACATTTTCGGCTCATCATATTTTCAACCCAACCTCGTTTAATTTTAATTTTAATTCCATAAAAAAAATTAATTTTGAAACATAAAATTAATTTTAATCTGAAAATCAGCCTCAAGTGATAAAGTCAAAGTTGGTCTTATGATTAAATAATAAAATAATATTAATTTAGGCACAAGTAATAAAAATATTAGTATAATATATATATATATATATATATATAATGAATATTTATGCTGAATGATAAGAGAGCTAGGGGCCACCTCAAAGCTCAAAGCCAATATCTATTTGAAGAGAAATATTGTAGGTGGCATGTAACTAACATGTCTGATCTCAATTCTATTTTGTTGACGAATAAATTTTTTTAAATAATAATAATAAATTAATTTTTTATTTTATCTCAAATAAATTTTTTATATTAAATTTTAATTTATTTCATAATTTATATTTATTTTAATACAATCATTAAATTTTATTTCACATTCTGATACATTTTTTAATTTATTTCATATTTAATATATTATTTAATATAATTAATTTTATTTTCAATATACAACTATACACAACTCTATGTAGTCTTCCAGGAGTTTCGCAGTCATGAGTTGAGAGAGAGAAGAGAAAGAGGGGGTGTGCTGGCCGAAAAGAGAAAAAAGAGTTGGTATTATCGATTTTTTATTAAATTTTAAAATTAAAAAATTAATATATATATATATATATTATGATTTAAATGTAATTTATCCAAGCATAAAGCAAGGACTGATGATGCCCCGTGTTCGGTTAGGGGCTCTAGGTAGGTGTTGAGCTTGATTTATACTTGTGGCGGCATCGTAAATATTGAGAATCTGGTGGGCATTTCTGACGAATCTGTAAAGTGCTCTGCGCTCCCACGTGTTGACCGTTGGCTGCTAGAAACCGAAACTGAAGATGGACTGCACCGACAAATGGACCCGGCCAGGATAGGCTGCCACGTGGATTTTGACACCGCTTAGTCGTTTTCTTGGGTCTTAATATCGAAGATAAATTATAAGATAAATTATGAAATTATTCATTTGAATTAAAAAAAATTATAAAATTATTTTGGCTAATTTTAATCTCAATTTAATTAATTGTACGTAGAAACGAGTTAAAAATATATATAAATATTTATAAGATATTTAATATGATTAAAAATATTATACACACGCATGTGAAATGTATATCTATTTAAATTTATTAGGATAATATATTAATGTTTTATTTTTGCGATTTAATTTAAGTTTATAATAAAACAAATTTCTAGATTTTCGGTGGATCAAAATTTTCAACCCAACGTCATTTTAATTTTAAAATATTAAATTAATTTAATCTGGAAAGCAAACTCAAGTCAAAGATGGCCGCAAAATTAAAAATATAAAATAATAAAATTTAAGACAGTAAATGGCACAAGTTCCCACATAGACACATATAATTAACTAAGCTCAGTCATTTTTTTATTTAACACAAATGAAAGTTCAATTTTTTTTTGAAAAACAAAAAAATTATTTTTTAAATTTGATGAAAAAAAATATTTTAATATTAAAAAGTGTGTAAAATGTAAAATATTTTAGACTCCAATAATATTCGTATTTGTATTAGAAGTGAAATAAAGTTAATTTTTATAATTGAAATTTATATTGAACAAAAAAATTACTTCGAACCAAACGAAACCTTAAAAATCAACTTTATTCACATTCAATACAAATATAAATATTAAAATTAAAAATATTTCATATTTTACAAAATTTTTAATATTAAAATATTTTTTTCACGCAAGGGGCCAACCAAAAGCTAAAAGCTCAAAACCAAATCTGTGTAGGCGGCATGTCGTTATGCCAAGATTTTATTGAATTGTCATCAAAAGAAAATATTAAATTTTTTTAGCATTAAGAACATCAACTAAATATATATATATATATATATATATATATATATATATGTCTGAAAATTATTATTTAGAAGCAAAATTTGATTTCTAAAAATAGTCAATCATTTTCCTTTTCTATACATAATTTCAAATTATTTTTTATAATAAATTTACCACGCGACTTAACCCTTATTTGGAGTGACCTTATTGCAAACCAGTTATAAGTTTGTTTCATTTTTTTAATATATATTTCTATTATTAATACATGTGATGCATTAGATATTAAGTATTGTAGTTGAACTTGTTTCAATTAGTTTTGAAATACTCGATTATTCGAACTTAAAATAAATTAATTAAAAATATGATGATTTTACCTCTCAATTTTAATGCCAATTCTACCACTTAATTAATATGATGATTTTCCTTGATTCACCCTATATATTCTTTGCAGAGCACATGATTTCTCCATGATTTCTTTAATTTGATTCTGTTTCATAACAGTTAAAATACTTTGTAAAAATATTATTATTATTATTATTTTGATAAAAATAAATTATGTTTTTATAAAGAGTAAACGAATTATTGATAACTTAGGAATATTATTTTTAAAAATTTCACAATTTTGGCCATATTGTAGGTAGTATTTTTTCTGGTTACAAATAAAATAGTTTTTAGTCACAACTAAAATAATTTTGAGCCAAACACCGCACTTATTTAAATGTATATATGTACATACTTGATACTACCATATATATATATATATATATGAAAGACTATTAAGTATGTGAAACATATCCCTATAATTTTATGCAGACTATTAAGTATGATGTCTTTTAATTCAAATGTCTCCTTAACACATCATTTATGCTAAGCAATGAAATAGGTTTATGTCATTTTTTTGTATTATATATATATATATATATGAAATCGTATAACAGTGCAATAGATGAGATCAATTATTTATGCGGCTATCGTGAAAGGTTTTGTACTCTCCAATTCGATCAAATAAAAGTGTGAAACATAAGAAGGTTGTAAGTTTTATAACCTCTTACAATCCAACTATGTGAGGAGCCATTGAGGCATTAGTTGCATCACCATGTAGCAAGATTGTATAAAGAGTATGCAACTTATATCACACATGAAATATCTATAAAAAAAAATATCACATGCAATATTTATGACGTATTTTAATTCATGAATCATCTTTTACGATAGGTTATGTGAAATGATAAAATAAATTTTTTTGTTGAGATAAAATTAAATAAGATTTTGCACATTGAATATATAGAACTGCTATTTTACAATGAATACATCTAAAAATCTATCTCTAGGCCATCTCAATCGATTAGAAAATATTGGTCCTTTTAAAATCAAAGCACTCTCAATATACTAAAGAACATCTATTCATCATCAAGCTCCAACAGATACTAGTATTATAACACATAATCATATTTATGTTAGAACGCATAATCATCTTATCGTAAGAATTTAATGTTCATATCATTATAAATTCCCCCAATAATTTATAAGATATTGTTCACAATCTAAAATATATCATTTCAATAACATAATTTCAATTGATCATTTCATATCAATTTAATGTGTCCCACACTCCCACTACCACCGGACAGGCAAAAGGAGAGTTGAAGAATTTCCTTAAGGGGTTAATCAGTGAAAATTCACTATAATTAGCTCATAATTATTATTTAATTTATAATTTTTAAAAATTTACTAAAAAATTCATACAATTTATCTAATATTACAAAAAAAAAATTTCTCCATTATTAACTTTAACATATTTTCAATTTCATCTCTTAACATTTTTTTTTTAATTTTTATCATTTTAAATTTTTTATCGTTACCTTACTCGCTGGTGCCTCACTTGTTCAGCTCGCCACCCTCCGTGCAGGAGCTCGAGCGCACCTACACCAAAGAAAGTGAGTATATAAAAGACTGGCATTGGAGGCCTACCACCCTCCATGCAGGTGTGCACAAAAGAGCGAGAGAGACAAAAAGATAGAGTAGAGGCAACAGTAAAACTAAATTTTACAAATTTTAAAATAAAATATTTCCTAAATACTAACAAAAATTATCAAATTAAACTTATTATATAATAATAATAATAATCTTTTAACAAGTTTTTTAAAAATTATAAACTAATTATAGGGACATTTCAACGACCAACTCTTTACTTAAAACATACTTGATTGAGACATTACATAATAACTTAAAAATTCATTTATAATAAAGTAGTGGCAAATTAATATATTTAAATTTTTTTAAGAAGAAAGATATTACAAACAAATAATTACTTGGAACTCTGCTACTTTAATCTGTGAAATTTGGGTACATGATTTATATTACATCCACCAAATTATGACGCAATTAAGCATAATCAAGTTGAAATATCAACTAAACATTTAATAAGTTTTATGTATTTACATTTTATTTCATTAAAAATATTGAAAATAAAAGTGAAAATTGCACCCCACAACTTTAAGTTAGGAGGAGGATCAGATCCTAAACATTTTAAATTCATTAGATTAATTTTACACTGAGATTAATTCTTGCCTACATGTCTTTTTAACTTATTTGAACAAAATAGGAAGACAACTCAAACAGAGAGCACAAGTTGGTAGAATACATCAATTTTTTTTTTAATTTATTTCACATTGGGACCTACAGGCAATGCAAAACCAACCCGAAAAAACCCGATCAAAGATTTCTGAAATTAAAATCAATTTGGAAACCTTTTCTCTATCAAGGAATATTGAAAATGAATCGCATTCTATGATCCTGAGTATTTTTTCTGTAGCCACTTATTCAATCTCTGATCTATGAAAATGAGAAGAGCTAAAATGTGAACTTATCTCCAGGATTTCTTAGATCTTAGAAAAAAAAAAAAAGAGGACTTACATTGCTGGGGTTATTTCAGATGATTTTGGGACTAAGATAATAGGTTGGATCCCTGAAAAACCTAAAAATCCTTTCTGCTTTATCCACGGAAAGATCTGTGTTCTCCAACAGAAAAGCCTTTGATGCCCTAGAAATTGCCTCAATAGAACCCACAGCTCCTGCAAGCTGAACAACACATTCATGGAATAGTATTCAAAATTATTGAAGTAATTGATAGAAGATTGTTAGCTAACAAAATGGTAGGCAGAACTACACAAAATTTTATTACTAGCAGATTAAACAGAGTTGATGCGCATAATCTTTTTTTTTTTTTAATAATGATGCGCATAATCTTTACTCTGAATAGTATTTCTTACAACCATAAAGGAGAGTGTTGTAATATTCGACCAACTCACACCAATATAATAGGTTCAAGACGAAAGACTAAAGACAAAAAAAAAGTGATGCATGACGAGAGTTATCATGACCAAACTCAATATGATGTTGCATGATAGATGAATGAAAATGCAGGCTTAGAGATCAACAAGAAAATATTTAAGCTTAAAAAAAAAACTAATTCTTTCAAAATTATAAATAAATGGGATTGAATGTAATTGAAAAATGACCAACTTAAATTAGAACACAATTCAGTTTTTAATAAATTAGAAACAAAGAAACATGATTACAAGTTTTCATAATATTTAACCAACAGTAATTAATTGAACTTAATAATGAAAGGTCGCACATGTGGAGCAAATTCGAATAAATCTCAAACGAGCAAGAAAATCCTTAGTTTTCGATTAACCAAATCAACAATTCATTGAATTTCATACCTGAGTTAAAGAATTAAAGGACCACGATGCAATTTCTAACAAATTAGGGCTGCTCATCAGCGGGCTCGCGACTCGAATAAAATCGATTTTCATGCGATCCGGCGAGGAGATTAAAAAAGGCGCATCGAGCAAATGAACCACGTTGAATCGCACCGGATGAGGCGCAAGCCGTGGAGTTGGGGCTATTCGGGATTGGTGAAGCTAGCTGAAGGCACAAGCACACCGCGATCTGGTGGACTCGGCAAGGGAGGCGGGTGGCCGCGCGATGCTGCAATCTAGCCGGCTCAGCGAGGGAGGTAGGTGGCGCTGACAAGCTCACACAACACGACGTTACAATCCTGCGGCTCGGCGAGGTACCAAAGACCTGCCATTCTAAGCACTCAATGGGGACTACCTACGTTCGGGAGCAGGTGCGAGGAGCTTTAGCGCGCAGTGCATAGTTGCGCGACAAGGGCAAGCGGGACTGCGGTCGCAGGGCAAGAGCGCACAAGCACGGGAGGGAGCGCGGCAAGGGTGCAAGTGTGGCGCGTAGGGTGCGGTCACGCGGATCGGTGGTAGAGAGGGGACGGGCACACGAACCAGCACAATGGGCACAAGAAAGTGGGTCAGCGAGTAGGACGTGGTCGGCGAGTTGAGCGAAGGCGTGCGGGCCGACAACTGGGTGTGCGTCGTCTGCAAGCAAAGCGCGAGTGTAGACCAGCAAATGAGGTGCTGGCTTCTATGGCGATTAAACCGATGTTGGTCGAGCTCGACAGCGACACAATTGAAGCGGCTCGATCTCGATAGCAACTTGGATGAAGAGCAGGCGACCGATGATGTGCGTAGTACACTAGTTTCTAAACAGAAGATTAGGTGAATAGTTAAGTAGAACAAGGCGAATGCTGAGAAGAGTGCGAGATAACAGGAATCAAATTCGGATGGAATGAGCTTAAGTGGTTGGGGTTTACACATTCTCATCCAAGATCCAAAAACTTCCCTACTCGGGATACTGATTCATTCTAGAATCAAATAATCCTATGGGAGAAGACAACAATTTTCATTCAGCATTAAGAAAAATAAGGATAATAGAGAAGCGTTTACAGAGACCTCCATACAAACTGACTCAAAAAAGAAAAAAAATACATAATGCAATAATTTTTTCACACAAACTAGAAAATACTATACAATATGCCTAAAATAATAACCACAAAAATAGAAAAACTAATACAAAATAAATATAGAAAATAAAATCTCCCATCAATTAGAATGAGTTGGGAGATTTCCAATCCACCAAGTCAACAATCCGAAGCATCTATTTTTCTAAATCTGCCCTGACAGTTAGTCGATTCAGATTGAAGCAGTGTGGCTAGATCTCAGTCGTCGATGATAAATTCAGCCAAAAATGCATCGACAATCGATCGAAGTGTCCCCACCATTTTAGGTGATCGACTATATGGCCAACCACAGGGCCTTACCCGACCAAGTTATTTGACCAAGTGTTTTGTAATCTACTATTGAAGCTCAAGATAGAAGAAATTCACATCCCGATCAACCAAGAATTGTTTACAAGCAATTTTCACCCTTCTGTTTCACATTCCATTTGGAGCCTTTTAACCGATTCAAACTCGAGTTTTGAAGCCATAGTAAATATGCTTTATACCCTAAACCTAACGGCATTGTGTGGCACACTTAGCTTAATTGAGTTAACTTAAGTTAACTCAATTAACCAAGTCAAACATCTTTTATGCTATTTGTATATATTCTGGTTTACTGACCCTGCGCTACTCAGTAACCATTCTAACCCTAACCCCATTATAAGCTGGGTTAAGGCATTTCTCTCACATCTCCTCTCTCCTCTTTTTGTTGCTTGCCTAAGTAGATCTTCTCTTCCAGTAACCCTTTTCTCACCACTTCTTAATCTACATTGTCAATTTCTCAAGAAGTCGATATTGCCATTCCATTATCATTCCAACATTATTTCCCATTTTATAACATTTCCTTTATGCCATCACGGGATTTTTGATCTTGACAATTTTATGATATATTTTTTATTTGAGCAATCCTGATTTTACTGATTAGAGAAAACTACAAGGTGATGTTTGATTCTCTTGTTCTGCACCATTAGTCGATTAGATGAAATTTTTTTTGTAATATGTTTTATTATATCTGATACAACCTTGAGCTCTATTTAGCATTGATGTGTTATATAAAAACATATTGTACTATATAACTGTATTAAAAAGTACTATTGAATAAAACTGTTTTATTTATTTGGCAAACTGCTATAAAAAGCTATTATCGAAAGCTGAACCTTTTGAAAAAAATTGCTGAGTTGTATAAAAAAATTCATAATTTTGGCCAAATTAGACAAATAAATAAGATTATTACTATTTCATATATTTATTAATAATATTAAAATAATTATAAATATAATTTCATCAAAAAATTATATATATATATATAAGTTAATATTTTATTATACCTTATTTTTAATATGATAAATATGATAATATATAATAAATATTATAATATATTATTATTAAATATAATAATTATATTTATACTTTATAAATTTTAAATATGTATTTACCATGGTAGTTTTATAATTATTTAATTAGTATTTAAAATAATATTATTTACATTCTCAGAAAATATAAATTTTTTGATAGTATATATTTATATATTATATATAATGTAATTATATATTTATAATAATTGTTACTTATATTATATAAAACTACCATATAAAATTATAATACTTATTTTTTGTGGTTGTTATTTTAAGCATATTATCTAACATTTTCTCGTTTATGTGAGAAAATTATTGCATTGTGTATTTTTTCTTTCTTGAGTTAGTTTATATGGAGGACTATATAAACGCTTCCCTGTTATCCTTATTTTCTTGATACTGAATCAAATTTGTTGCCTTCTCCCTTAGTGTTATTTGATTTTAGAATAATTCAATATCCCGAATAGGGAAGGGCCCGGGCCTTGGGTTAGAATGCGTAAACTCCAACCGCTTAAACTCATTCCATCCGAGTTTGATTCCTATTATCTCGCACCCTTCTCAGCATTCGCCTTGTTTTACCTAACTATTCACCTAAAAGATTGTTCAAATGTTTAATTTGATATTCTATTATAGAGGGGTTAATCCCATTCTAAAATAAAAATAGGCAATGCAGGACTAAACAAATTTACAAATAAATAAAACAAAATAAAAATTCTACGACACCTCATTCCGTTAATGGTATCATGGAGTATGATCTAATCTAAACCATCAATCGCAATATGTTCCATTTATGGGAATATAGTCCAAATTGTTTAAAACATGTGACCTTAAGTTAAAGAAATATACAGGGATAACAGGTAATATATTGGCAAATCAAGATGTATACACTTCTACATGAAAGCCACAGATTGTGTTGGTTAGTTATGCAAGCTAATACAAAGGCTTGTTAAGAGTAATTATCATTGAGGGCCAAGTTGTGCTTGATTTACCAGTGAAAGGACTTCTACCAGCTTAAACCAATGGGCAAGACTAATATGAAGAATATCATCACCAGATGTATTTTCAGTTGATCAAATTAAAGTAGCAGAAAATGCAATCAAATAGAGATTTAAAGATGCATAATAGGCTCTAGAAGAATTTCTAATGGATAATGGTAGTGAATAAAAGATGGATTACCACATTTGCATCATGACTATCTATGCCGGGTATGGAGACGACAACTCTAACAAAGTGTTCCATCTGCTCGATTGATCGCTTTCGCTTCCAAACCAAAATGCAAAGAAAATTGTCAAAAGAAATTTGTCAAAAGGCAAATTATTCTTCAACTCACCTCAAGCTTCATCATGGAGATTATATCTTGACTTTTGCATACTGTTACATTTGTAATTTAGTACAGTGAGCAAGAGTTTTTTACTGCTATAGAAGTTTGCGGTTGTTGAAAATCATTACCTCCGTGAGCATGGGCTATCTTCACAATCTTCTCAAAACCCATCTCCGGATCACTAACTGGCACAAAAGTTGGACTACCAAGCTCCATGGCATGCCTCAGTGACAGAGTTCAAACAGTTTTAGACCAAGGACTAATAATCAAATACAATGAAGCATATCTTTAAAATACCCACTTGAAATATGAACTGTTAAAAGAATCCTTTTGCTCTTTAGTTGGAACAGAAACAACAATATATAGACGCCCAAACTGCCTCTTCAGCTTCTCCACCCTAAACCATTAGAACAAGTCAAATGACGCCAGATAATGGTGAATAAGGACATCAAGAGCATCTACGTGAGCTTGGCCATAAAATATTAAGAAAGACTGAATTGAAATCCCTAGGCATCCAAAATGGATGCTCAGTGACTATCGGATGCACATTTGGCCATAGATTCATTGGGGGAATGCATAGGGGAATGCATATCTCAATGGTTGAAAGGCTTTTTGAAAAAAAAAATGTGCATCCGTTATGAAATAGCAGCAGTATCAGCAAAACAATTTACAAAATAGCAGCAGTATCAACCTCCTGAAGACAGAAGATGCACTGTTACAATCCCAATTCGTAATGAAAACAAATGCAACCGTTATTCCGCCGTTATTGAATATGAAATCCTGCATGCAGCTCACAATAATGAGGGACAAACTTTTGATACCAGATTAAAGAAAAACTGCTATAAAGATTACTACAGGGCTTATCGAAAGGAAGTTAAGACGGTATGAATTTGCGCTTAGGAAAGCGGAAATGAAATGAATGAAAGATGGATGCTGCTCTTCTTTCCAGGAACTACTCATCATGCAAATTCCACAATCTGCACAGCATTTTAAGATAATTTGACATCAATAAACAATTACTTACAATTAAAACTCAAAAAACGCCATGAAAAGCTAAATTTTAAGAAAATTGAAGAGTTTTACTTCTGCTAAATCTAAGCACATTTTAGAGCATCTTCCACAAAACTGAATAATGACAACTCAATAGGGGCAACAATAGATCCAGAATATCAGTCATACAAACAAACACTTACACTGCAATAACAGTACCATAAGATTGTCAACTTGATATAAGAACATAAAAAACCACGGTCATTGTTGCTATTAGACAGTCATAAAGGAAGGAGGTTATTCCAGCGGGTGAAAATGTTCGTACATTTTGAAGACCTATTAATCAGCAGTGGAACATCCATCAAATAATGCAAATCAAACACCTCCATCAGAAAGAACAATAAGAAAGACGATGTCATTAAAAAAATTTTGAAAAAAAAAAGAAAAATGATCATTAGTCGAAAATATTTTTCAACAGATTATCAACGTTCTCATCGTCGACCAAGTTGAATCGCTCCAAATCCTCCACTAACCTCGAGCAAGGCAACAGAAAGTTCAACATAGAAGAAGATTTGCAGCACCAAAAATGGCCGAGGAGGCCGCCGTCCGATCGCCGATATTTCCATCGAAGGCAGGCACTTGCTTCATCGCTAGTGCCTGAAAGGGATTTGTCCATAGTATCTCTCATATTTGAAAAAAATCTGAATTTAGTTTCATTTAAATATATATCTCTAGAGTGGGCTTTGTGAAGGAATAGTTAATTAAAAACAGTAATTCCACCCGAACCCTAAGGTAGGCTAAGCGATAGATTTCATTAAATTTAAACATCAAATTATTATTTTTTTAAAAATTAAAATATATATTTAATATTTAAAATTACTATTATAGATAATAATATAAAGAAAAAGGAGAAAAGTTAAAGTTATAGTCAATATCTAAACATGTGTTTTTAATTTTTTTTAAAATACAGTTTAGAGGCTGTTTGTTTGTAAAGTTAAATTTAATAAGGTTAAAATTAAACTTAGAGATATTTTTTTATTAAAAGTTGTGAATGATGTGAAATAAAGTTAGTTATTATGTTGGGATATGAGAGAGATGTGATATAAAGTTAGTTATTATATTGGGATATGTGATATAAGTTGTTATTATTTTAATAATGTATGTAGGATGTGAAATAAAGTTAATTTTTAATATTAAATTTTATGTGTGATGTAATATGCCACATTAAAATTAAACCAGGTTAATTTTTAACTTCAAAATAAACGGGGCCTTAATTAAAATTAAGGAGTTATTTCTTCAAAAAACTTAAGGCTAATTAGGTGGATGTGGGTTCATACTTAATTAAGCCTTAATTATGGTCAGTGCAATTCAATCCTAGATTCAAACTAAATTTTTTTTGAAATTAACCATTTTTAGATGTAATTTTGTGCATTGCAATCTCATGGTGGAACTTGGAAGTCTAATTCTATGTAGACACAATCCTGACCAAAAATTATTGATTGGATAGAAACTTCTCAGCCTAATTAATAGGAAGAGATTTCATCAATTGATTTGTGCAAGTTCTTTCAGATGGTCAGAGAAATATCATATACGATTATGGAGCAACGGTTAAGTCAACATCTGCCAGAAAGAAAGTGATGTAAGGGTATTTTGACTACTTAGGTCAACAATGAATACTGCCGTTTTTTCCACTATAAAAGGATACTTATATTGAGAGAGTTTGATGTAGGATTATGGCAAACAAAATTAGATTAGGGGGGGAATAAAAATTTGCATGCATTAATCACTTGGGCGTTTCATCAAACATCTAGCATACTACTAAAAACTAGGCGATAAATAAAAGATATTCAACTCCCAAATCAAAATAATTCAACTCCCAAATCAAAATAATTCAACTCATACAAAGATAGAACATCATCCCAATAAGAGTTAACTAAATTCAGCCACCACGATAACAACATGACATAGGTACATCAAGAGGAATAATATGAAAATGACAAGAAGAAGCAAACAAAGCACTAGAAAAAAAATAATGTGAGGAAGGGAAAATTCTGTAGATTAAAAGGAGGATAACATGTGAATACCATGGGAGCAAGAAGGCCGTCGATCCATCCCGAACTGGACGACAAAGAGCAATCGGTGTCACACCAATCACCAAGATCCGCGTTGCATCGATCAAACACCTCGGGCGGCGGCGGAGGAGGAGGGAGGCCGGAGGTGGCGGTGGGATCTCGCGGGTGGCGGCGCAACAGTTAGGGCAGCAAGAAGGGCTGCCGAGCCGTTCCCTGGCGGCTGGGTTGCGCGGATGCTAGCCGGAGGTCCGGCGGCGGCGGCAGCTGGCTCCTCGTCGGTGGCGCGGGACAGCTGGCCAGCGGACGCGGCAGCAACGGAGGCAGCGCCTCGGCCCTTCTCCCTTTCTCCCGTCTCTTTTCTTCCCCCATCCCGACTAGGGATTAAAATTTGACGCAATTACAAATAGGTCTCTTCCTTCTCAACTCCTTCATTTGTGCTTCTTTTAATCAAGTTTTCCAGATTTTTTATTTGTTTTTTTTAGTCCACCATTTTATTCAAGTCATAAGTTCAGTCCAATACACCGAATGGGTGTAAACTCGATGCCCTAACATCAGATTTATTATTATTACCACAATTATTGTTACTAAGAGAACCCTAATTGCGTAAAAGTCACGGTGAAAATACTTTTAGTAGTTCATTGCTAGCAATAAAGTTAGGTGATGAAAGTCAATAAAAACATTTAGATAAAGCAGATAGTCGACAATCCATAATCATTTTTCTTCTAAATATTTCACGTAGATAAAAATGAATAATAAAGAAGTAGTTCTACGCTAGCTAGGATTGTCGGGTTCCAATTGAGAAAACCAAATTAAACTATTGTTTATACTAAACTAGCATTTAGTATAAAATATACAAAGTATTTCATCTTATTCTAAGTTATAAGTAGTCATATTGAAAAAAATTTCTCCCTCTTAAGGTTTACACTATACTATTCAAGATTTTATTTGATCGGCCTTAAAATTGTGTGTTATGTTTTATGCTTCATCACGTCACATCAAGACTAAGATAAGTAGGTGAATTATTTATAGTATCTTTAGCTTTTTTTTAATTTATTATTGCTTATATATAATTCAAAAGGAGAAAAAAAATCTTAAAAGTACAATTTAACTTTACATCCTCCGTGATGGCTAAGTAAAAATTATGTAAAATTGGCATTCTCCTCTTCCATACTACATAATGGTTTACATTAAATAAAGAAAGAGAATTTATAATTCTATTAGTGAGTTTATATATATGTATAATTTTGTGGGCCATAAAAACCCTTAAAATGTCAAAAAAAACTATAAAAATGTTGTGTAATCTTATAGTATTTTTTATTTTGATAGTTACATACTAGAACCTATTTTTTGAAAATTTTATTTACAAAATGTTTGATTTAATATTATCCAGATGTTACATATCATACTATGTAAAAAATAATTATTTATTTAATATGTGTGGATTATTTCATTAAAAATAATTATTGAAAAAAATAACACTTATATATTATAATATTTAAATAATATAATATAACATGAAAATTACATTGAAGTATTATTTGGGTGAAAATATCCAAACAAAGAATAAAAGAAAAAAAAAAGAACAAGGTTAAGAATGAGTGTTTGAAGTAGTGAAGGACATGGATCATTCTGGGTATACTTAGGAAAAGGTATTGATGAAAAGAACAAATCCGTCACGTAGCGCAGCGGGTAAATCCTGCTAAGCAAAGTGAGTCAAATAGTAAAATAAGGAGTCAAATAAGTGCCAAATAATTATACCATACTATCACTCATGTGGTCCCAGAAGATCCCTCATCAATATAAATATAGCTATTTATAGCAGGAAGAAGGTAAATGATGACAAATAAATTAAATGAATATCATTAATGCCTGTGAGGCTCCCAATGGCATGGGCGACTATGTAACCTACTCATATTAGAGGTTAAACCATAGATTAGTGATGATTACCTCCCCGTAGCCTACGACTTAGGCTCTGTTTGATAATAAGAAAAAAAAAGAAGATGTAGTTGGAATTTTTAGCCATTTTTGAAAAATGTGTATGATGTGAAATAAAGTAAGTTGGTTATATTAAAAATTGTGTATGATGTGAAATAAAGTTGATTGATTTATTGAGAATTGTGTTGGATGTGAAATAAAATGATTGTTTAATGTTGGAATTTGTGTGAGATGAGATATAAAATAAATTTTAAAGTTTTTTTTTAAATAAATTTAAGATTTTGGCCATGAGTAATTTTAGCCATGATTTTTAGCCTATTGTCAAACAGGGCCTTAGAGTCATACAACAAGAGAATAGCTTATGATTTAATTGATGGATATTTGAGTGAAAGACTAAACCCATGTTGTTCGACTCCAGGACTTAATTCAACCAACCCTCAGAATTTTTTATTTTTAATTGCAATATAATCTTAAAGATAGAATTGATTTTTAACTTTTCATAAAATAAAGAGTACATCATACAAATTCTACAAAATAAAGATTCTATTTACTTTGTGGAAAAAAATAATTTAAAAAATTTTATGAAATTTTTTAAAAATTATATAATGTGAATTAAGTGAATTACTTATATAATAATTTGTGTTAAATGTGAAATAAATTAATTATTTAATATTAAAATTTATGTAACATAAAATATAAAATATTATTTTATTTTTAAAAATAAAATAAGAATTTTAGTTAGGGCCAAATGGCAGATTCACGGTTGGTGTTATAGGGATCAAAATTCTATCAAAAAAAATTATTTTATTTTAAAATAGTATAACAAAAAGTTACAGTATTTTCAAATATAATTTTATAAAAAAAAGACTGGAATGACCTTCAAATTAAAAAATATATATATATATATATTAGGGGTTTTTAAATATAGGACATGAAATTTATACGAAATTATACATTTCACCATCAATTCATAAATATTACCACTATCACACCATATTCATTTAAATTTTACGCATTTCACATATTTCATATACTTTATAATATTATATGTAAATTAAAATACACAAATTCATTAATGTTTAAATTCTAATATATATTTTTATTTTTTACTGTAAACACATCAATTTTTTTACTTCAATTAAAAATTATAGTCATATGGATTTAAATTCGGCACCCTAATTGGAAATTTTAAATAGGATAAATAAATTAAAATACATAAATTCATAAATATTTAAATTATTATTTATATAAATTAATTTATTTATAGTATTTAATTAATATATTAATAATATAGTTAAGATCAAGGCCAATTTAGAAATGTGAAGTTCACCATAAAAAATATGATGTGAAATATGTGAAATGTGTAAAATTTAAATGAATATGGTGTGATAGTGGTAATATTTATAAATTGATGGTAAAATATATAATTTCGTGTAAATTTCATATCCTGTATGTAAAAATCCCTATATATTAATACAAAGTTATTTTAAATCTTTTATATAAAAAATTTAATAAAAATATATTTCACTTCATATCACATCTTATATTATTTTAATATATTAATAACTACTTTTATTTTTTATTAATTTTTAATATAGTTGATTAATTTTATTTTTTTATCATATATTAAAAAATTAATTATTTTTTAAAATATTTTTTTCATTTTCTTCGTAACAAATATATAGCTCAAAGATCTGAAGGTAAACTTTATGAAAACTATACTAAAATATATTAATGTCTACATCCAAAACAAATTTATGCAAATTATCCTATATTTATAATTAGAATGTTGATTATAATTTCTTGAGATGTTAGGATTCTTTCATAAAATTAGAATGAGGACTAATTAAAGGTACATTAAATAAGTGCGTTTGTTCTAAAATATTAACTTTAATAAAATTAAAATTAAATTTTAATACAGATATTTTTAAATTATTAAGAGTTTTAAATGAAATAATTAACTTTCAATAAAATTAATTATTAAGAGGTACATATGATATAAAATAAAATAAATTATTTTATTAAAATATACAGTGAATATAATGATATAAATTAGTTATTATTTTATTATATATTTAGAATGTAAATTAATTTTTTTATTTTAAAATATATATTATAAAATAAAATTAAAGTTAAATATTAAAAATTAAAAGTAAGATCAAAAGTAATGAAATTAATTTTAACCTGATAAACATACTAAAAAAATCATATATGTCTTTTTATTTTCATATGAAATTTTCTTAGCAAATTAAGCTGTAATATGCTGTAAAGCTAATTATAAAATAAGGGTAACTAAAATTTAAAAACTTGCATACATGTTTGTTTATTAGGCTAAAATTAATTTAGTTAAATTTTAATTAATAGGATAACTAAAATTTAAAAACATGCACACATGTTTGTTTATTAGGCTAAAATTAATTTCCTTAAATTTTAATTAATATGCCAAATCATAATTTAATTTAATATTATAATTTAATTACATTTTACGTATATTTGATTTAAAAATTAATTTTATTTTATAATTTATTTATGTGTTAAAATAATAATTAATTTATAAAACATTTTTATATATTTTAATATAATAATTGAATTTGTTTTCCAAAGTACATAATTTAATAAAAAATATTAGGGGTTTTTACATACAAGACATGAAATTTACACGAAATTACGAATTTCCCCATCAATTCATAAATATTATCACTATCACACTATATTCATTTAAATTTTACGCATTTCACATATTTTACACCATATTTTTTGATGGTGAACTTCACATTTCTAAATTGGCCTTGATCTTAACTATATTATTAATATATTAATTAAATACTATAAATAAATTAATTTATATAAATAATAATTTAAATATTTATTAATTATGTATTTTAATTTATTTATCCTATTAAAACTTCCAATTAAGGTGTCGAATTTAAATCCACATGACTAATAATTTTTTAATTGAAGTAAGAAAATTGATGTGTTTACAGTAAAAAATAAAAAAAATATATTAGAATTAAAATATTAATGAATTTATAACATTTTAATTTACAATATAATTATTATAAAGTATATGAAATATGTGAAATATGTGAAATGCGTAAAATTTAAATGAATATGGTGTGATAGTGGTAATATTTACGAATTGAAGGTGAAATACGTAATTTCGTATAAATTTTATGTTTTGTATGTAAAAATCCCAAAATATTATTATTAAAGTTTAATTTAAATTTTATGTACTAATGTGTAAGAGCTGTGATAAATCTAGAACCAATAAGAAATGTGTCCATTTATTAACGATCGGTGTAAATTCTCTCTCTAGCGCTCGCTCTCTGTTTCTCTCTGGTCTAATCTCATAAATCCGTTCTGCAGCAGTGAGATTTCAGAGTGACGCGAGCTTACGCAAAGAGTACTGGCTCCGCTCTGCATGCGATTGCGATTGAGATCGAGAGAGAGAGAGAGAGAGAGAGAGAGAGAGAGACGTGAGGCGGGACGTCGATCGTACGTCCCGTCGATCTATCCTTTTCCTTTTTATAATCAGTACTATTTCACCGCAAGCCGGAGTGCTGTTTCTCTCTCTCTCTGCTTCTTATCCCTCTGAAGAGAGAGAAGCAGACTGCAGCCGTGATGTAACACGGCAGGGCCCTGGCCGGCCGCGTACGCGTGCGCTCTCGGCCGGCCTCACGGCTGTGTGCCGGCTTCTCTTCGCCATCCCCATTTTAAAAATAAGATTAATTAAATAAAAAGTTTATTCTATATATTAAAAATTGATAAAAAAAATAATAAAAAAAAATAATTCATCCATGCATCTTTTGTAATCATCCAAGGGTTCAGATCCAATAAGGGGAATAAAAATTTCGCGAAAAATGCAGAGGATTAAAAAATCGTGATGCTCAGAGGCTAACACGAAAGATGAACTAATCAAGAAAGATTTTTTGAAAGGATTAATTACACAAGTGTATCGAGGCACTTTCATTAGAGTATATGTGCCAGAATAATTTTATCAGAGCACCTTTGATATCAGCGTGGAATATGAGTTGGGACTCATTAATCGATCTCGATAAAAATCTTTTGACAAACTCAAGCTTAAAAATTCCTTGGGGACACATCACATATGGTCTGCTAATTAAGTCAGGCAGAACCTAATCATAGAATGAAGTATCCGATCACGGTTCAAGGAGTTTAATTGTTGATCAAGGGATGTAATGCCTTACATGTGACCTAGCTACACATCATTCCTCGTGTATCACATTGGGCTTGAATCCAAATTAATTCGAGAAAGCTGTGAAATTCAATTATCACGTGTTTATCACTTGGACAATTGAGATACTTTAGGGTGATGTTTTCGATGTAACAAATTAAGTTCAAAGCTATGATGCTTCAAACAGAACAGGGCTGAGAATGCATTTCAAGTGGTCCTAAGGGATAACAATGGAGCAAGCCTTTGGCAGGCTTATTGGTGAAAGGGCAAGTGTTGAAAAATAATGAATTTGAGTTTTGTGATCTTATAGATATCTGATTTTGGAACATGACACATATGTAGGGATGCTAACTAGCTAAGTAGAATCTCTCTTTCTCTGCTTTCAAAAAAAAAAAAAAAATCTCACTCTTTCATCTGTTGATCGATCTTTCTACTGGGGAACAGCTCTCCTAGCACAAAAGACTACATTTGCATGACTTAATTACTTTTGTTAACTGAGAGTTTCGGATCATGAACGTGCATAAGGTAGAAGATGACAGCCAGAACCAGTAACATTGGCAGCATTAGTATAAACCCTATAATTGTATCCTCAAATCCCCCCCCCCCCCCCCCCCTCTCTCTCTCTTTCTCTCACTCTCACACCACTAGATCCATTTATGCATCCTCATTCCTTTAAAAAATTATTATGTGCTGCAAGAAAATTATATTAATTAATTAGTTATTTGCTTGTCAATCACATAGAGCCACGAAAGTTTGCCAGCAAACAACCAAACCATCTGATCTCTACAGTAGACTGTCTAGTCATGAGTGGTCAAACGATTTAATAAAAAAATCAAACTATCTATTTCGAAGGACCAAATTAAGTATTAGGTAGATATTAATTCAAAAAAATAGTCGTAGCTTAAGATCAGATAAATATTAATTTAAGAGAATGCAGGTAGATGTGATGCCTACCTAATTTCAAGGTTTATCTATATTTCTGGATAAATATTTATATGAATATTTACTTTTCTGATAGTATACTAGATCATTCAGTAGGCATAACCGAACAGTTCGTTTGTCTACCAAACCTTCTGGTTATGCCTACCTAACGATCTATCCGATCTTAACATCGTTCACATTTAGTGTAAGTGAGGACCGCTTGTTTGCATGACAGAGCATAATCTCAAGGGGAAGACTCAATTGGGAAGGACTGGTTGAGTACAGCTTGAAAGCCTCGAGCAAACAACAAAGAACAATACTCAGTTAGCTAAGGGATTTCCTTCCCTCCCAATTAAAACCTCTTTTTCACCATAAATAGGAATATTTATAGTGAAGAAGATAGTAAGTAGGAGTTGGTGGGCTAGGTAGTCATCATTAGTGAGATAACGACTAGCTGGCATGCCGGTTGTTGATGCAAAAAATGCACCACCACAGAAAGAAATGAGACGACAATTTTTACGTGAAAATCCGAGTGTCCGGGAGAAAAACCACAATGCCGTCCAGGCGATTTGAATCCACTAATCGAATCTCCTCTTACAAAGCTTGATCTCTAAATGAAGACCGAATGAGTACAAGAGGGATAGAGAGAAAGGGGCAGCTCAGCCCGAGAGAGAGAGAGAGAGAGAGAGAGGAAGGAAAGGGGTCCTTAGAGAGAGCAATCCCCCTTATTTATAGCTTGGAAAGGAGGGGACATAGTAGGTTTAGTCTGCCACATCTGACACCTACTCCTACAAAGGACAATTAGGGAGTGGGCTCCCATGTTATCTTAAATACTGAGTTGACACAGTAGTACGGAGGGTACGATCTTGTGATATCTCTTTGAGCTGCTGTTCGACAAGGGGCTGCTGTTGAGTTGTTGTTCGGCAAGGGGCTGTTGTTGAGCAGCTGTTCGACAAGGGGCTGCTGTTGAGCTGCTGTTCGACAAGAAGCTGCTGTTGAGCTGCTGTTCGGTGAGGGGCTGCTGTTGAGCAGCTGTTCGACAAGGGGCTGCTAGAGAAGGATCTAACAACAGTGATAAGACACGCCTATGCCACCTGACATCCCAAACATTAATGGCAAATACTCTTCCTTTGTCCCAATTGGATAATCACATCATAGAGTGTAGCTATGATAAGACAAAAGCCTATCAGCTGACTAACTGTTTGGCCTCATTATTTAGGTAAGCCAGCCCTTACATATTAATTAAATTTACAAATATTATAATTTCAATTCAGATCTCACCTACAATATATATTTGATCCCTTAGCACAATCAAAGAATATGTAAGGGCTCAAAGAATGAGGCTCATAGAAATTTAATTTCACCATGGTCTTGTGTTATAATTCTCATTTATCCTATGCACTAGTTCATAGTCTAAAAGACACTAGTGTTTATGCGTCATAATATAGTGTACAATTTTAGTATTATTTGTTTGTTCTATATATATTTAATCTTTAAAATATGTGGGGGATTGTAATTCATTTATAGTTTATTAAAATATTTCAAAGATAAATAATCAGATTTTAGATTATAGTTAATAGTATAAAATCATATATATAGCTATTTAATATCTATATCAGATCTGTTGTTATAAATATGCTATTTAATGCTTTTATTATTATTATTATTATTATTTTAACATTGACCGTAACAAATTTTGTTTTAACGTTCATTGGAACGTCACAAATTTATACACATACAATTAAAAAAACTCTTCTATGTTAGTGCACATTGCGCGAGAGGCGCCGTTGTACTCTGGAGGACTACCTTTAGTGACCTCTGCACCGAAAAAGTTTCTCTGAGGGGCGAAAATAGTTCTTAAGGGCAGTGCTCTTGCAAATCTCGATGATAAGTCTTTATTATTCATTATTTTATTATTTATCTCATTATTTTCAGTGTCTTGCCATCTCAACTCCAACACTCTATGCATTATCTTTGATTACTTGTGGCTAATAAGTGCAAGGAGTGATCACAAAATAATATCCTACAAGAATAAAAATTACTGATATAAGAAGCAGCTCTTGAAAGATTTCTAAATTTGTGAGTGATGAGAGGATCACAAAAATAAATTATTATACATCAGAAGGGGAGAAAAGTTCTTGAATTGTACATATAAATAGTATAATTTTTAATTATAAAAACATCATGTGAGGAAAAATCATTAGAGCCGTGACGAACTTGCTTAAGATGCAGTATAGTCTTAGGATGAGTAATCAAAGTGGACAATACCCTCTATATTTAAGATACAAAATATTACAATATAACATTAGAGCTGATCTCTCATAGTATGATGTAATTTAAGGATAAATTAGCTTGGCAAAAGTTGATTAGCTTGTTATGACCTGTAGCCAAAGAGGGCTAGGTGATGCTCCCGAAGAAAGGTAATCATTAGTATAACGAGTTGTTTTTAACAATTTTTTAATCTTAGTGAGTAATGAAAGTTAGGAGCATATAAATGAATTCTTTCACATTAAAAAAGGGGGAGTTCTTGAATTATATAAGTAAATAGTGTGTGATTTAAATTACAATAACATCTTTTAGAAAAAAATCATGATACTAGTGATGAGAATTTCATTATTAAATGTATTTAAGCTGGAGTAATCCCATAATGCGTAATCTTCCTAATAAGTACTTAAATCACACAATTCTCTTAAAGGTAAAGCAAATAATACCTCTATATTTGATCATAAGATATTATATTATTTACTGTGCATGCCCACTTTAAAATAATGCTAGAACTTTTAACTCATTTATATTTTCACGTAAAAACTTACTTGAACCTCTCTGTTTTTTCCCATAATTTTCACTTTTTTCTCACTTATTTTCCTTGGCTCACACTAGATTCAATCATGCTACCGACAATGGTCTCTCCACCGTAAGAGATTTGATTTGTTTGTGAAAGTGTTATGAATTTTTACTTCAATGGATAGACTATTGAAATTAAGTTCATGATCTTCCATGTGTAACATTAGATTAGAACTATTGATGTAGGATGTGAGGGATCCCAAGAAACACCAAAAAAGAGAGAAGTCCTGAGAGACGGCGGTGCGCAGAAGGATAAGCCTATCAGTTAAACTTTAAGAAAGAGAAAAACACCCAGAACAGCACACAGAGGTTTAAGGTAGTTCGGGGAGAAAGTCTCCTACATCCACCGGTTGACCGGCGAAGGATTTTCACTAAAGAAAAAAGGTAGCCGTAAGGGCTCGTACAATGCTTATGAAAGG
Organism: Apostasia shenzhenica; assembly: GCA_002786265.1. Classification (NCBI taxonomy): domain Eukaryota; kingdom Viridiplantae; phylum Streptophyta; class Magnoliopsida; order Asparagales; family Orchidaceae; genus Apostasia; species Apostasia shenzhenica. Next base: position 168,706 of record KZ452040.1, on the reverse strand, counting down.
GAAAGAGGGAGAGAAAGAGAGCTTCTCATTTGGGGCTCTAATACAATAAGAATGGGAGAATTCGAGAGGTTGCTTGCACACTGGTTGCTCCTATTGATTCTCTCTTCTTGGATCTATCCTCTTGAAAACTGTTCAAGGGTATTTGTAGGCGATGGACTATACAGCTTTGTCCTGATTTTTTGGAGAAAAAAAAGTGAGCAAGCTTTGAGCTCGCGCTGCTTGTTGGCCGCCAGAGGGACCAAAAGCAGCAAAAGGGGATGCTAATTTTTAATATCGGTACTACTTCTGGGAATCTGTGACAGCTGGAGCATGCGGATCCTTGATTTGCGTGTCTTGAAAAAAAGGACTTGTACAGGGAACGGTGCGGTCGGGCCAAGCTGATTGTAACAGGCACCGTTTTGTAACATCATTATCGATGTTATCAGGGATGGTCCTTACTCGTCGTAGACGAGGCTTGATTGAACCCTCGTGTCCGAGGTTTGACCGGGGTCTGAAACCTATGAGAACAGATAGATGGATTAGTAAATAAATAAAGGCTAAATGCCAGCTTGGCGCCACGTATACGACAGAAATGCAGCGCTGAAACCACATGTTAACAAGAACTAAACACAATTCTTATCTACTAGTAAAGTACACGTCCAAAGTGCTATCAACATGCTATTCAAGCCATCATATCTTACTCTTCATTTGGAGCATGGAAAGACGCATTTCACTGTGATCTCCCCCCAACGCTATATCTACATTTTATCATCCGATCTTATTAATTCCAAGGCTAGGGGAGGGTTTGTTCGAAGATTATCACTCCACAAAGACACTATACTCCAATTCTCTTGTCGTAAATTGATGGTGCAAGAGACAGATGCTCATCTCTTACTACATGCTAAAGCATCATCAATAATTCTTAACATCATATTTCATTTCTTCTTTTTTCTCCTCAGTACAAATTTTCAGCTTTTCCTATCAACGAATATTTTATTTAAAAAAATTTATAAATATTTTTTATTTTTGTGATATTTACCTAAAATAATCTAAATTTATGAAAAACATATCTTCCCTATAAATTAAATATGTTAGAAGTAACTCAAATTTACTGCTCACGTGTTATATTTTTGGACATATTAATTAACTTAGTTATTCAAAAATCATTGCAGCTCAATTATTAAATCACTTGTCAGATAAATATATTTTTTTTAATTTAAATTTACACTCATAATAAAAAAAACCTAAAAGGGTAATTTCTAAAATATATTAAACAAAATTTTCTCCTTAGTAAATTTTGTCTGAGATCGTGAATATGTAAAAAGATAATTTTTTTATTCACCTCATATTATAAAGTAAGATATTTGTGTGCGTACTATTACTAGCCTAGATTTGCAATTTTTTTAATTTTTATTTTTTTTATTTTTCCCCCTAAATATTACATCCTCCTAACCTCAATTAAAAATTAGTACGGTGTATATTCAAATTTGAGATTCCTTAATTTCAAGTAAGCACCTACTCTATTAGTTTAAAAAAGACTTCATTATTGTTTTTGTATTAATAAATTCTTATAAATAAAAAAAATTTATAGTTCCTAAATTTGAGGTAATGTCAAAAAGTTCGTGAATTAATTTTTTTTTTCAATTTAATCTATGAATCTTGAAATTAAGATCAATATAAATATTTAAATTGGGTCATTTTAATATATTTAAATAATTTTTTATTTAAATTTTAATAAAAGTAATTTTATAATAAAAATTTTAACAATAAAATTATAAAAATTTCTTTTATCATCTCACACATTTTTGTTCAGCTCACCGGCCAGACTCCTGCTACTGCCGGTGCAGAATGGCAGCGGTACGATGCAGACAACACGCGCATGTAGTGAGTCGACCATGCACAAGCCCATGTGCATGCCCATCCCGCACGTGAGCCGACAGATACACGTGATAGTTGCAATTGCCTTCATTATTTAGGGCTTGAGATTGCTTGTGAGCCAAAGCGGCTTTTCTCTACTTCTCCATCGTAGCCTCCTCAACAACTTAGCCCTTGCGGAGGCCGCATATCCCAACGCGATGGCTAGCCGTGCTTGAACATGGGTTGCGTGGCCCTACGATATGGCCTCGCTCGAGTTGCACAGACCCGCGCGAGGGTTGTGCATCCTCACGTGGAGGCTCTGCATCTAAACTCATAGCTCAATCTACTGTTAGTGGTGCTGAGGTAGCCCCATGTTAGTTTGCGCGATGAGAATAAGTAAAAAGAGAATTGGTAAAATAGTAAATTTATTTAAAAAAAAAATTAAATGAATTTTTTTTAGAAAGTTAGAGACCTGGATGAATAATTTTTGTTATGTAAACTTGAGTAATATTATCTTTAAATTAAAAACTTTAGATGATATTTGATATTTAAATTATGAGGTAATATTTTTTTTGTGTAATATAACTTTTTTTAGTATGTAAAATGCATGTCAAATGTCACCTCAGTCTTAGGTGTCATGTAGGCAATTAATGCTCTTATGCAGGATATAATATTTAAAGACCTTTACTTGTTTTTAAATTTAATTTTATTCATCTTGGTGCTTTTTTTCTTTTGATCGGAAGAAATTTTAGTTGTAATTAAGATTTTTTTTCAAATTAAAATTTTATTTTATTTTTAAAAAATAAAATAATATTTTATATTTTATTTTATATAAATTTTAATATTAAATAATAACTTTAGTTTACGTTGAATATAATTTTTAATATAATTAATTTAATTTATTTTATATTATACATATTTATTAAAAAAATTTATAAATTTTTTTAAATCAATTTTTTTCTACAATCAAATATTCATAATTTTTTTTCAAATTATTATGGCTTTTAAATTCACATTTGAGTAAATAATTTTAAGGAAGTCCATGTCTCATGAAAAATAAAATAATTTTAATATTAAAAAAATATATAATATGTAAAATATTTAATTTTAGTATTAAAATTTGTGTTGAATATGAAATAAAATTATTAAATTTTATAATAAAATTAAAATATTATAAAAATAATATTTTAATTCTTTCAACGTCATATGCTCAGCTCATCTAATTAATTCGATTTAATGGTGAGAACGATTTGAGTTTGAGCGAAGTCAAGCACAACATAAGCTCATTTCATCTAATTAATTCGATTTAAGTTTGATTTGGCTTGTTTAAACTTTAAATTAGCTCGAGTTTTAATCGGGCCAACTTCAATTGTCCCCGAATTGATTTTCTTTTTAAAAAAATTGTCTCATAGGATTTGAATTTGAGTATGTTAATCATATCAACATAATTACCTAATAGGTATATCCTATCACAACTAGCTAATACAAAATTTTATATTAATAATAAGCTGCTCCATTTATTTAGGAGTTTAAAATTAACTTAATTTAATTTTAACCAGTATGTCACATCACACATAGAATTTAATATTAAAAATTAAATTTATTTCACATTCTACACATATTACTAAAATAATAACTAACTTATATCTCATCTCTCACATATTTCAACATAATAACTAATTTTATATCATATCCTTCACATATCTCAACATAATAACTAACTTTATTTCACATCATTCATAATTTTCAATAAAAAAATATCTCTATTCAAATTATATTTTAATATTCTTAAATTTAACCTTACAAACAAACAGACCCTAAATAATTACAACAAATGGCTAAATATATTATTTTAAGAATAAAAATTGACCCAAATCAGTTAATCCTACTATGGTCTGAATAAACTCAAATCAAACTTAATTCAAGCTATATATATATATATATTCAAACATACGATGAATATCAATTTTCAAGCTAAACTCTCATTTCTAATATTTTTGATGCAAGATCCTATTATATCATGTAAATGTGAAAAGACTTTTTGTCTCTTAATTTTAAATCTATTACAGCTAGATTAATTACATTAATCCACCACAATATTTTCATGCATGATTTTTAACCATAATCTATGCCTACAATCCTCATCAGAGCATTGCAATTTATTTTTTAGTTTGTTTTTTCTATTTTCCATCAAATCAAAACTATTTTTTTTAATATCTTTGAAGAAGAAACTTCTTCAGTTGTATAAAATATTTTATTTTTCAGTGAAAGTAGAGTCATATATAACTGTGCTTTTTTATTATTTTTATATCAACCAAAATACATTCAATTGCAAATCTACCTAAGACTTATAATAACAAAACAAGCCTTTATTATATTAGAGGGAGTTAGTCACATGAATCTTTTATTTTCATTGTACATTCTATCAAATAATAAATTTTTATTTATCTTCAAATATGTAAGATTATTTTCTATAGCTTTTTGTTATATTTTTTATTTTTTTCTTTCTCTTTTTATATAGAAAAGATTCAATAATATAATTTTTCTTACTAAAACTTTTATTAGCTTATGACTTATTTGTTCGAATCATCTAAGTTGATTCTCTCTGAATTTATCTTCAATTGAGATCACCCCAATCTTCTTATAAATATACTCATTTCTCATCTTATTATTTCATATATATCTGCTTAATTATCTACTTTAGTATTTTTATTTTAGTTACACTTATCATATTTGTATGTTTTTTACTTCATAGGTCAACATTCAGTACTATATAATAAAATTTACTTTTAAGTATGACTAAAATTTTTCTATCACATATATGCCATATGCATTCTTCCATTTTATCCATCGTTCTTAGGTTCTACTAATAGTATCATTTATTTCACCATTATTTTATATGATTAATTCAAGATATTTAAACTATTCACTCTTCCTGATAACTTAATTATTGATTGTCATGCACTCATTGCAAATGCTTCTTTTTCAATTAAATTTACACTCTATATATTCAATTGTTGATCTACTAGACGAAAATCTCTAGATTCTAATATATTTTTCTATAACTTGAGTTTCATCTTAGTACTTTCTCTAATCTTATTAACGAAAAAAATATTATCTGTAAAAAAATCACTAAGACACTTTTTCCCGAATGTACTCAGTCAAAAACTTTCATAACTAATACAAATAAATATAGACTTAAAATTGAACTTTGATGTAATCTAATTGAAATAATTTTTTTTTAATCAAACCCTCTTGTACATGTTCGAATACATGTAACAATCCTTTTATACAAGTCTCAAGTTCTGGATGAAAAAATACGGAGAATTGCATTAAACAGCTACCAATCAGCTGAATAAATTTGACATGAATCTTTTAAAAAATTTACCCAATTAAGCATGTAATAAGCAACATAACTTAAATTAAAAGGGGAGTATGAAATTTTCCACTTTAAAAATATTGACTGTTTAGAAAACCTTGGGTGCTGTCAAGCATTACTCATTTATGATCATTCAAGAGAGCCAGGTGATCTGCACATAGAATTTAACTTTAATGACCATATGACTTCATGCATGATCATGATGATGCAAATATATGCTCTCTGAAACAACAATTGAATCCCAGAGTATCAGAATTTATATGCAGGCAATAAATGTAGGACCAATGAAAGGCTATATACCCCACAACATGCATGCTAGCTCACATCTTACATATATAGCTAGCTTCAGTCCCTAACTTTGCAGGCTATATATTTATAAGTATCTCAATATATTTCTCATCTGCATGCAAGTCTACCAATCTCTTCTATCTTTGTGTAGGATAGGAGGGGAGGGGCCATCCCTGACCTCTTTTATTGATTAGGTTGGCCTTTCAATGCCAAATCCCAGCATAACCTCATCCACCTGATTCTACCATAAAAAGTATGACCACCCTATCTTGATATTAAATTTATTAATTTGAAACTCAAAAAGTTTATAGAGTTGTATCTGATTGATCAAAAATGATCTTATCTTCTTATTGTGTACTTAATTTAAACATTTCACCTTTGCATATGTGACGCTTGTGGCTGGAGAGAGTGGGGAGTGATCGCCGGGTGATGTACTAGAAGAAAGAAATAACTGAATTAAAGTGCGGCTCCTGGCAAACTTTTAGCCCGAAAAAAATAATGAGAAGGGCACAAGAATGAATCATCTTATGACATTAGAAAAGAGAAGAGATCCTAACTATATAAGTAGATAACATAATCTCAAATCACGCAGTTGCCTAAAGTCAAAGTTGCCTAAACTCTTCTTAGTAAGAAGAAAAACTCGTGTAAGTTGTACGCCTATTGTGAGTACGTGTTCAAGAAAAATAAAAAGTATTGTATCCACACCTCATTTGGTTTGCGCGTAAAAGAGTATTAAATTTTTTTAAAAATATTTTCACTAACATTTTATATTTATTTCACATTATATACAAAATTAAAAATTAACTTTATTTCACATCATACATAGATTTTAATCTTAAAAATTAACTTTATTTCACATCTTATGCATACTTTAATAAAAAAATTAATTTTAATATTTTAAATTCAATATAATTTTCAATAATAAAATAATTATTTCACACTATAGTATTAAAATAAGGTTTTTTTCTCTCTATTTCAAAAAACTATAACAAGTATGGGACCAATATACGTGGTTCCCTTTTGTTGTTTAGCTCATGGGTTCTAGCATAATGTAGAATTTCTATATAAAATATATATATGTGTATGCTTAATAAGTGTTTGTGTTTTGCATCTTTGTTTGAAAGTGCTGAGAAGTTTTTGCTGCTCAGTCTCATCTCAAAGAGAAACAGGAATTCTTCCAAGTCGTAAAGATTTTAGACACGAACTCGACAAAAAAGTATTTATATCTTAATTTGAAAGCCTATGCGTGCTTATGTATTGTTGAGTAGATGAGTTGAATCAATGTCATTTCACTAACTTTGAGTGAACCAAGAAAATCGAGTTAATTACGAGTAATCTAGATGGAGTAAAATTATCGGAACTTCTGTTTTTGGCAGCCCAATTACAATAGCTAACTAGTGGGTACTAATTTTATATATATATGGTTTGAAATTAAAACTCACTCTAAAATTGAATGCAAATATATTAGGTTTGATTTAAAATTGATGCAAGTTGATCAGCAAATTGAATGCAAAATTGACTTGTATTTCATCGAGTTGGCTTGATTTGAAGTACTACGAGCGAGCTAGCTTAATTTCAAGTTCAATCAAAATCGATTTAATTAGAAATGATTTGGTGTGTCAAACACGGGTTGGTTTAATATTATAGTATTCCATTAGAACTTCAAGTAAATCCCAATTTCAAATTGACTAAAAAATGCGTCATTAAATATAAAAATTTGAGTCAAATACAAGAAATTGCACGAGGAGGAGGAGGGAATTTTCAAAAATCACCAAATCAATCAGTTTAGTACTTACATGGGGGCATATGCATGCACAATAACCATTGGAGAGATCTAATATTTAAAAATTTGATAAATTTATATATATTTTATTTAATATTTTTATTGAATTTTAAAATATTCTCAAAAAAAAATATTAGTTAATATTTATAACTATTATGCTCGACGTACGGCTGGATCATATATACCACATCTCATAAATACAAATAATTGAAGTAAAATAATTATTTGAATTCTTTTTTTTTTTTGGAGTGAGAAAATGAACCTACGAAACCTCCAATATTTCCATCTCCCATGAATTTTCATGGCCTTTTTCTTCTCTTTCTAAATCGTCTCCCTGTCTCTCTCTAGCTGTCAAGAAGAAATAAATACTGCAGGCAGCCTCACATAAAGAGAGGTGTAATTCTCCAACCTAACCTAATTATCCCCACACTTCACCTCTCTCTCTCTCTCGCTCGCTCGCTTTCTCTCTCTATCTCATGATAAATTTCCATCAAAGCAATAAAACTCGTAAGATATCAACGAAGAAACCTAAGTTTTTCCATTTTTTTAATTTTCAGGAAGTTTTGAGCCATGAAGTCCCGATAAAACACTTTTTTTACATATCACCCCCTGCATGCGCCATGCATGCAAATATGCAAAAAAAAAAAAAAAAAAAAAGATGACAACGTTGACGTCCCCGACCCCATGCCATGCAAAATTGGGCAGCATTTTACAATTACACCCCTATTTAATTATAATAAAAAATGAAATAAAAAAAAAACAGATAATCATGCGGCTCTAGGATCTCGCCACGTGCCACTGGAGCTTGATGTCCCTGGCGATATTGCGCGCGTCAAAACTCGTGCCGAGGATCCCCCTCCTCGTGAATCCGACGGCGTACAGCCCGTTCTTCCCCTTCCACCCCTTGGGGAACGGAGCCTTCGGCAGTCCTTCCTCCGTGAAATGCCCTCCTCCTCCTCCCTGCAAAATTAGAATTTTTTCAAGGGGTTTTCTTGCAATTTATGTTTTATAGATATATACCCTGCAAAAGTACCTTGAGCCACAAGGGCACGCAGCTTTTATAGCCAGTAGCCAGTATTATAGAATCGAACTCCTCCTCCTTCCCGTCGACGAACTTGGCTCCTTCCCTCGTCATCTCCCTCACTCCCTCTGTCACCTTCCCATTAAACACCCGCAGAAAGCATGAACAATAAATATCATGAAAAGAAGAGCGATTAAATGAACAAGGCGATTGAAAAGCTGCATGCAGGGAGAAGAAGAACTTGGCTCGAGGGGTGGTCTAGATTCACCTTGATCATTCCGGATTTGATCAGAGAGAGAGCTCCGACGTCTATCACCGGCGTCTTGCCGGTGAGATCCTTCAGCTCGATCGGCCCCGCTTTCGGCCGCCGGAGCCCCAGAGGCTCGGTGTTCCCCAGCTTCATCTGCGCCATGAAGAGAAGAATCGAGTCCACGAGCTTCAATGGCAGCCATTTTCGGAGAGCCATGGCGATCCCGAAGGTCGAACACCCCATCATCTCCCTCGGCAAGACGTGCACCTGCAAAACGTTTCAATTTTGGTGCTTTGGATGGAGAAAAGAAGCGAAATTAATTTGGGTTATAATTAGTAGTTTTGACCCACATTGTTTCGAACCACCATGGACGGACGGGCGTTATGTCGGCAGAGGTCTAAGCAGATCTCCATGCCGGAGTTCCCGCAACCGACGACGAGAACCTTCTTCCCTTCAAAAACTTCTCCGGATTTGTACTCCGAGCTGTGCATTAACTCGCCGGAGAACTTTGAGATCCCCGGGAACTCCGGCACCAACGGCTCGGCGTTCTCTCCTGTGGCGACGACCAGCCATTTTCCGATGAACTCCTCGCCCGGAGTTCGCACGCGCCACAGTCCCTCGGCAGCATCAAAATCTGCGCGCTCGACAGAGCAGCCGAAGCGAGGGGTTATGCCGAACGCAGCGGCATAGGATTTGAGGTAGGAGATGAATTGATCCTTCGTCGGGTACTTGGGGTAGCTCGCCGGAAAACCCATGAGCGGGAGCTCGCAGAACTGCTTGGGAAGATGAAGCGTCAGCCTGTCGTACGTCCAGTTTCGCCACAGGGGGGCGACGTCGTCGGACTTCTCGAGGACAGTAGCCGGGATGCCGACGGCAGCGAGGCAAGCGGCGGCGGCGAGGCCAGAAGGTCCGCCGCCAACGATGATCGGGCCGGGAACTAAAGTGGCTTTGGGAGCCGGAGAAGCCATGCTGCAGAGGATGCTCTGTTTCCTCTGTTCTTCTACCTCTGCTGCTTTCTATTTTCTCGTTTGATTTTCTTCAGTGTTTATGTTTCTTTTGCAGAACAGAAGGAAACAGGGGAGGCGTTTTATAGATGGCAGGGAAGCTGGAGTGCGCGTGGCGGGCTTTGGAACTTGAAGCCCCTTCGGGGTTCTACTTGTAATTTGTAAAATAATTTTATATTTTTTGGACTAAATGTAAATAAGTAAATTGCAATTATATCCTCAGATCCTTAAAATTTTTACGCCCAGTTAATTCAATAAATATTGAATCATAATACTTAAAAGCTCTGATATTGATAATTTATTAAAATATATTTTTTCTATCATTTGCAATATTTGTTGACATAAAATTTTAGACAATAAATCACACAATAAAGAAAATCTGTGATGAAAATAAATGAACAGCAACATGGTAATTAATTTTGTAAATGAAAATTTTGAAAAAGCAAAGAAAAATTACAACTGATCTGAGTAGTTTAAATTAATTATACATATGAGCAAAAAATATCTTTGTAAGAAAAAGTCATTTATTATATTTTTATAATTAAGCTGTGCTGCAAGAGAAGTTGGAGATATATTTTAGGAATTGTATTTTTTGCTGGTGGTGGAACTAATTCTGAGGGATCAAAGGATTGAAGTATAATAAAAGTAATAAGTCTAGCATAAAAGGAATTGTTCCATGAGAGAGAAAAGATAAAACATCCTTTCAATATATATATGTAATTTGCTATTTATTATTATAGATGATTTTAAGTATAACTTAGAAATTTGACCTCTAATTAACTATAGTATTTTGTTATTCTAAGATAATAAAAGTTAGCCGTCACTAATCATCATCGGTAAATTTTAACCTTAGGGTTCAGTTTGTTTTGGAGTTAAAAATTAACCTAGTTTAATTTTAACCTGACATATCATATTACACATAAAATTTAATATTAAAAATTAATTTACTAAAATAATAACTAACTTATATCACATACCTCACATATCTCAATATAATAACTAACTTTATATCACATCCCTCATATATTTCAACACAATAATTAATTTTATTTCACATTATTCATAATTTTTAATAAAAAATATCTCTATTCAAGTTTAATTTTAACTTTATTGAATTTAACCTTATAAACAAACAAACTCTTAAGTCCTTTAATCTTTAAGGACTTTTGTAGAATTTTAGGTTTCTAATTACTATAATTTAATCATTTCGCAATTCATTCGATAGATATGCTCGTTGATCCCTAAAAAAATTTAGGTGGATTCACATGATGCAAATTATTCATCAACAACATTTTTATACCACAATTAATCAGTGGAGCCGATATTTCATCTTCTATCTAGGCATATCTATCGAATGAATTGCGAAATGATTAAATTATAGTAATTAGAAACCTAAATTTCTACAAAAGTCCTTAAAGATTAAAGGACTTAAATGTTAAGATTCAAAATTTATAGATGAACATAAAATACTCAAAGATTTGGAAGACCAATATGCAATTTACCCAATTTAAATGGGAGAAAAGTTGGTGTAAACGTGGGAAAGAAGGAAAAAATTTGACTATCAGATATCACTTTGGACGGGGACAGATTTATAAATTTGCAAATGGTTTGATATATACATTAATTTAACCAAACTGATTCGATGTCATGATGGGCTGTCGGAAGCAGACCGCCTGTGCTGCAGTTTCATAATCTGCCGACATTTTTAGACTTGAGTTCGGATAAAATTGAAATTATTTCGCTTTAGGATTTAAAAATGTCATCCCGTAAATTATTACATTTCACTTTTTTAAATTTACATTTATCACCCATAAAAATATTAATTATAAATTTTCACCCATGTTAAGAGATAAAATGTAATTATTCTCGCTCTTACTTGCATTTGACAGACAAAAAATATTAGAGATTAAATTAATAAAATTTAGACTTAAAAAAAAAACAAAATTAAAAATTTTACTATTAACTAGCAAACCCTCTATTTCTTATATCTAAGAAATTTGTATATGCATTCAATTTTTTTTTTTTATAATTTCTATCAAAAAATATTTTTTGATGGTATGTGCATACAAAATTTATGTCTAACTTAAAGATATTCTAATTTATACTTAATCATAATCTCACATGATGATTCAAATTTTCATTTTACACAGAGGTTTCACATTAATGGATTAAAATTGATATAAGATTTATAATCAAGTTACAAATTTTCTAATTAAGTTAAGTTCAGTATAAAAACCTAATGATTATTAAAAAATCATCTAATGGCTACTTAAAATGTAAAATGAGAAAAACAAATTTCATAATTCTTTATATAGAAGCGAGGATTGAGGACACCAGTGATTTAATAATATGTACACTATAATACTATAATATATCATAATATCTGTTATTTTTTAACTAATAATTTTATAATCTGTTACGACAGGAAACAATCAAAGATTTTTTACGTGGAAAACCGACTGACGGAAAAATCACGACTCCTTTTCGAGGAGGCTTGAAAGATCACTAGAAATGCGTCTTTTTGGTTACAGTGAAGGATATTTTTTCAATCCAGCCTTTTTGAAGGCTATGTACATGAAGTATATATACTCTGGGCCTGTTATGACTAGTCACTTCTAGCCGAGTAATCTATGGCCTTAGCGACGGCCCAATTAATGCCTGCGGATGGCTAGTATGTGACTCCTGTACGGTGTGTCAGCGGTCATGCCCTGTCGGCGGGAAAACCGCATTTTCCTCAGAGAAGTATAATCCCCAAAAGGTCAGATGTCGCGTCAGGGCCTTGTCCTTCGGGATCTTCTTCGGCGTCTGTTTTCCGGGATGATACTTCTTCTGTTCGGCTTGGGTGCCTTGCTCACGTGGAGAAGTACAATCCTCAAACGGTCAGATGTCCCGTCAGGGCCTTGTCCTTCGGGGTCTTCTTCGGCGTCTGTTTTCCGGGATTATACCTCTTCTGTTCGGCTTGGGTGCCTTGCTCACGTGGAGACCACGTGAGCATCCACGTGGACGGTTCAGATGGAGTCGCGAATCCAATTACAACATAATCTATTAAAAAAACTTTTAAATGCATAAACAAAATTTTATGTTATATTTTTTCTCTACATCAAACTATATATTAATTATATATATGCATGGGATAATAAACTGGGTGTGGAAAGGCATGAAATCAGGAGAAGTTTAACTGAGATATTGGATTTGTTGACGACTTAAATTGAAGAAAAAAATGTAATAAAAATAAGTCATGAGAAGAAATAAGATAAAGTAAAACAAAAATAAGTGTAATTAATAATTGAATAGGTTCTTCGTGAACCTGACAAAGTACGTTTGAAATTCTATAATTAAATTTAAATTCGAGAACTGTCTTTAATGAACTGCAATTTGAAGCACAAACAAAAGAAAAAAATCTTAGACATCAAGGAGGAAAAGCCGGAAACAAGCTGCTCGAAAATAAGTAGGCGAAAATTTTATTTAGCTTGTGCAAGGATTTTGATGTGCATACAAAAGGCCTAGCAGAGGCAAAGCAATAAGCTAAAGATTTTGTTTGAAATTAAAGACTGTTTAATTATCCCAAAAACTACGACTTTAATCAAAAGTTGATTTTTTAAATTTTAAAGCTTTCCTTTTCTAATAAATATCGTGCTACACAGCTCCAATAGTTAATATATCATTTATAATTTAAATCTTTAATTCATTGAATTATTTAGTTGATTAAGTTTTAATTTATTATATAATTAAATAAATTAAAGGTCTTATTAAATATATATATATATATTATAAGTTGTACTTGAGCTCGTACGATCTATAGTAAGAGGTTAATTACAAATTTATCTAAATTTTTAAAAGAAATAATTACTTATATACTATAAAATATTTTAAATATTTTTTTACATATCACATTCTTTATAAAATTTAAATTATATTATAGCTTGTACTTAAATAAGGATGTAGCATTTAAAATTTTGGATAAAATGTGTGTAAATATAAAGCCAATTGATTTCTTTTTTCTATCTTCTTATGTTACTATAATTTTTTTCACATGTATATAAAATTATGATAATAATATATCATGATTCCTGATATTCAAACATGTTCCTTTTTTCACTAAAACGAGAGAGTATTACATAAAATTAATTAAATTGATAGCTGAATTAATTTTAAGATTTTAAAACTCGGTTTCAATTTTAGTCATAAGATGAAAGTAACAGTTTCGATAATTTCGGTTTTTTGATAAATTATTTAAATTTTATAAAATTAAATTAAATTTATTAATGATAATTATTTATTTTTTCTTGAAACAAATGAGTTTTTTTCGGCTGAAACTCAGTCGAAACTGTTGAAAGTATCGATTTGATAGTTTTTTCAAATTAATTTCGATTAATACTGATTTGAAACTACTAAAACTCGGTAGTCTCAGCTCGACTTTAAAATGTTGGTTAAATAAATGGAGTGATTATTGATGGAATTAACAGACCTGTTGGCCTAGAGTGCCCCCACCCCGGCCCTACGAACAGTCAGCATTGAGAATTTAAATCGCAGCCGCATGATCTATACGGACGGAGATGATGATGGTGGGCCCGGCACGTGGCCAACCACCGGGGAATTTGGCAGGCCGTACCCCTGAGATCGCCTTAATCATTGGTGGACCAATTAACCAAAGCTCGATTCCGGTCCAGCCTGGGTGGACCCGGTCCATGGCTAAATCGAATCGAATTTATGACGGGCCGGTCCGGACCGGAGGAGCCAGACCGGCTGTCAGCTTTGAGCCCCACATTGCATTATGCTGAGGGGCAGTGTGGCTTCACAGTAGGGACCTCCTGCCCCATCTTTTACCATATTGATCCCAACATTCATTGATCATTTTTATGAATTGTTTGCATTAAAAGGGACCAAGTTAAGGCTAACAAGCGTGTTTTCTTTTGGGTTGTCATCACAATATATATATATATATATATATATATTAGTAATTTAATATCCCATAAATTTTTCAAATAAACTTCTTATTTGTGGGTGTTCTCTTCGACGCAATCTAGATATCGTTATTATTTAAACGCGTTGGCAAAGGGTTTGTGTCACACCCTTATTTTAAAGACCAATTATCTATAAAATAAGAGGAGACTTACAATCAGAATCACAGAACATATTATAAGAAAAAGATATCTTTATTCATCTCATAACAAGGTTTGAGTCCTAAAAAACAGGTGATGGATCTAGAAGGAGAAAATTCGAATCATTTCGTAAGCTCTTGCAAGAAATAAGGAAAAAAAATTTACATAATTTTGAAAAGTAATCTTACATCTACGACCCAAAAAAAACTAAAGAAGAATATATTAGATGAATAAAAGTTGTTCGCTAGAGACGTGTATGTCAAAGTATAAAGAAAAGATGAATGAATAGAAAATTCACTGATTTTTGATTGAGTTGTGCTTGATTACTCAAGTTATTGCCTTTTCTATTTCATTTTCATCAAAGCAGAGGAACACTCGAGAGAATATTAAGGTAGTAGAGAGAGATTGTATGTCCTCATTTTAAAGTCATATAATCATATTTTTCAAATTCTTTTTAAAGCTTTAGTAATGAATGAATCTTTTGTCTAGTGATAGATTTTATGATTTTTTTTAATTAATTTAGTAAGTAATAAGTATTATTATCATATAGCTAAATAAAATTTAAGGTTCTACTCGGTAACAAAACTAATTTAGTTTTGATATAAAATTTGTATTATTATTTTGAAATAAAGTTGATTAATATATTTTATAACTTTTACAATGAATTAACCATTTTGATATTTGCACGACCAAATTAGTCATGTTGCCAAATAGGGCCTAAATGTATCTGAAGTTTGAGGTATCTACTGCTTATGCTTCGTAATTATTATAATATATTTTGAAATTCAATTAATTTGGGAGTTATGTAGTTTAATATTATTCTGATATTATGTGTTGTTATTTATCTGTACCCTGACATCTTGATATCAGTTTTAAAGTGACAATTTTATAATATTTAATATGATTATTAATATTTCTCATCAAATCAAATAAATATTATTTTTAAATAGCATGATATATATCATTGAGATAATATTAAATTAAACTCTTGTTTAATTTATTTTAAAAATCTAGTTATATATATTACTATTAAATGGAGATAAATATGTACAATGAGTGTTTGTGCAATAGTTTGTGTTTTCATTATTGCAAAGTTATATAGTAATGTATTAATAGTTAAAGAGTATAAATATAAAACTCAGAAACTCTAGATATATATTAGAAATATAATTACATTCATATAAGCAATAATTTTTTTATTTATGCAACGTAAAGCTCAAGTAAAATTAAAATTAAAAGTAGGAATGGCTTCAAGTCAATTTTGAGTGAGTCGAGTTCAACTCTCATTTAAAATTTTGACTTAGATTCAAGCTTCTTAATTTTTTTTTTAAATAGAATTTTGAGTTAATTAAGCCCCAACATAAGCTAAATCTTTTCATAAAAATTAGGTACATTAGCATATAATATTATAAATTTACTTTTAACTATAATGCAATTGTTGTGATCTTATCTTTTTTATATAAGTTATTATACCATATTTATATATGTAAAATTTCTCTCGTTTATTTTAAAAAATTATAAACATGTATGTTTATGGACGTATCATGTTAATTTTGAGCTAAATTGATTTTTTTTCTAGTGAGTTAATTTCGAGCAAAAGAAAAATACAGTTGATTTTAAATTAGGTAAAATACGAGTGATTTTTTGAGCGATTTTTTATTATCGGATGAAATTGCTAGCCCAGTACGAAAGTATGGACTATAATGTAAAATCCCACACTTTTAGGATCCATATACAATCTACCTTTTTGGAATGGTGCAACGGGTAATTGTTCCTCGAGGTTTTACGTCTGCGGAGATTTCGGCGGCAAGGGGGGGGGGGTAATGGAATAGGAAAGTGTGAAATGACAGTAATGACCTTACGTGACAGAGGACGATGAGACGGGAAGGGCGTACGAGCTGGTGCGGTGACGGAGAATCGGAGAAATGACGGCCGAAAGCGTGCGGGTCACGTGACCACAGCGCTGACCGATGAATCGGTGATTGGCGTTTCAAGACGTGTCAGGCGGTGAGATATCGTGGGGATCGTACGGTTCGGGAAAAGCCACGAGCCCCTGCTGTAGTTCAACGGGGCACTGGTTCTTGAAATCAGAGCCGTCCATCTTGTCGCATTTCGACCAAATTAATATCTGTTCACTTAGATATTGGCATGCTTCGACGCCAATTAATTATGCATTATAATATTAATTATAATTTTTTTGAATTTATGTGAACTAGAATTTTATGGTTTGGAAAATCAGAATAACAAAAACAATTTTTTTATCATTAAAAAAAAATTGCTAGGGCCGGAAGAAGAGAACTGCATTAATGGTTTTGAGTCTTTTGACAGCCTTTCCCGAAGGGTAATTCAGTAATTTCGGTAAAAGGTGACATCATGATGATGTGATCGAACCATAAAATGGACCTTGACTGAAGATCACGTCGCTGGTGGCATGTGAGCTTCGGTGCATCAGATGAGTGTTGACTTGATTGACTGTGAGTGGTGTGGCCCCACCAATCAAAGCGGGACAAAACTTTTTTGAGGATTAGAAATTATTTCTAAGGATCATATTTTCTCATATATTTTATTCTGGCTTTTTTTGTTTTAATGAAGTATTTCATTCCTTGATAATAACAATCGAGACATTATTGTTCCCAAAGCCAAGCTCAACCCAAAATTCGGATGAAAAGACTTTAAATAGGGGATAGTGGGCCTCAATCATTAGCCAGTTGGCCCACTCACATGGCTTTGTGGGCCAAAAATGGCCCATTTAAGAATTGTCATGAAATAGGCTTCCCCACGAACATATGAGACTTTTTTTAAGGACTAATTACATAATAAATATTTAATTGTCAATACAACTGTTTTATATAATTTAAATATATAAATATAATTTATCAAGCTATAATATTTTATTTTTTTGTCCCTGCACATTGATTTGAAAGGTAATGCAATCCTTTTATTTATTGAAAAAACATACAAAAAAAAATCTAAATTATAAAATTAATGATATAATATTTAATTTGTAAATAACAAAAATTTAAGTGTTAATCATGTGAGTGCTTTTTTATCTTGATGTTATGTTATATTATCTAGAAAAAGTAATTATTTGGTTTAATTATATCTATAAATAATCTTTTATAAGATTATAAAATTATTAGTCAAAAGATGACATCTAAATTACATAACATAACACTAAAATAACAGCAAACCAAACGCGCACTAAATAAAATTAAAAATGTGGCCAGCTTAGGCCTGACCAGTTCCAATGACCTGGACCATACATAGATAAAATTTAAGATAAATAATATTAGAAAAATTTATATTTATAATCTTCAAATATTTACAAGCAACATCTTCTATTTTTAATGTAAATTTATAAACAACACTTCTATACTAACTTTTATTTATTATCTCTTATTTTAACTTAACTAAGATTAATACATAAAACAAATATTACACTAATTTCGTTATTTTAGGCCTATATATAATCTAGCTCTTAAATGAAATTTAGCATTTATGTATTTTCTAAATCCCTTTTATTTTAATTAATTATTTATTTTTAAGATTTTTATTTTTTTATAATTCTATTATTGTGAATCTTTTTGAAATGAGTAAAATATAATCTTAGTTATATATGTTAACTCTAATTGGATTTAAAAAATTAGTAAACAAAAGTTAAGCATGAAGGGTGTTACTTATAAATTTATATTCAAAATAGGTGGTGTCATTTATAAATATTTAATTTAGAAGGTACTACTGATAAATATTTAATTTAAAAAGTGTTTTCTATAATTTTTTTTTTAAGATAATAGATGTAAATTTTTATTAATTTTAACATCACATGCATGACATAAAGTTAATTGATTTCACATTTTATAAAAAATTTAAAATAAAAAAAAATTATTTATATTCAATAAATAAATCCTTTGTGCTAATTAATTACAAATATTAGAAAATAATAGCTAACTTTACGACAATAACTAATGTGACCTCATTTGGTTCGAGGTGAGATTTTTGCCCAATACAAATTTCACCTATAAAGATCAGCTTTATTTCACATTCAATACAAATACAAATATTAGAATTGAAAGTATTTCACATTTTACACACTTTCTAATAGTAAAATAAATTTCTCTCTCATTAAACTTAAAAAATAAAATAATTTTTTTTTCAAATCTAAAAAAAAAAACTCGAACCAAACAAGCTAGGGGTAATTGGTCCCATTTTTGGATCTCTTCACAAAAGTGGTTCCTTTAATATATGTTTGTTAAAGGCATTTGAATCAGTACATTTCAAATGATGTTATTATTATTTAAATATAGATATTATTTTAATATCTATCTTATACGTAATTATTATTTTTAATTGTTGTAGTGTGCTATACTGTCGTGAGATTGACTTTTTTAGTATTTAAATTTCACTTTGTATATTTTACTGATATTTTGATTTATGATTGCTCTGAAGGCACTAACTTCTAGTTGAATGTCATGAATATTTCATTTTTGATATCTGCCGTTGCTACTAATCTAGATGATATTCTTCTTAAAAAGATTGCTCATTGTGCTACTACTCACAATGCAGGCAAATATTTAGTTGCCTGTTAAGCTCATGTTGTTGACTTTTAGTCATTTATATTTGATACTTTTAGTTATTTGGCATCCCTAGTAGTTTCTCTTTTTATCTTCCATTATATCGGTTTAACTATTAAAAAAAAAAGCATTATTATTCAATTATTAGCCCGCATGTAAGGCGATGATTTTTTAAAATTTATTTTTTTGTTGTAAGAATTTGATTAATCATATTATAAAATAGTTTTTTTAATTATTATTTATTTAACTTAATATTATTATCATAAATTAAAAATATAATAATTATTTGAATTTAAGAACCTAAAAGTAAAATTTTCATGTAAGCCTTCACCTTCTAGTCAAAAATGACATCTAGTTACATAACATAACACCAAAATAATAACGAACCAAATACATTTTTAATGAAATTATAATTTATAACTAACTAACATGATTAGACTAATCCGATTGAAACACCTTTATGCTTCTTATGTAGCTCTGTGAAATAAAAATGCCTTATTAATATAAAATTTGATTATTTTTGATTAATTTGAATAATTTATATTTTTTAAAGAATTATTACTTTAAAAATTATTTAATACTAAAAATATAAATATTAATATTTCAAAATTATATTTTAAAAAAATTAAAAATTAAAAATAATTTTACTTACCATATAATTACAGGAGTCAGATGCAACTTACCCTCTATGTTATCACTTATCAGTTTACGAAATAGGTGATACGTCCAAAATAGGTAACATGTCATTTTTGAATGTAAATTTTATATTTTTTCAAATATTTTATAAACATATTAAATTAAATAATTTTTTATATATATTAAGACAGAATTTCGCAATAACATGTTCCGAATTTTCCTTACTTTATTTAAGCAAGTGATAAACTTAATTAATTTTCGAGATTCTCACAGATTCATTAGATTAATGTTGAATTTTCCATTTTGATAATTTTTTTTGATATCCCATATTTTGATAAAATTTAAGTGATATAGTATTTTATATATATATATATATATATATATATATATTCTGTTAGTTCCTGGAATATTTATTTCAAGCTATTATCAAAAAAGAAAAAAGAACACACATTTGGGTTTAATTTGATTCAAAATATTTTTTTTAACTTAATATAAATTTTAAAGATAAAAACTAACTTTTTTTTAATATTTAACACAAATATGAATACTAAAATTAATTTTATTTCATATTTTATGCACTTTTTAATATTAAAAATAATTTAAAAAATTTAAAAATTTTTTTTTTTCTCTTATAAAAAAATATTCAAACCAAATAAGACCTTCAAGCAAGATTATAGTCACCAGTTAGAAGAGAAGTGGATGAAATGATTTTTGGTGAAAGATTAGTGAAGAAAAATCACAACGTGAAAATGCCAATGGTAACACAAAATGTATATATGTATAAAAAAATATATATATAAAAATTTATAAATTTATAAAAATATAATTATCTATATATTTAATTATTTATTTTGAGTTATATCGAGCAAGAGTGAGAGACAATCCTAACTTGAACTTGACTCAGAATGAAGCTAGAGCTACACCTTTTGCTCGTATTTTACTTCAAAATAACTCCAATTGAGCATAAATTATAGCTAATTTTGAGTTACTAATTATTTTTATGATCATATCATTTAAGTTACATGCTATTTAATTTTAATTTATTAGGTTTTATTTAACCTTGATAGTTTTTCTTCTTACATGAAGAATTTAATTGTTTTAAATTCTGATAAACTCATTTTTTTTTCTTAAAAACAACCTACAACTTCAATTTTTAAAATGACTTAACATTAAATAAAGTTTTATCAAATAAATAAATAAATAAAATTGGTAAATAAATAAAATTGGTAAGGTGCATGGTTCATGTTTGGTGTGAAAATTGAGAGCCCAACACGCAGCTAAAGATTAGTAATTTAGATAATCACAATTATATTTGACTACATACTTTTTTTTTTACTTATTTAGTGCCATGTGTTTCTTCGAATTAATGAAAGTATAAATTAAATTTGAACGAGAGATCTCTACCTATAAAAGTTTAAGTTCGTAAGTTATGATTCAAAAATAATTTTTATATGCTTACACACTTCATCAAATTTGTATCTCTTTACATTAATTAGGTCCTTCCATCATTGTAGATATTATCAAATTATACGATGAACATCTTGTTCCATTTTTCAAACTCTTTTTCTCATCGCCTTTTCATAACTTTTCTCATCATCTTTTTTCGAAGTTTATTAGAAAGACTATTATCAGTATAATTTGTGGATGACAAGTACCACCATTTCTTTCTCCTCCCCTCTCTTATTCTTTTCCTTTTTGTCAGTATCACTCATAAGATAGTTGACAAATATATTTCACCGTCAGCAAACAATATCACAATTTATTCCTCTTTTTTCTCTCTCTTTTTTTTTTTTTTACATTTTTCGGTCATATTCTCCCGCAAAATTCCCGATGACTTCTTCGTAGTGATTCATCCCTCACATTCTTACTTCTCCTTTCTCACCTCTTTTTTCTCTTCATATTTTACGTAATGGAAGAATAAATAGTAAAAAAATAAAAACTATAAAAGAGGAAAAAAATATATACATAAAGGTAGAAAATTTTAGCGAATTTAATATACTAATACTCTGCCAAAAAAAAAATTAAACTATTGAAATGTAAGTTAAATAAATACATAAAAAAAGAAAAAAAAGTTCATATGCAATGCATCATCACTGAAAATAAAAAATTATAAATTTCACATATCATTTTTTTTGAAAACAAAAATTTTACATATTTTATCTTTCGTTCTCTTTTTATGGCCTCAGAATAAAAAGTTTTAATTTTTTTTTTATGTATTACTGATTCTTCGCTTTTGGCCTGTGCAAGAACACGATAACATGCAAGTTAAATAAAAATTTAATTTTAGAATGCATGAGATTTATAATTTTGAAAATTGAGTGTTTCATAAATAAATAGTATATATATATATATGTTATTATTAAAATAACATTATATTTCTTTTTTTGAAGTTGTTATTCTACATTCAACTATATACCTTACCAATTTTTTAATAAATTTTGAATTATATGATAATATGTATTTACAAAATATAATATTTAAAATCTCAAATGACTCACGCATTTATATATATTATATTTTATCTCTATGCTCTCATTTGACTAAAGTTTAAACTAAAATTAATCTAACCTTAATTGCACTCCTCTTATATTAAAAAATAAATAAATAGAAAATTGTTATTATGTTTTGAGACATTAAAAATTAGTTTATAG